>CM057342.1:647131701-647544013 GCA_030015575.1 Agapanthus africanus
ACCCCGGGCACTAAAGTGCCCATATGGACGCACGTAACCTATAGGCACTAAAGCGCCCACGTACGCGCACGCCCCCGCGGTCACATGCAGCGCATGTTACCTGTGGGTGCCTCGCGGTCGCATGCTGCGCACGTGACCCGCTGGCGCCCAGCGCCCACGTGTTGCGCACGTGACCAGCGGACGCTAAGCGCTCATGCGCCAGGCACGTGACCCTTGGGCACCATGCGCCCACGTGCCACGCACGCGTCTTTAAGACGCTCCTCCCCCTATTTTTTTATGCACTCCACATCAAAACACGTCCCCCGTAAAGAAAAATTTTCTAACGGGGCGCTGCCCTGCACCCCGCAAGAGGGCTGCTAGCCTCCTTGACCCCCAGCCCGCTATCCGGGTAGCGGGACCCCTGTAAAACTCTGCGGGGCCCCCGATATATCTAAAACCCTTTCAACACATACGCACACTACACGTTGAGTTCGCATGACCTGTTTGACCCGTCAATCGGAGGTTCCCTCGCTCTAAAGATGAGGGGTAATTAACGGAAGCTTAGTCTGCGGCTGTGCCGGAGATTCGGATCCCCACAATCAATAAACCCCCGCCTACCATAGGCAGGGGGAATCTGTAGTACGCCTGACCAGAGTGCGCGTATTCCCATCTCAATGGGGTGACGAAAAACACCCTATAGATTCTAGCACGCCCGGTGGGACCCTATCTCTCCTCCTATATTTCGGATTAAACGTTCATGCGAACTTAATCAATATACATATCGATTGCCTGTACTGAAATCATGTTTCTATTTGCAGGTTAACAATCTCCAATTGCAATCTTCAAACGCAGCAAAAATGTCTCCAAGGACAAGCTCAGCTCTCAACACAGCTCCCATCTCCTACACAATAAAGATGGACGCCAGGATGGTCCTCCCGGCCAGTCTTGGGTGATAATGGGAGGAACCACCGCTACCATTTGGCTCTATTCTGTTCGTGTCAGCTAGCGCCATCCCAGCTTCTCAAGCTCCAGCAACAAATAGACCGGTCTCGAAAGGCAGGAGGCTAAATGTGGTGGTCTCGAAAGCGCCCCAGCCCAAACGCAAATCGGTGTCTGAACGGCTTTCCATGGCCCTAACTGGGGGCAAAGCCTTCCGAACAAAAGAAGTTGCCAGACATCGTGGGCAAGCCCAGGCGATACCTTTGATGGACACGTGGGTGGATGTCTTCTCAAGCATCCCCATCACTCGGCCAATGGCGGCTTACCGAAGAGCAGAAGCCTACCAAGCGCTCAAGGCAGAGATGCTGAGGCAGAAGTGGCTTATATACAGAGCCAACAAAAGGGCTAGGGCTCCGGCCATGTTAAAATTTACGAATTTCCAAAGCCCAGACCGCTCCGCAAAACCAGCTGCCAGTGATGAAAGGATGGCTGAATGTGTTATCCACACAGTCTACATGGTGGGCATGCGTCCTAGTGACAACCTTCGCAGTAAGGATGGGGCCATCGCATATTAAATCCAATCTGGTGTGAATATGGCTGCCACATTCCAAAACCAGCCTCCTCTGGAAGGAAATGAAGACCCTTCCAGTGAGTTGGGCTCGGAAAGCGAAGATGAGCCAACTTTCCATCCTAAGACCGCAGAGCAGCAATTTCTCCAGGAGCTCAGAAAGCAGCTCAGAAACAAATACAAGGAGATGGCCAAGCTCTACTAAAAAATTGACGACTTGACAAACGTCATCTTACAGCTCACGGCCCAACTTGCCTCTCAGCCGCCCAATCAAGTGCAGGGCTGTGCTCATGAACCGGGAAACGGTGTCCTGAGACAGCCGACGCCTATTCCCTCAAATCTAAAGGTAGGCAGACCGCATGAAAGTCAGTCGCATCCTATCTCGGGAAATGTCTTGGCTACCGATGACACTAGCCCGCTAACTCAAGATCAAATCATGGATTTGGTTACCAACAAAGTCAAAAAATTGTTAGCCGAAGTTGAAGCACAAAAAGATGTTACCAGTAGTGGGAGACCATATCCTGCTCAGTATGATCTGGTAGAATTTCCTAGCGGTTATGTCATCCCTAAATTCGGAAGATTCGATGGGACGGGAAATGCGAATCAGCACATCGCCCACTTTAAAGCCTCATGCGGGAATACTGGGGGCAATGATGCACTTCTCCTTCGCCAGTTCATTAATAACTTGACCGATATTGCTTTCGACTGGTACGCGAGCATACCGGATGGCTCCGTCATAACTTTCGTCCAAATGGAGTCTTTGTTTCGGCAGAGATTCATGAGCGTCGGTGATAAGATCACCATTGCTGATCTCGTAAGGACCAAGCCAAAGAACAACGAAAGCAGCATGGATTTTATAACCCGATGGCGCAATCTCTCCGTCAAATGTGAACCGCCGATAGAGCAGGACCAATCTGTCAGTCTCCTTGTCAGAAATCTCAACAATTGGATGACCCCGTTTCTATGCACCGCGGGTCTCAAAACATTCCAAGAGCTGACTAGGAAAGTTCAGATGTTGGAACGCTCAAAGCAGGAGTCCTCCTCTGACTCCCAAAATAACAATTGGTCCTGGAGAAACCGAAAGAACGAAAATCTCAAAGGCGGAAATTCTGACGATTCTGAATCTTTCGACATCTCAGCTAACCGAAATAAGCAAGAGATGAGCGGGCCTAATGCCAACCAGCCTCGGAAGCCTGTGTTCGGAGACGGAGGAGAAGCTCCACTGAAAGAGAAGCTGGATAAGGTCTATTCCTTCATAAGGGACAAGGTCCGTAAAATATTCAAAGACGCCCTAAGAAACGGTCTACAATTGCCAGAATCAAAAAGACCGCAAGAAGCAAATATGACCGACGACCCTAAATACTTCCCCTATCACAGAGTGATAAGTCATGCTATTGAGGACTGTTTCGTCTTCAAAAATTGGGTCGAAAAACAATATAAGGCAGGAGAGATAGAACTGTCTAAAGGCGTGTTGGCAAACAGTCAAGCTGCGACCGCCAACTTCATGCAAAACAGTTGACCACCATGTCATTAAACTGGGAATAATCGACCTCTAAGTCGTTAAACTAGGAATGTAAATAAAAAAAAGAAAAAAAGAGTGTGAATAAAAATAAAGGAAAAGCTGAAATGATAGGACAACTCGCAATAAAAATCAGCGAGTAAAAATAAACATGAAAAATAAAGCCGAAATGATGGGGCAACCGTGAATGAATAAAGCCGAAATGATAAGGCAATCACGACCTTCGCGATAAGAAAAGCTGAAATGATAGAGCAATCGCGGTAAAAAAAGAAAAAAAGAAAAAAAAAGAAAAAAAATGGCGAATGATGAGTCGCTCCTGGTACCGTATTCCAGTGCAGTGATGCAGATGCCAACCAAATTCCAAATCCCCAAACGGCGAATGATGAGTCGCTCCTGGTACCATATTCCAGTGCAGCGATGCAGACGACGACAATTTCCCAAAATTCTTCCAGCCCTACGGTTGGTCCCCAAGTTGAGTACCGTATACAATCCACGGGCTCAAATAATTCTCATCATACCCATACCCCACCGCAATCACCGGTTATGCGGCTGGTCTCCACCCTTGGAATTATGCTCCAATGGGAAGACCCACTCATGTGTCCTCACGATGCATGCGGAGAACAAACTTTCGTGGGATCCTTACGACTCACAAACGAAAAATACACTTGGGGGTCCTCACGACTCTTAAGAAGAAAATGCACCTACTGGATCCTTACGACTCGTAGTGAGAAAATGCTTTTATGAGACCCTTACGGTCCATAAAATTGAAAATCCTTAGGTGATAGGGATCTAAACCTGTCCCCTAAGCCATCGCTCCCCAATAGGCAAAGGCAAATGATGAGCTGCTCCTGGCATTATTCTAGTGCAGCACACCGACCCAGAAACCAATTCCCAAGTCTTCCTGTGGTGAATGATGAGTCGCTCCTGATACCATATTCCAGTACAGCGATGCAGACGCCAACTAAAATTTCAAATCCCTGAATGTCCCAACGGTGAATGATGAGTCACTCCTGAAACCATATTCCAGAGCAGCGATACAGACGCCGACAAAGTCCCAAAATTCTTCCGGCCCTACGGTCTGGATCATACATCCTGTAAAACTGTATACAATCTACGCGCGTAAAATGATCCCAATCTCTCCTAAGTCCTACCGGCGAGACCACATTCAAACTCCCCCCGGCGATGAAAATTCCTTAAAAAAAACAAAAAAAAGGTATGTCCACAGGCAAAATGGGCACGGATGAAAACCCGCAATGGCTCCGAGAGTAAAAACAACAGGACTGCCGGCGAGTTTGTGAAAACCCGAATGGGCGCAAACTCATGAAAAAGAGATGAAATGCACTCGCAAAGTCCTTTCGAATTTGTGAGGAGAAAATTCCCACGTGAGATCCTTACGACTCACAAAGAAAAAACACACTTGGTGGTCCTCATGACTCTTAAGGAGAAAATGCACCTACGGGATCTTTACGACTCGTAGGGAGAAAATGCTTTTATGGGACCCTTACGGCCCATAAAATTGAAAAGCCTTAGGTGGTAGGGATCTAAACCTGTCCCGTAAGTTATCGCTTCCCAATATGCAAAGGCAAATGATGAGTCGCTCCTGGTATCATATTCCAGTGTAGCGATGCTGATACCAAACAAAAACCAAAATCACTAAATCCACTCATGGCAAATGATAATTCGCTCCTGATACCATATTCCAGCGTAGCGATGCTTATGTCAACCGGAATCAAGCAACCAACAAGCTCCGCGCCGGGATCATGCTTCGTCTCAGAGTGTACCCCGTGTCGAAATCAAGCTTCGCCTCGGTGTATCTGCCTTCCCTGTCAAAATTATGCTTTGGCTTGGAATCAACCAGCGACCTCCCCGTCGGAATTAAGCTCCGCCTCGGAATCAAGTCGACCAACAAGCTCTGCGTCAGAATCATGCTTCATCTCAGAGTGTACCCCACGTCGAAATCAAGCTTCGCCTCGGTGTATCTGCCTTCCCAGTCGAAATTATGTTTCGGCTCAGAATCAACCAGCGACCTCCCCGTCGGAATTAAGCTCCGCGTCGGAATCAAGTCGACCAACAAGCTCTGCGTCGGAATCATGCTTCGTCTCAGAGTGTACCCTGCGTCAAAATCAAGCTTCGCCTCAGTGTATCTGCCTTCCCCGTCGAAATTATGCTTCGGCTCGGAATCAACCAGCGACCTCCTCGTCGGAATTAAGCTCCGCCTCGGAAACAAGTCGACCAACAAGCTCTGCGTCGGAATCATGCTTTGTCTCAGGGTGTACCCCGTATCGAAATCAAGCTTCGTCTCGGTGTATCTGCCTTCCCTGTCGAAATTATGCTTCGGCTCGGAATCAACCAGCGACCTCCTCGTCAGAATTAAGCTCCGTCTCGGAATCAAGTCGACCAACAAGCTCTACATCGGAATCATGCTTCGTCTCATAGTGTACCCCACGTCAAAATCAAGCTTCGCCTCGGTGTATCTGCCTTTCCTGTCGGAATTATGCTTCGGCTCGGAATCAACCAGCGACCTCCCCGTCGGAATTAAGCTCCGCCTCGAAATCAAGTCGACCACCATACTCTGCGTCAGAATCATGCTTCGTCTCAGAGTGTACCCCGCGTCGAAATCAAGGTTCGCCTCGGTGTATCTGCCTTCCCTGTCGGAATTGTGCTTCGGTTCGGAATCAACCAGCGACCTCCCCGTCAGAATTAAGCTCATCCTCGGAATCAAGTTGACCAACAAGCTCTGCGTCGGAATCATGCTTCATCTCAGAGTGTACCCTGCGTCGAAATCAAGCTTCGCCTCGGTGTATCTGCCTTCCCTGTCGGAATTATGCTTCGCCTATGAATCAACCTCTGCATCGAAATTATGCTTCGATCAGAATGTCTGCCGCTTGTCGGAATTATGATTCGACCCCTTGGAATCAAGCTCCGCTCTTCGAAATTATGCTCCAACCCTCGGAATTATGCTCCGATCCCCGGAATTATGCTCCCGGGATGATGCTCCGCCCCTGAAATGATGTTCCACCTCGAAGTCCAAGTTCAAGATCCATCAATTTCATGCACATAACTCATGCATGCGGTGTGCATTCATTGATGGGGGGCACTTTGTTGGGGTAAAAAATTGCTCCCCGGTTGACCAAGTCAAAGTCAAGGTCAACCTCAAGCCAGTTGGGCCCAAGCCCAGATCAAGTGGGCTCATGTCCGAGTGGAGCCCGAGCATGAAGCGGCCAGCCTCCCCCATACCAAAATAAGAATCATGTAATAAATAAATTTGATATAATTTTTTTTATTCATGAATGTAAGCAAATGGGCATAAAGCCAAATTTTTGTAAAGCCTATGGCTTATATGCAAAAGAAATGAACACATGAGGTATGGGATGGGCAAAATGCCATTTTGTAAAGCCCAAGGGTCTATATGTAAATGTGTAAGCCTATATAAAGCAACATGATGATGAGTAAAATATACACTTTTCATTCCCCTCAAAATCTAGGGTTTGTGTGCCTCTTTCCCCCTCTCTCAAGGGTCTAAAACCTTCTTACTCTTTTTAAATTAAATCAAGAGTTTAACTCTTTCTTTCTCAAAAAGAAGTAGTTTTTCACCACAAAACCCATAAAGGGGAGCTCGGATCTCCCATCAAATCTCTGAAAGGGAAGATTTTGAATTTCACTCCCCTTTTACCCCAGGATCCGGCCAACCGAAAGGAAGAAGAAGGAAACCCATCTCCAAAAATCCCACTTTGGGAGGATCCAAGGCTCAAAAGAAGAACCAAAAATTTCTAGAAGTTTAACTCCTTTCTAGATCTGCTGGAGTTTAACTCTGTGAATTAAATTTCTGTTAGGAGTTTAACTCCAAAACCGCTTGGGAGTTCAACTCCCCAACCTAGAGGCTAAGGCCCTTCCCGCTGGTGTTCCCCGTGGTCGCATACCGCGCACGTGACCCGCGGGTGCATGCCGCGCATGTGACCCTTGGGTGCTCAGTGATCACGTGTCGAGCACATGACCCGTGCCCCCCCCCGCGGTCGCATGCATGGCACGTGACCCGCGGGCGCTAAAGCGTCCAATGGTCGCGTGCAGCGCATGTGACCCCAGGCACTAAAGCGCCCACATGCGCGCACGTGAACCACGGGCACTATAGCGCCCACGTGCGCGCACGTGACCCACGGGCACTAAAGCGCCCACGTGCGCGCATGCCCCCACGGTCACGTGCAGCACACGTGACCCGCTGGTGCCCAGCGCCTAAGTGCTGCGCACGTAACCAGCGGATGCCAAGCACTCATGCACCAGGCACGTGACCCGTGGGCACCATGCGCCCACGTTTCACGCACGCGTCTTTAAGACGCTCCTCCTCCTATTTTTTTTATGCACTCCACATCAAAACACGTCCTCCGTAAGGAAAAATTTTCTAACAGGGTGCTGCCCCATACCACGCAAGGGGGCTGCTAGCCCCCTTGACCCCCAGCCCGCTATCCGGGTAGCGGGACCCCTGTAAAACTCTGCGGGGCCCCCGATATATCCAAAACCCTTTCAACACATACGCACACTGCACGTTGAGTTCGCATGACCTGTTTAACCCGTCAATCGGAGGTTCTCTCGCTCCAAAGGCGAGGGGTAATTAACGACAGCTTAGTCCGTGGCTGCCGGAGATTCGGATCCGCACAATCAATAAACCCCCGCCTACCCTAGACAGGGAGAATATGTAGTACGCCTGACCAGCGTGCGCGTATTCCCATCTCAATGGGGTGACGAAAAACACCCTGCAGGTTCCAGAATTGACTTGGGGAATTTTGCCCACCTTTGGATCTTTAATGCAAGGGTTTCTGTTTTACAAAACATATTTTTCTTGTTTTTTTAACAAGATTATGGAAATATTTTCCTATATGTAGAATCTTATTAAACCATAATTGGATTTTTAATCCTAGGGTGCTCGGCTTAACATAGCACAATTTCTCTTTGTTTAGAAAAATATGGAAAATATTTTCCATCTCATGAGATCTTTGATCCGCCAACTTTCTGTTTAACAAAAATATCACTCTCCACTTAAAAAGACCAATAGAATTTAATTCTATACTTAATCACCATTGGATCTTTGATCCAAAGGTCCCTTGTTGAGTAGAATTTAATTCTACGTAGGCATGTGCTTTCAGGTGTTCAACACGTGAGGCTTATTTATTTTGTCAGTCGTTTGATTGCAACGTCTATATGCTTTTTATATAGGCGCTCACGTGTTTAACACGTGATTATTATTAGCCTATAGTTTGTTTGCATTGCAGTGCCTATATGCGTTGCATATAGACACTCACGTGTTAGACACGTGAGGCTCCATTAGCCTAGTAGTTATTTTAATTGCAGTGCCTATATGCGTTGCATATAGGTACTCACGTGTTAAACACGTGAGGCTGTTTTAGTTTATCAGTTATTTTAATCGCAGTGCCTATATGCGTTGCATATAGGCATTCATGTGTTAAACACGTGAGGCTGTTTTAGTTTAACAGTTGCTTTAATTGCAATGCCTATATGCGTTGCATATAGATGCTCACGTATTTAACACGTGAGGTTTTGAATAGTGGGGAACTTTCCCTTTCCCCTTTTTTATAAGAGAACAAATGCTCCCCAGCGTTGCTCTCACGTGGCTTGTACGTGAGTGCAACGCTGTCTTCCCTTACAGCCGTTGGATTGCCTAGAGGAATGGAAAGATGAACCGCTCCCCATCATATCTTATAAATGTGGAGGTTTTGGCCTCTGGGATGACCACTGTTCTTTCATCTTCTTCCTTTCTTGTTTTCCTTGAGAATTTAATTTTCTTCTTCAGAGCTTAGTTTTCTGCCCGCTAAAATTTCAGAGTTAAACTCTTTCAAAACTTTTTCTTTGGTAAGGATTATGAACGGAAGCCTTTTTGTTTTTGCCCTAGATTTTAAATCCATCGACAGAGCGTTACTCTTTTCTTGAATTGATTTCTTAAAGATCCACATCAAACACATTTTTTTTGTAGAATCTGAGGTCTTGAATCAATGGGGATTGTTAATCCTCCTCTTAGGGTTTTACCCTGTCACCGATCTTTAAAGATCTTTAGAATTTAATTCCATTTTCTTTGCCTCCTTTCCATGGGGGTTTTCTGGGATTTAATCTCTTTATTAAAGGAATTTAATTCCGTATTTACAGAGCTTAACCCTGCAAGACACTTTTGGGAATTTTATTCCCTATTGTTCTCGAGTATTTTAGGGTTTTAATGCCCCTAATACAGATTTGAATTTGTCGTGCATTTCAACAGAACTCATTTTAAGAGTCGTTTAAACTTCACTGTTTACTTGATGGGAATCCTTTTTTATTCTCAGAATGATTATTTTGCCTCATCATTGGTGAGCCGCTATTTAGATTTTGTGGGGTCCATTGGTTTTGCAGGTAGTGGTCTCGTGAGACACACATCACGTTTTCTTTTCTTTTATTTTATTTTACCTTATTATTTATTATTATTATATTTTTTTAAATGGGTTTTTCCTTTCTTCTTATTTCAGGAACGATGGCCTCACTTCCTGACTTCCCTTACACTCGCTCAGAAGTCGCTTTTCCGCAATCGCCATCAGACGAGGAGGTTATAGCGATGATCAGGGCACATGACAGGGACCATACTAGTCTTCTCTTGTGGGGAATGTGGTACGGTCATATCATCAGGGGCCACCGTAGTTTTACCTGCGAAGCACCGACAGAACCCATCCGCCCTATATCATTAAGGAACACCCACGGACTGCTTATGCGGTGGAGGCAACTAACTGGACTCCCGCGGACCGACTCGAGCCGTCAACGACCGGGATACCCAACCAACCCATGATGGCCATTGATATTCTAAGGCGCCGAATATGTTATGGTGAAGCTCGACCCTAGGGGCAGGTTTATAAGGTAGGCGTTACCCCGCGCCACCCAGTGGGCTACCTTCCCTGGGCTCGATACATTCTCTCCGCCCAACGCGCACGTCTGTAGAAGGTTGGATTGTACCAAGCACTGTACGCTTTGTTATTCTATTATCACACCCCTCACATCTGGTGGGTTAAGGCTTTCTTGAATCAATGGAATCTTCCCACCAACACGTTCTTGCTAGGGTATCGTGAGGTCTCAATTTCACTGGAAGAGTTTCATGAGATTTCCGGTTTGCCGATCAAGGGAGAGCACTTTGAAGTGTTACTGCCTCTTGATGAGTATGTGTTTGATACGGTTCCCGCTATGCTTGACGGCCTGACGACTGAAAACGCCGTTCATCACAAGTACTCGAGTCTAATCAAGGCCATCGATATCTTTGAAAAGCTGTTCGCGACATCGGAAGGACAAGGTATCACCTTTGACGCTTTTATTGCTTGCTTCCTTTGCGAGGATGTCTTATCCAAAAAAGCTCCAAAATTCGCGAAAATTAGAGACCCTTTTGGATTCGGGCTGAGGAAACTACCGGCCAAAGAGGATTACAAACACGTCGACCGTAGCTTTCGATGCGATCGCCGCTCCTGGCATGGACGAAGAAACTTTCTTCATCGTCTTTATCAGTCTTTAGCTCAGCTGGTTCGCCATGCCGATGCATCGCCACTTTATGAGAGCCTCCGTTTTTTATCCTGCTCATCGCATAGCTGGAGGAGCACGATTAGCTGTGGCGTCGCGGGGTTGTCGTATCTATATCACGGGTTAAGCATTGATGCTAGTACTTCGAACCCGAGTGCGAATACCGTGAATTTCTCCCTCCACTACTTCATATCGTGGATCGAGATGCATGTGTTGGGAGCATTTGCTGTGCACCAGCGACCCGATTTTTATGAATCATATACTTTCCCACGGATTATGAGGTTGGTTGATGCTTTTGCTCTTGATCCGACCCAGCTAGGAGCTCTCCGCGTACTACGGAATCCGTACTCAAATGAAGGTGGAATGGTTTTCAGCGATCGAGTCATTTCCCCTCCAGCGGAGCTTGTTCAGCAATTGTTTGATTTCTCAAAAGGTGGGGTCCCGGTTTTAAAGCCTAAGGAGATTATGCATCTATACTCAATCAAGCCATGTTATTTGGTGTTCCACCGGAATGACACTGCTCTCTTCATGTGGTATAATCAGCATCACTTCGCCCAGCAGTTAGGCTACAACCACGGTGTTCCTCTAGAGGCATTTTTAGTTGAGCCTGCCCTCTCCCTGGAGGTTACTCGCGATGTCATTCACCATTTCATGCGGTTAAACACTGGCTCCCGCTTCATGATCCCGGAGCCCGACTATCTTCCGAAGCCCTTGGAGTCCTTCAAGGGTTGGTATCGCTATCGGGTTGGCCCTGTCATTGTAGAGGAGAGAAGGGTGCTTTTTGAGTGAAGAGATCTCGTTCCGGCTCAGGTCACCAGCTCTACATTGCAGCCACGGTCGGTAGTTCGCCCTCCTCTAAGGGATAGTGGTTCGATGCTTATCCCTAAAGTCATAGAAATAGAATCAACCCCTCACACTGCTGGTATGCCGGTGCATACTAGAGCCCAGGCAGAATTTCCTGATAAAGCACCCGCGGTGGTGTCACCAAAAGGTGATACTGAAATCGAAGTCAGGCAACACCGCGCCAAAGCACCAAAGGGGAGGAAGCGCTCCTCCCTAGCGTTAGCACAGGCTCTAAGAGGAGAAAGAAATCGGTCACCGGCCTACTGGACACTTTGCTTGAATCGGAGCCCTTTATTCAGGACGAGCCGATATCTATGCAGGAGCCGGACGACGGTCTTCTCTTTCCTGGTTCATCTGCGGAGGAGGTTGCACAGTTGGCCGAGGCTTTAAGGCGCTCACGAGATGAGACTGAAAATGTGTGCGCCCCGAAGAAACCCAACCCCCCTGTTGTATTCTATGATGTTGACCCATCATTATGGAGGGTACACATGGATCCTTTGTTAATGGAAGAAGAACGGGCCCTCAAACAGCCCATCTCGGTTGCTTCTAAAGACGAGCTTGCACTAAAGACGGGTAGTCATTTATTTGCGCTTGAAGCCTGGCGAGCGTATTTAATGAGAAAAGAACAACGGCTCGAAAAAGCCATACTTCAAGCTTCCTGGCGTATTGGTATGCATATTTTTCGTGTCCTTCTTTTGGCGAGTAATTTGTATCACTTTTATGCCTTCTTATTTTTTCGAAAACTTTGCAGAGACTTCTGCAGCGGAAGTGGATTTGATTCCAGATCGAGCTATGGCTGTGGACTCTACAAATATCTCCCGTGACGCACCGGCGGGTGTAGAGGAGATTACTGAAGCTGCTACCTTTGCTGTGAGGTTCTCGGTGGTGGTTTTTGTCCCTTCAGCATCTACTCCTCCGGCAGAGGTGGTCTTACTGGCCATAGCTCCCATGGCTATTTCTAGTGACGCACCGGAGGGTGTAGAAGAAGTTGCCGAAGCTGCTATCCCTCCAGTTCAGGGCAGGTGAAGCATCGAAGGTAATCTTCCACACATACCCATTTTGTTTAATGACCTCTCCTTTATCTGAACTTTCCCTTCCCTCAGAATTGCGGGAGCTGGCGGCTTCCATCGTGGATCTTTCCCCAAGGGAAACCTTCCAGCGATTGCTTGACATGGCGGCCCCACAAGCAATACCTCCACAAAGCATAGTAATCTCTTCTGGCCAAGGTCGGTATTCTTCTACCCTTTTGTTTCATATTTTATAGTAATGCTAGTATGCCCTTCATTTTAAACCACAGTTCTGGAAGCTGACAACGAAGTCGAGATTCTTGATGGGCCTGGGGATCTCTCAAACCCACCATGCATGACTGTGGGTAAGTGACCGCTTAATCTTTGGTATCGTTCTGTTTACTCTATGTTTGGAAATACAACTGACCGTATATAAATATTCATAGTTTTGCCAGCCCTGACCCCATTAGAGTCTCGAATCCCTATACCACCACGCCCTTACGCCTGATGTGTATCTGAAAGGATGGCAAAATAGAGCGTTTACTCACTGGCGGCTCTTATTGAAGATCTTCTCACTGATTCCTCTGTCGCGGCCGAAGAATTTGCTACTGAAGCCAACGCATCCTTGTCTGTTCTTTCTACCTATTATGACGAAGCATTGGTGCGTGCTTGGATTGAGTATTGTCGCCGAGTGGAAGCATGCCTACATGGGCTTGAGTGCATATGCCTTCCCTCCGACATCTTAACTGTAAAAGCGAGCCTGAGGGGATAGATCTAACGGTGTGCAGCCAATCTCCAGTCATACGAGAAGAGGCTCAATCGAATGTTTTCGGAGAGGGAGTTGGCTTCAAATGCTTTGGGGGAAGTTTAGGCTCAGCTTACTGCCAAGACCACCCGTGCGTACGAAATTTGGCGGGTGCTTCAAGAAGCCATTACAAAGGTGGTGGCTCTTGACAAAGCCGTTATTTTTACCCGTGAGATAGTTGAAGCCCATAAGGTCACCGAGAAGGAGTTCGAGAGTCGGTTTGCTTCATACCAGACTCAACAGACCCAGGCAGGGACTCATCTTGCAGCACTGATGGAGCTTGAAGCCGAAGTCTAGCGGAAGAACGATGAACTTGTTGGCCTATTGAACCGTCCGCCGACTTAAACATTTTTGTCGCTGTATATTTTCCCTCTTTTTTTGTATTCATTCATAAATAAGAGTATCTTGTATTCATTTTGATTCATGAATAAAAAACATATTTCATTTCATACTAGCGCTTTTCTTTCTTTTGCTGCCTTGACTTGGCATAAAGTAGTTTATATACTCATTGCGGAGTTTGTAGTTTATTCACTCATTCCGGGGTCTCTAATTTATGAACTCATTTCGGAGCTTGTAGTTTATGGACTCATTTCGGAGTTGTTTAGCTTACCTCCCTTGGGCTTGTTGGCAAACTTATCCTAACGTCATAGATAATCCCTGCTCTTTGCGATAGAGGTCCATTAGGTTTTGTGGTACTAGGGTTTTTGTCCGTCGTACTGTCACATTAGCTGATGCATTCCTCGATATGCAGTCTTTACGCTGCTGTTCGAGTAGCCCCACGACCGTCGTGTCTCTGATCCCTTCGGGGGCTGGACAAGACCTCTTCAAGTAATCTTCTTAGGCAGTTTGACCGTCAGAAGAGCAAGCGTTAGGAATTTTGCCATGTCGCTTTTTACTTGAGGTTAGGCTCAGTTTGGGAGCCCCGATGAGTCATAAACACTCCGCACTGGTGTGGGATGATCTCCGATATTCTTTCGGGTTTTATTTAAGTTGCCGTCAAGACCCTAAAGCTAGGAATTTGGCCTTCGCTTCCTTTGTCGACACTGCATCTGCTGTTATGAGATGAATGTCGAGGTGATCTCTAGGTTGTTTTGTGAACCGTTGAGACTTGGAATTAGAGACTTTGCCATTGCTCCGTTTTTTTTTTACCATAGGATCGTTTGTTGACGTTGCGTCTGCATCCTGCTGGACTGAGAAAAAATGCAGTTATTGATACTATGTCTGCTGTAACGAGATAAGTGTCGAGGTGGTCTCTAGGTTGTTTATGAACCGTCAAGGCTTGGAACTAGGGACTTTGCCATGGCTCCGCTTTGTTTTGACCCTAGGGTCGTTTGTTGTCGTTGCGTCTGTATCCTGCTGGAGTGAGAAGAAACGCCGTTATTGACACTATGTCTGCTGTAATGAGACGAGTGTCGAGGTGGTCTCTAGGTTGTTTATAAACCGTCGAGACTAGAAACTAGGGACTTTGCCATGGCTCCGTTTTGTTTTTGACCCTGGAGTCTTTGTTGACGTCGCGTCTGCATCTTGCTGGAGTGAGAAGGAATGCCGTTGTTGACATTGCTTCTGCTGTAACGAGACGAGTGTCGAGGTGATCTTTAGCTTGTTTGTGAACCGTTGAGGCTTGGAACTAGGGACTTTATCAAGGTTCCGCTTTGTTTTGATCCTAGGTTCGTTTGTTGACATTGCGTCTGCATCCTGCTGGAGTGAGAAGAAATGCCGCTGTTGACACTATGCCTGCTGTAACGAGACGAGTGTCGAGATGGTCTCTAGATTGTTTTGTGAACCGTCAAGACTTGGCTCTCCCTTTGATGGAGCCTGGTAGGAAAATATGGTTCCCTTTACGTTTATGCCCATAGATTGTATACAGGGGTTGATGTGGACTCACATGCAGGGCAAAAGTTTCATTTTTTTAATTTCTTTTCATGATGCTCTATCATTTCCGGTTTTTATATCGCGAAAATCGCGATTGCCCAATCATTTCGGCTTTTTTCGCGGTACCCAATCATTTCAGCTATTCTTTTCTTTTTACTCGCTGCTTTTTATTGCGAGTTGCCCAAACATTTCGGCTGTTTTTATATGCATATATTTTTCTTGCTGATTTTTATTGCGAGTTGCCCCATTATTTCAGCTATTTCATATGCATTTTTTGCTCGCTGATTTTTATTGTGAGTATGGAACTTGAGATCTGAAACTAATCTTGGCATCAGCACCGATGCGACTGCAATATTGCCAGGAGCGAATCATCATTTGCCGTGAAAGGACTTGAAAATTGACGCATGTTCAGGCATCAGCATCACTGCGAATGGAATATTGCCAGGAGAGAATCATCATTTGCCTTGAAAGAATTTAGGATTTGATACCAATTTAGGCATCAGCATTGCTACCACTGGGATGTTGCCAGGAGCGAATCATCATTTTCCTTTGTCGATTTGAACACAGGTGGCTTAGTAGACAAGGTTAGGATCCTGTCGACTAAGGCTTTTGACTTTATGAGCCGTAAAGGTCTCATAAAGTTATTTCTCCCTACGAGTCATGGGGATCTCGTATGCGTATTTTCTCCTTAGGAATCGTGGGGATTTCTAAGTGTGTGTTCTCTTATAAGTTGTAAGGATCTTACTAAAGTGTTTTCTCTTTATAAGTCGAGAGGACTTACAAGTGTCGTTCACCATATGAGGACATTCCTCATGATTGGTGGAACTTGGTGGGGAAACATTTATTTGTGCCTGTAGCTTGTATACAAGGGCCAATATCGGACCACCTGTAGGGCAACTTAGGGAATACGACGGCTTAAGGACAGGTTTGGATACCTATAACTTAATACTTTGAATCCTATGAGCCATGAAGGTCTCATAGGGGTTTGTACTTACGAGTCATCAGGATCTCGCAAGTGAAAATTTTACGAGATTGTGCCCTTCTGGGTTTTCGCAAGCTCGCCAGTAGCCCTGCTGTTTTTACTCATGGCGCTCTTTCGGGTTTTCATCTGTAGCTATCTTGCTTGTGGACATACCGTTTTTTTCTTAACAGTGATATTGCGCCCTTTCAGGTTTTCACAAGCTCGCCGGTAGCCCTGCTGTTTTTACTCACGGCGCCCTTTCGGGTTTTCATCCGTGCCCATTTCGCTTGTGGACGTACAACTTTTTTTACTTGGGTTGCAGTCTTTTCCATTGGAGCTTTGATTGAAACATAGATCCCAAGAGAAGATATCTCCATATTTGGGACGATGTGCCATGTTTGAGGTGGAGTACTAGTTTAGGGACATTTCGGTCCATTGTCAGTTTAAGAACGTAGTGGTCCATTATCACCATTTTTGGGGTGAAGCTTTAGTTTAAGGACATTACGGTCCATTGTAATTTTAGGGACATCTTAGTCCATTATCACCGTTTTTAGGGTGAAGCTTTAGTTTAAGGACATTACAGTCCGTTGTCGCCATTTTGGAGGCAACGGTTAGTTTAAGAACATTCCGGTCCGTTGTTAGTTTAGAGACATCTCAGTCCATTTCTAGTTTAAGGACGTAGTGGTCCATTATCACCATTTAGTTTAAGGACATTACGGTCCGTTGTTAGTTTAGGGACATCTCGGTCCATTATCGTTGTGTTTGAGGCGACATTTTAGTTTAAGGATATTACGGTCCGTTGTCGCCATTTTGGAGGCAACGGTTAGTTTAAGGACATTTCGGTCCGTTGTCGCTATGTTTGGGGCTGAAATTTTGTTGGATACTACTTTTAGAGTTTTGACTCAGGAAGATAGCGAGCGGACACGAGCGTCGTCATCTATCATTAACCAAGTCGTGACTTGTCAAGCATAGTATTTCTTAAGGAACCTGCCGTTTATTGGCCGGAAAAGTCTTTCGCCATGCATATCCATACGCAAGTAGGACCTACCTTGGTAGACTTTGTCTATGATATACGGGCCCTCATAGTTTGGCTCGAATTTCCCCCATGTTGCACGGTTGGAGATCATAGGTCTTTTGACGACTAGCACGAGCTCGTCTTGGCGGAATGTTCTCGGCCTAGCCAGTCTTACGTATGACCGTGTCATCCTTGTCTTATAAGCCTCCAGATTTTGTTGTGCTATAAGGCGGGTTTCGTCGAGGGCAATTTCCTCAGGAATTTTTTCTTTTCCTTTGTCCTTTTGCTCGAACCTTTGTTTGTATGCCCGAGGTTCTTTTCAGGCAACGTACAGTTACGTGACTGAATATTCTCGCAGTTCTCCTCTTCTTTTTTTCCAGAGGTGGATTCTTTGAAGAGAGGGCCGAGGGCTATTTCTTCCTCAGAATCTCTCCCGAATGTAAGAACTTAAGATTTTCCTTTTGTCGAACCGGTATCAACCATATGACAGTTGCCAGCCGTTCCTTCATGCTCGTCTGTCGCGCTTCTTTGTTGTCGATGGGTTTTGTGCTTCATCCGCTTGAAGTGTTGCCGGTGAGCAACGTATCCTTGCCACCATTTCTTGAAGGCGTTACACTCTTCGGTGGGGTGTGTGACCCTCCGATGGTATAGCAGTAGTTTGAATGTACATCTGCTTCGTTGAGGCACGTACTCCCGGGAGTGTTTTCCAAGAGAGGGGGTAGCTTCATTCCTATTAACAAGGCTTTGGCAAACAACTTCTCCACTTTGATCCTGCTCTTGTTTGTAGCAGGTGTGCTTTGGCTTGGGTGGAGTACTTTTTGACTCACCCTTACCGCGGCTTCTTCATCCTGACGCCGACGCTTGGACTTTTCGTATATGGCCGTTTCACGTTCTCGGTCAGATTTGCTCTTTTGAAGGGCTTCGTTTAGCAGCCTGTCAAATAGGTCTTCTAGCAGCTCCAGAGATTTTGGCACCAATCCTGCCCCCAGTTCCTCTGCATTGCTTTCCGACGCCGAGGGAGTTTCTTCGTTATTTAACGACGAATGAGAAACCATGTGGCAACTTGCTACATAATCCTCGGGTTTTTCTGACGAGTCATTTCCCTTATCATCGTCATTATCTCCATTCTCAAGGATATGGTTGAGAAACTCTTCGAGGGTGACCGAGATCCGTGCTTTCTGGTTGTACTCATCCAACGCATCGATGTACCTTTGCAGGTCCGTGCGCTTGTCATCATACTCGGCTGGCTGCACAGGCTTCTTGGTCTATTTATTTTTCTTCGAAGACTTCGAAGGCTTGGCCTGGGGGTCCTACCCATCATTACCAGTTTTTGGTGTTGGGCGCGTTTTAAGCATCTCCTCAATGAGCTCGGGCTCCAGCAGGATTTTCCATTTGACCACCGGACATGCTTGAGGATCCTTCAACATTTTTTTAGTTTTAGCTGAAAGGACCACTTCCCAAGTAGCTTCTTCTACAAACGAGTATGATACTCCCGGCGTGTCTACCTTTTTAGGAGTGTGCCTCTGTCGTGGGTTCACCCTCCAATTTTCGGACAGCGCAAACTTTCCTTGGTACTGGTCCTCGACCCAGTTTTTCAAGACGTAGCAATCCTCAATTGGGTGGCTCATTATTCTATGATAGGAGCAGTAGTTGGGATTGTTGACGTCACCGGGCTGCAGTGGATGTCTCGGATCCGGCAGTGTGATGAGTTTGTTGCGCACTGCCAGTTCGAACAGTCTCTTCGTTTATCACGGGGAAACGAGTAACTACATCCTAGCTTCACTTCGAGGGATTGGCGCGGGCGCGCATTGCTTTGGCGAGCAACCGGTTTCAGGTCGCTCAACTGTTGTTGAGTGTTGGCAACGAAGGCCGCTTTCCCTTTACCCTTTGCATTCCGAGGGTACATTTTTGAAGAGGAAGGTCCATAGCCCATCTGGTCCATTTGCGCTAACTTGTCGATCATAGCCTGGAAGGTGGTCGGCTTAAAGAACGTCATAAACTGGGACACCATCGCTTAAGGATCGATAGTCCCTATGAACATGCCCACGGCAGGAGCTTCTTCGATGTGTTGTTCGCATTTTGACCAGAGGTTCCGCCATCGGATTGCGTATTGAACCTAGGTCTCTCCTGGCTTCACCCTGACATTGATTAATGTCGTGATCGGGATGCGCTCGCTTGCACTGGCGAACTGCTGCATGAATAGCAGTTCCATTTCCATGAATGTTTTGACGAAGTCATTTGGAAGCTCCGAGTACCATTCAAACGCCGTCTCTGACCGGCTGCCAACGAACTGGCGAAGTAGCAATTTGTCGTCGCCTCCAGTATTGCCGCATAAATCTATGAACTGAGCGACGTGTTGATGCGGGTTGCCTGTCCCTTTGTACACATGGAATTTGGGGATCGTATATCTCGGCGGGTATTTGAATTGGTCGTACCAGCCTGGGTACGGTCGTCCAGTTCTGACGACTTGGCCAGCCGCTTCACTTGCCTGATAATCTCGTATTTGTTGAGCTATGTAATCATCAAGGGCATCTTTGGAGATCGTTTCCTCCCTGGCTGTCCATAAGGCTGGAAGGGGGTTTGATGTTTCCCCTCTGTCGTCCTCGATAATTATCAGTGGGTCTTCAGCTGGAGGTTCTGGCTGGATCATCATTCCAACCATATTTTGGAACAAAAGTGTCATCTGCTTTATATTAGCAGCCTGTTCCGTGGCTTATCCTTTCTTTCCAGCACCCTTCGCAGGAACTCTGTATCGGTCTCTTTCTCCTGGCGCTGTTCAAACGCCGATTCTGGGCTTTCTTTCTGCCCAGTGAGTATTGCCATTTCGTCAACATCTCCTAGAGCTTTTGTTGCTGCTCCTGAGCTTTTGTCAACGACCGAGTTTGCGGTCGATTACCCACGGAAGCACGGCTTTAATCTTTCCCGGAAGCCATGTAGACCGTGTGTACAATCATGCCCCCAGACTTGGGGCGTTTGGATCCATCACTTTTGGGATTTGCCGCCGGTGGTGGTATTTTCTCCAGCCTGGTCCTTTTGTGAGAGGTTGAAGTTGTAGGAGCCATTGTAGCAGGTGCCTGTGTGAATGAAGTCCCTCGATGTATGCTGGAGGGATGATTTTCCTCTTGTCGAACCTTCATTTTCTCCGGTTGACGAGAGTGGTCTTTGTTGATCACAGAATCCTGGACTTTCCGCCAGACCCTGTGAATTTGGGAGGTGAGTCGTTGAGGAGGCTGCTCCGGCTTTACTTGCATCATATTTTCAGCAGGAAGTGAAGATTTCTTCAACACTGCGGTTGGGGAGTTCTTTTGCACCCTGTTTAGCGGTTCAAAACTGTTCCTGGTTGGAACAACAGTGTCAACTTCCACCATTGAAGCTGGTGGAGTAAGTCTAGAGGGGGAGTTGACCCCAGCTCTTCTCACCCGGCGCCAGTGGCAACGTCGAGCATGTCTTGCAAACGGGACCACCTCAGTTGTGGAAGTGGCTCTGTCATGCCCCTTGCTTTGATGAGGAGCTACTGTTGGTGTCAGCCTATCGAAGACTGACATCTGTTGAGAGGGAACGACCAATCTTTCAAAGGTCGATTTTCTGGTAGGGGAAGCACCTTTGACGACTTCACCCGCAGCAGGAGTTGGAAGGACTATCCGTTTTGGGATAGCCCCTTCGGGTATCGCGAGCCTCTTTGCGGGCCCACTTAAGCTTCAACTCGGCCTGTTGAAGACTAAGAAGGTAGACTTGAATGACCCGTTGAGAGGGGCCATAGTGGTTGCCAGTCGATCGAAGACCGATTCTTTAGAGCTTCCTATGGTGGCATTGGGGCACTGAAGCTTGTTGGCGGGAGCATGGTCCCGAAGAACAATCCAGTGGTAGCTTGAGTTACCTGCCCCACCGGCATTGAAAAGATGGAGGCCGCATTGGGCCCATATGTCACTCCTCCAGTTAAGGCGGAACGGGAGTTTCTGTTGCAGTTTGTGTAGCTGGAAGCGATTGATATTCACTTCTTCATTCTGCACAGGAACAAGACACCAAATCTTAGTATCTCGAATCCAAGGGCAACCATAGCAAACCGCGATTTTGTTCGCGAAACATGAGACACGAAGTGTGAAATGGAAAGAGGAAAAGGTCCCACCGGGCATGCCAGAATCTGTTCACCGCCGAAAGACGCGACCGGAACGTTAGGACGTCTAGCCTGAATTTTGGGGGCAAATGCTATTTGGATTTATCCGTTCACCTTTCCGAAGATGCCAAGTTAATTTATGGCACCGTATATCGGAGGTTTGGACAGGTGCGGCCGTTGTAGCAGACTTCGTCGGATTCCCCCTCGTTTGCGAGGTGTTTTTGATTGTGGGGACGCTCTTCCCTACAGGCGCAAGCCCCTGCAGTTAATTACGTTACCACATCACAATAACCACTTTCTCCTTCGCTGGAAGTTCACTTCGTGTCGTGTGTGTTTGTTTTATTTTTGGTTTGCCCGTGAATTGTATACGGAGACAAATTTATGTTGTTGCCCATAGGGCGTGGATTAGTCCAAATCCGTATATCTTAAATTTGGATTTGTTTTATTTAAGGATCGTTAATCCAGTTTGAGATTAAGATCAACATAAATGTATACGAGAAGTTGGGGGCTCGATTGGTTTTTTGTTAAGGATACGTTAATCCAATTTGAGACTAAGATCTACTTAATAGGGTGTTAGGATCATTTTTGTTTCAGATCCAACAAGAGAGTATTTAGGCTCTATTGTTTTAGTTTAAGGACGTTTCGGTCCTTTATGGCCATTTTGGAGGCGAAGTTCTAGTTTGAGGATATCTCGGTCTGTTGATCACCATTTTAGAGGTGAAATTTTAGTTTAAGGACGTTGCGGTCTGTTGTTGCCATTTTGGAGACAATGGTTAGTTTAAGAACGTTTCGGTCCATTGATCACCATTTTGGAGGTGAGATTTTAGTTTAAGGACGTTACGGTCCGTTGTCGCCATTTTGGAGACAACGTTTAGTTTAAGGACATTTCGGTCCGTTGTAGTTTAAGGACGTTTCGGTCCATTGTCCATCTTGCGTGCACGTATATTTGTTACGTGACGGGATGAGCAACAATGGTATGGGATGCATCCGGTTTGGGATGTGATTTGATTTGGGATGTGCACGTCAGTTTGAGAAGTGCACAAAAAAGCAGTTGGTTGTCAGGACCCTCCACCTCTCTGAAGAAGTTGAGGAATTACAACGACATATATCAAAGATGTGGAGAGATGTACCCTTGAACTAATTCCCGTGTTTGAGGGAAAAGGGATTAATGGTAAATCTGGGAATCATTAGTCGTATTTTGAGACTAAGATTAACTTAGGAGACGTGGGATGAACATTATTTTGAATATCATCAGTTGAAAGATCATTAGTCATGTTTGGGACTAAGATCAATTTGGGGAATGATGAGCGCAGAGGGGCTCAGTTGATTGGAAGAATTTAGTCAATTTAGGCTAGATCTGGGTCTCCATAATTACCCCCACAGAGCTAAATGCTGAGGCATACAATGCTCACGTGCATTTCATGTGAGGCACATGATTAGTGTTAAACACTAGAGTTCTGTGGCGCTCACGTGACACACGTGAGGCGCCAGATTAGTGTTAAACACTAGAGTTCTATGGCGCTCACATGATATACGTGAGGCCGGATTAGTGTTAAACACTAGAGTTCTGTGGCGCTCACGTGACACACGTGAGGCACCGGATTTTGGGCACTGCCCACTTATTCCCCCGCTTTATATATAAGTGCTGAGCACTTGGTTCTTGTTGCGCTTACGTGTGAAACACGTGAGGCGCCCCAAAACTGGGTTCTGTCTTTTGGGTTTTTATCCCTTCCTTTTTTTATATAAGTACTAAGCACTTGATTGGAGATCGCGTGGAAAACACGTAACTGCCCCAGAAGGTACTTCTTGTTCTTCTTTTAAGTGCTTGCATGGGAAACACGTGCGGTCCTCGTTATAGTGTTTAAACACTAATGAATCATTGGTCTTTCCTTCTTTCTGGATGTTTGGAGATTTGATCTCCTGTTCATGACCTTAGGGTTTGGAGGATCTCATGTTTCTTGGTTTGTAAGAATTAAATTCTTTTATAGGGTTAAACCCTAGTTTTCATGTGTTTTGTAAGAATCAAATTCTTTGAACTTAATTCTTTCTCCTAGCTTTTGAATCTGCATGACAGAATCTTCCCGATGAGAATTAAATTCTCAACTTGTGGGGAGATCTGCTTTTGCAGATCTCAACCAGAGTAAGAACTAAGTTCTTGCATGAAGAGTTAAATCCTTAGAGAGGCAAAAGAGAGACAAGATGATCTCTGAGTTTTGTTTTCTTTTTACCTAGATAGGGTTTTAATGACACAAATCTTCCTTTGTGAGAATTAAATTCTCTGTTTCTTTTGAAACTTTTCTTTCTTCTTCTCTTAAGCTTCTCTATTTTTTCTAAGCTTCTGAGGGAATTCCTTTGTTTACTCTCTTTATCTTTCTTCTTACTATTCGTCCTGCCGAGACTTGAAGTCTCTGGTCTCTTATATAGTGGAGAGAAGTTTGTTTAATTCTGAGAAAATCTCTCATTGAGAGATCCTAATTGATTTAATTGGTTCCAGAATTGACTTGGGGAATTTTGCCCACCATTGAATCTTTGATACAAGAGTTTCTGTTTTACATAACATATTTTTCTTGTTTTTTTTAACAAGATTGGGGAAATATTTTCCCATATGTAGAATCTTATTAAACCATCATTGGATTTTTAATCCAAAGGTGCTCGGCTTAACAGAGCACAATCTCTCTTTGTTTAGAAAGATATTGAAAATATTTTCCATCTCCTAAGATTTTTGATCAGCCAACTTTCTGTTTAACAGAAAATATCACTCCCTAATTAAAAAGATTATTAGAATTTAATTTTATGCTTAATTACCATTGGATCTTTTGATCCAACGGTCCCTTATTGAGTAGAAATTAATTCTACGTAGGGAGGTGCTCTCACGTGTTCAACACGTGAGGCTTATTTATTTTGTCAGTTGTTTGATTGCAGTGCCTATATGCTTTGCATATAGGCGCTCACGTGTTTAACACATGAGGATTATTATAGGCGCTCACGTGTTTAACACATGAGGATTATTAGCCTATAGTTTGTTTGCATTGCAGTGCCTATATGCGTTGCATATATGCACTCACGTTTTAAACACGTGAGGCTCCATTAGCCTAGTAGTTGTTTTAATTGCAGTGCCTATATATGTTGCATATAGGTACTCACGTGTTAAACACGTGAGGCTGTTTTAGTTTATCAGTTGTTTTAATCACAGTGCCTATATGCGTTGCATATATGCATTCACGTGTTAAACACGTGAGGCTGTTTTAGTTTAACAGTTGCTTTAATTGCAGTTCCTATATACGTTGCATATAGATGCTCACGTGTTTAACACGTGAGACTTTGAATAGTGGGGAACTTTCCCTTACCCCTTTTTTATAAAGGAACAATGTGCTTATAGACTATCCAGCCCCCACTAGTGTGACTGCCATCACAACGCTGGTAGTCAAGCAAAAATCCTAAGAGCTCTACCAATATGTATAAGCGATATGCTAAAAGAAACGCATGCACATATTGAGATAGAATCAAACCAAGCAGTATACTACCATTTCGAACAAGACTGTTATTATAACTGTGAATATCTCAAGCTTCCAATATGTAATATACAATCCAGTATGATACAATAATGGCCTCTAGGGTATATATCACTAACAATATATTTCTTGTTTTATAACCGAACCTATATAGCGAACAAAACCCATTCAAAAATATAATTTACCACCAGGGCATGTTTTCTGAAAACTGTTTTAGCCTGCACTGCACAGCGTTAGTAAAACAGTCATAATTTTCTCATTTGGAACCCGATCGAGACAAACCCTGTCTCATTATTTGCACGAAATCTTGAACTAGAAATTCCTCCTATTTCTAAATTATATGCTAAAACTGATCTTTTCTGCTTGCGAACTTGTGATTTCGTTTTTGGCCTGCATTGAGTTGATATGATTGCAACCTTATGTTATATTTTGCATTACATCTTGAACTTGACATGACTCCGTAAATCCTTGAATCCATGAACTCATGAATTTGACATGCATCTATAGTTCTGAAGTATTCATACATTCATACTAGCATTTGTGTTAACTCCTTAAAATGAATAATTCACATGAGAATGAGAAGGTTGATAAATGGGGTTATTTACGTATAACGAGGATTATACATGATGGCCGTAATTTCGAGTATTGTGGAACAATTGCATTACTAACTCGTGAATCTAAGAATTTGTGTTTCTGTTGTTTCGAGGACAAACAGAATATCTTTCTTATGTGTAAAACCTTCATGAGTTGAACTTATATCTTTAAAATATGACAATACTATTTAGATGACAAATACTGTGATATGGATGCATGTATCAAATGACATTTATATATGTTGACACTGCTGCTTATCATCCATCGTTATTCATTCGTGCATGATTGTTTTTTTTTCATATTCTATTTCAATGCAATGTTTCGTTTTAAATTCTTTATTAATGATTATTTTGTCTTAAAATAGGGATTTACCGAACTCTAGTTCGCTGACGGGCATTCCATTTTCCATTTTCTGGTGTTCTTTCTTTTTGGGAATGTCCGTCAGGTGGCGTAGAGACAGTAGAAGATCAACAGGAAATGGAGCCCAATAAGCAGGATAGTAGCTACTTTTCAGCACAGGCTGATTATTAGTTTTTCTTCCCTCTTTCGTATGTTAATTGAGACAACTATTGTTTTATTCCTTTTCGTTTGTTTATTTGGTTTATTTTTGGTTAAGTTGGTATTCAGACATGTAATAAATGTTATTGGACATCGCTATTTGTTTTGAGATTCTTGTATTTATCATAGTTTACTTGCAATTACGCTTACCGTATTCATGTCGAGAATGAATGCTTCTCATTGTAAATACGTTGCGGGCTTAGTCAGCTCTCGCCTTTCATCTTTTGGGAAGCGGAACATGACAACAGATGTTGATTTTAATTCCCGATGAACATGTGTATCGTATTCGTATCCGTCAACGATAACTGGATACAGATATGATACCACATATATTCCTTCCGTTTCTGTATCCGATTTAATATTTGACTTTTTATACTAAATATAATTTTTACGATATTTGTTTTGTATTCGTATTCGTATCCGATTTTATTCAAAAACGGATAGTGGTTTTTATTATGCGTATCTGTATTCGCATCCGCCAACGACTACCGGATATGGTTACACCTATATTAGATATGCATCAGATCTTTCTGTTTTTATGGCGTAAAATTTAGGGGTAATATCATATAGACACCAATTTGGGTCATAATAGGATTCACGTAATTTGAGGGCATCCTATTACCATAGTAATCTTATATTTCCAGAAGTATTTATCACATCAAGACAAGCCAGATGATATTTTCTTAGAATCTAGGATTTTTGTTTGAATTACTGCATACCAAACGCACAGTACTACAAAACCATCAATAATGGACATGAAATGGGGGATGGTTAAAACCGTCTCCAAACTATAAGGGGAAGGTTTTAACCGTCCCAGGAAGGCGGGATGGTTAAAACCGATATTTATGTTTCAATCAATAAGTCACCAACTGTTTTCATTTTTCCTCCTTTTTGGAGGCGAGAGATCTTATATATATTTATTCGTTGATATCTTTATCAACTCCTATTTTCTATTTTGGATGAAACAAATACAAACTTCAAACCTCAAATTTTGAATAAACAAAACTCCTAAGCAAACATCGGACTTCTAATTCGTCAATCATTTTCGTCCATGACTTCTGGATCTTAATATCATTTTCGTCCATGATTTCTGCATATTATAAAACTTTTTGGTTAAATTTTAGCATTAACAGCCCAAAAATCTTTGGAATGAATATGGGCATACAATGGGTGGTTCCTCGATCACTCTCTCACTACCAGCAAGCTTCATTATTAATTGAACGTGATGGGTGGACCATTTCAAATAGGACTAGGATCCAATGCAAGCGGAATCAAAATGGTACTTGACAAACTTATAAATAACAAAAGACATGACATGTATAACTCTGCGGAGTTCAATCTCAAAAGAAATTAAATTTTTTTTCCCTTCTTAGCGGCGAAAATTTTAAAACAAGTGCTCGAAACACGATAAATGGTGATGATAAGGATTATGATTATGACAATAAGGGTTATTATTATGATCATATAGAGCCTTATAACCATTATTCTCATAACTATGATTATAATGATTATTTTGAATATGATTCTCTTCCTGGGCAAGATACACGTGCTAGAGATAGAGTTAGACAGATGGTTGAACTAAAAATCCTATGGTAAACAGAATTTACAATCTATTCATGATTGGTTTGCTGACATGGCTGGCTATTTTGATTATCATGATTTTTCTTATTATCGTAGGATTAGATTGGCTAAATGAAAATTAAAAGGAGAAGCTTGAAATTTTTGGAATAGGCCGGTACACAAACTCGAAAGTCGTAGACAAGATCCTCTTAAGTATTGGGAAGATATGAAAACTAGATTGATGGAAGAATAATTTTCGATTTTACATTGATGGAGAGACATATCGTATTATTTAAACAAACTCAAAACAAAAACAAAATAACAATCTACTTGGACTTTGCAAATAAGTCCAAAATATGTTACAGCTCAAATTATAAACTATTAATTTAATTTTTAAAAAACCATGATGGTTAAGCATCATGTTCCATTAAATTACGTGATCATGGATTAGTTTCCATAGATATCCACCATTTTCACAAAATTAATTTCACCTAGTTGTGGAAATATATTCCCTTAAGATTTGCATGCTATAATAATAATACGTACTAATGACAACTTATTATGAAAAGGAGAGGGGGAAAAACAAGATCCAAAATAGCACGGAATCAACGATATCAATAGTGATGGAAAATGGTTGCTACCTCAACTTACTTTGCTACGAATCTTGGAGGCATGTGAATTAATTTGATTAATTAATATTGATAAATCCATCACCGGCGCAATCTAATTTTGGAATTAAGACTTCTCATTCCCGCAAATTCACAACAAAATCGACGAAAACATCACTTATACTACAACCTTTCTTGAAAACTCTTTTTTGTCTATGGCACAAATCGGATGAGATGGAATTAAGCCTTGGGTTAAGTTTGTGCGGTTCCACTAATCGACTCCTAAAAACTCTTATTATCTATAGCAAACGAACCCTTGAAAAATTAAAAACTATCGTTATACTTCTAGCAAGAGGTATTGAAGAAGGAGGATGTTGGGTATGGATCCAGCCCATGAGAAACGGGCCTGACCAATGCGAATACGAGCCGAACACCGTTGGTTGTTCGATTATTTACCAAAGCCTTTTTTGCGATCGTCCTTAAATCAAAAGGGTTTGTTCTCGACAAAGTGCTCTACACATCCATCGGCTTAGATCGTGTTTTCATCTCTACTTCTTCCCGTTTAGGTGATATTCTCTCAACTTCTTTTCATAACGGTTTTTTGAGTAATTCGTCTTTAAAAGTGACAACTTTGATATTCGTGTATTCCATTATTTCAATAGTGGAAGAATAAATAAATAAAGGAGTCATACCATTATCCCGTGGTTTTTCCCGCAAGGGTTTTTCAGTAAATATCAGTGTCTCGTTTTAATGTGTTGGTTGGTTGATTTTTCCGCCGTAGTATTTTTATTATTTGATTTCGTGATTATCAAATTAGGTGATTTGTTATAATCCCATCTCATCTCATCCCAACAAAGTACAATGCATTATTTGCAAATCACAACCCAAAAACCATAAACATCCCTTATTTTAGTGTCATTTCTCTAATTGAGTGGTCCGGGTATCATTAGCATATTATGTCGCTATTAATCCATCCTTCAATATCATGACATGATAAATTTTATCGAATCGAAGATCTACTTTTAAGGTCCGTAAGATTTTATCGAACCGAAGGTTTAAAGAGATTGTTCTTCACGATGTTATTTTTGACAGTTCTTTTAGGATGACTATGTTTTCTAATCTTATGAATGGGGGCGGTAATTGAACGAGCCGGCTCGGGTTTGATTAGGGTTCGGTTCGGTATCAACTCGTTCAGGCTCGGTTCATTTATTAATGAGCTGAACATGAGCCTGAAAGCCTGGCTCGTTTATTAAACGAGCCGAACTCGAGCTCAGCCAAGCTCGTTCGATATTGACTCAAGTTCGGCTCGGTTACACAATTTGAATAATATGTAATTTAGAACAAATTTTATACACCTCTCAGGACACTTAATTCAATTAAGAGACAGTCTATGAAGTGCAACTGAAATGAATATAAAACCCAACACTTAGACTCATTTCACACTCTAAATGTTAATTTTTTTTAACCTTTTCATATCTCAAAGCCATGGATCTTAGGCTCTATGATTGTTGTCCCCTGCCTCGCCTCTTACAATATACTTTTATGTTTTTTTTCTGAAACACCTGTAATGGCCATTGGCCTATCCTCAGCCTCCACCAAACGCCTTTTTGTCATTTTCCTTTCAGAGATCGCTTAATAGAAAATGCATCCGAGCTCGACTTTGGCTCGTTTAAAGCTCGGTAAGCTAACGAGCTGAACACGAGCCAGAACTCCTCAGCTCGAGACAAACTCGAGACGAACTCGAGCTGGCATAAACTAAGACGAGTCGAGCTTGGACAGGGGTCGGCTCGTTCAAGCTCGGCTCAGTTACACCCCTACTTATAAACCTTATAGCAGATCAATTGCTCGTAATTGGAATGCATCGCCTTTCTTTTTAAAGGATATGATTAGATCTTGAGTTGTTGACTTGTAATACCTTGATCTTGTTGTTTGTGCTCAATCTTGGCTAAACGGCAGAAAATACCCTAACATTTATCCCAATAGCAGGAAACGCTCATGACTTTCTAAAACCAACACTTTGCTCCCCTCAAATCTAATTGATTCCCAAAATACAATTCACTTAAATATTTAATTAAAATATTTATATCAAGCGCATTTTGGGAATCAATTAAGTTCTAGAGGGAAAGTGCTGATTTTAAAAAGTCAGAGATATTTCCTGCTATTGGGTAACATTTAGCCTTTAATCTTTTGTAACAATTTTTGTTAATATAAAAAATTTGGGCTTTTAGCCCTCCCTTCGGCCTAAAAATAAAAAATAGTAGCAATATCGAAAAGAGAGGGGAAAATATAATCCACTCGTTATATAAATTTCATACGCCTATGATGTTGGGTGATATGTAGTGCAAGACCATCAACAATTTTAAATTAGAGGCCTCGATAATAGCCCATTACTCGTTTAACCCGTAAAACAGGCCTTGACTTGAGTAAATATTCACTACTCCTCCCTTTCAAGAGAACTCATTTTCGCTAGATCGAAGAGGTATCCAAGAGTAACGGGTCAAAATTTTTCCACCCGTTAAAATATTACCCGTACCGTCCGTTTACAGGAATCGCCGGGTCAACCCCGCCAACGGGTTGGTGGGTTTTATCAGGCCCATCACTGGGTCGACCCGACCTATGGGTTAACAAAGTCAATGAATTTTCATTAATTTTCCGAAATATAAGAATAAATATATGAATACAATTAAGATTTTTTTTGGGAATATTAATGTAAATTTGAATGTATATATCGTGTTTAATTAGAATTGTTAACCTATACAAACTCTATAAACCCATACACGCAATTCTTTTTCCTTTAAACTAAAATATTTCATGATACCTTTAAACCGTGAAAAATATTTCATGATACCCTAACTTACCGACTACCCCACAAATGGATGACCCGTTTATGTATTCACGGTTTACCCGTCCGTCTGTAGTGGATCGAGTCATGGACATGAAATTTAACACCCGTTTAAATCGGGGTATTTTTACCCGTGTCTTGTTTTACCTGCTGCCCGCAATGACCCACCCGTGCTGCGGTTCTAATTAAAATCATGTACTAGTAAACCAAACACCAAAGATGTCAATCATATTCTTGGGCACCGGACTGCCTCGTCCAATTCTTAACGCAATATTTGGTAGCGGCTAAACATGCATTTGAGGTAACGAAAACACAAGGGATGTTAGTGAAGGTGGATCCGACCGCTCTTGGAGGAAGGAAAGATCTTATCGTTTTGCCTCCTCTCAAGAGGACCATTTTGGAATTCCTACCAAATTTGGCAGGCAGCATAAACCGTACCAACTAATCTATTTATAGAATACAGCTGTACTAGGCCACGTGAGTGACATCTACACTCTTCCAAAGCATACCTAGAGTAGATGAGGTCGGATAATCCGATTTGGTTGTAGGATTTGTACGGATTTATCCTTGGATTAGCAAATATTGTGTTTGGTTATAGAATTAGGCAAGTTTGGATTTGGCTGTTTTTAGTGAGGGCCCACAAGAAAACATGGATCCTCAAATCCTTTTTGGTTGGATTCTGCGTGGATTCAAGCAAAATATGTGGGGCCACTGCACTTTATATATTAGAAAATAAACTCTCTCTCTGGCTCTCTTTAAAATTCTAAAATTCAAATCCCATTTTCTTTTTACCAGCAAAACAAGGATCACAAAAATCTAAAAATCCAACAAATTCAATACCAATCAAATACAAAATCAACTAATCCAAAAGGTTTCAACCGTACAATCCAAATTTCAAAATTCTCCAGCCAATCAGGCCTGTAAGAAATCGGTTGTAATGCTAAGTCATCATGGTGGGGCCCTCATATTAGTACACAATATAGTGAATGTCGTGTCAAAATTCCACACCATGACAACTTCCATGTACTACTCATGTAAAAGGAAACATCAAAACAATTCCAATGTAAAGTCAAGGAGGCCAGCTCCATCCCAACTTCAACAAGCTTGAGAAAACATACTTCCGCCATTTTGGTATCTTTCATGTTTTAACTCAAAACAATTCCAATATATATATATATATATATATATATATATATATATATATATATATATATTTCTGCTTATTATTTCGTCCTAATATTCAAAGATCATTATATATCCATTGAATTAAAATCCTTCAAGATCTTATTAGATATATCTTCTCATGATTTCAAAGCATATGCATGCGGATGTTACATGCACTCCCTGGGTAAAATACTAAACACCTAAAGTTTAATTGATTTTCATTGTTAATAGAAAATTTTAATGACACTTCTCCATTTGTTCATCATTTATATGTATGCAGGCACCCCATAATAAACAATATACACACTCACTTACATTCCAATTCCTCTAGCGATTGCCCACCGTATTAAACTATTCCCCCTGAAGTGATTTTCTTAAACATTTAAAAAAATCTCAGCTAGAATCCATTTCAACGGATGAGGAACCTCTGCTGTTATTGCCTGCCATTTTCCCTACTATTATTGTATATCAGCGATATATGACAGATAAAAAAATGACAAATATACTTTCTCATCGGTGGGGAACACACTCCTCCATGATCGGCTCCAGCGCCGGCCGCCATGACCGACAAACGCTCAACCTCCCCATCACCAGCTCCCCCGCCATGTCACCGTCCACATCATCATCAACCTCCACCCTCACCTCCGGTGGAGGCGCCGGCGCCGGCAGAACCCTCGCGAGCCGAACCGCGCCGACTGCTAGCCGGCCCAAGTCGGCGGCGTCGACGAGCGCGTTGACCCGCGCCATGGGGAACATGACGTACACGTGCCCGCCCTCGAGCTCCTCGTCGGCGGAGAGCGGGACGAAGCGGCGGCCCGCGTGGAGAGAGGCGGAGTCCACGAGGAAGTGGCCAGGGAAGTCGAGCATGAGGTCGGCCGCGGCGGCGGCGTGGGGCCCGCAGCCGGCGGAGCTGACTTGGCGGACGTCGGAGTTGGGGAGGATGACTTGGGCCGTGGGTTTGGGGCGGGTACTTGTGGTGAGGGTAGTGCAGGAGATGTAGTTGCCCATTAATATTTTTTAGGGGTTTGTTTTCTTTTTAGAGAGAGAGATGGAAAGTTTGGGGGTTCTTTTTTTTCTAGAGAGAGAAAAGATTGGGTTTTAAGAGGAGAGAGAGAGAGGCGGAGAGAAGAGTGTGGATAATGGAGATGAATGATGATGAGTACGCGTAAGAGGGAGGAGAGTCTCGTTTTTGGAAGTTAGGGCTGTTATCACGTGTGGGTCCCCCGTTCAAAAAGAAACAGCCGTGACCGTGGGAATGGGATCCTATGCTTGACAAATTCCGGCGAGCACGCTGCCCTCTTCCAGACGTCCAGACAATTGGATCCCCTCGTTGTTGACCTCTGACAAACCATGGGTCTCCCGTTATACCCTCATTTTCAGCCGTTGGATTCGCAAGAATCTTGCTAATGGAGGTCTTTTTCTCCTTCAGATGTTGCCTTCCGTTGATCTGCTGATAGCAGCGATGGATGGCTGTGATTAGATCTGGAGGCAGGCTCGTGAAGCGTGTGGATTTCAATGGGTTTGAGGTTGTTTGCGCCGAGCTACCTGCAAAGGAAGTCCCGGGGTGGATGTACCACCGAGGACCCTCCGACGGTCAAGTTAGTGAGGAAATCCGATCAGAGTAACGGCTTAGTGGAGTAAAAAATGGCTTACTTGAACCGTCGGAAGAAGGGGTTTATATAGCGGTGGCAACAGGTAAGGCAGGTGCGAGAATCACGCCGGCAGTTACGCTCCCGACGTCACGCGGGACCTCCCATTAATGGCGAGCCAGGCTCGTTAATGGGGGATCGTGATGGCGTGGAACGTGGGATGTGGCCGGCGGATATCTCGTGCATGGCGAGATTCGCGGGATGGCGGTTGCGCCTGTGAGCGGTGTCGTTGGTCGGTTGAAAGTTAAGGCCCTCTCCTTTAATGTTTTGAGACCGAGGAAGATGACCTCGGCGGGAGAGCTCGCGGACGAGCGGGAGAGCCGAGATATCTTGGTTCTGCGGTAGTCCGGAGACGAGTTGTGAGGCCGAGGAGGCCAATAGTGCAGGAGGCTCAGAGGTGAGCCAGCGCTTGTTTGTGGGACGGGCACATGAGTGGTCTGTTCGGCCACTGTAGGTCCCGTCGGCCACTGTAGGTCCCTTCTTGCATGCTCTGGGACACGTCATCCGCCATGTGTCATGATCTGGGAGATCACTGATATCAAGCCTCATCATTAGCCCCCCACTCTCGTCCCGACCAGCTGACGGGTCGGGTCGAGAGCGGTTTGCCGGGTCATCCGAGGTGAGTTCCTTTTCGAAGATATCATCGGGCGTGTTTCGGGGAAATTTGTCGTATTTTCTGGATGACGCCAGAGAATCAGGGGTGCGATCTTTGCATTAAAGAGGGTGCGTCGGTTCGTGTGTACAGACGCTGAAGCGACCGCCCACGTGTCGGGTGCCGGTTGGCTGATGTGACGAACCGCAGGCTTCTGGCGTCCGATGGGATGCGGCCAGTGCGCTTGCGACAGGTGGAGCGATCGTGGCCGTCGAGTGCACCGAACCGTTTTGGCGGGAAACGACTGTCGTTGTTGGATGAGGACGCCGGCAGCGTAAATAGAGGGGAGGCCTGATTCAGGATCTCTCTCTTTCTTCACATTTTCCTCATTCTGAGTCTTGTTAGCTCGGCGCTCTTCCCTTTTAGGTCGGATCTTGCGTTTTCTCTTCTCGATGATTTCTTCCCATCAGGTTAGATGTCTTGTTTTGAGGAGTCCGTAGATGTCGTAGGGGTAGATTCTAGGGATTCTTCCCCTAAGTTGGAGTCCTCCCAGGAAGTTGGGATCAGATCCTCTTCCCGGGGTCGCGCGTCTGTGATGGTTCTCAGAGCGGTGGCGACGGACGCCCCTGGTGCGTCGTCCTCGGTGAGGTATGAGGATGAGCTTGCCACCGCCCGGGCTCGTTTCCATATTCCTTCCGGCTACAAGCTACGATTGGCCGAGGAGGGAGAGAGAGCAGATCAGGTACGGGGTAGAGAGATTGCCTTGTACCTGGAAGCCCTTTAGGCCGGAATGCGCCTGCCTTTTTCTCCCGAGGTTGTCGGAGCGCTAAATTACTTTGGACTAGCCCCAGGCCAGCTAGTACCGAACTCCTAGAGAATTCTTCTTGGGTTCATGGTCCGGCTGAAGTTGCAGATGATCCCCTTTAGTTTGTCCGTCCTTGCCTCCTCTCTCATTTACAAAAGTCACCCCGGCACTCGCGCGGGCGACCCGAGGTGGGTCTACCTCTCCTTCAGAAAACAATGGGGGAGTGCAGCCGGGTCGGGTGTCATCATCTTGCCTTCTTCCATTCATGATTGGAAGAATAAGTTTTTCGTCATTGGGCCTCCAGAGGGTGAGGACTGGTCCGTGCCCACCCAGTGGTCTAGAGATATGTGCTGGTCGGAAAGTCCGCCCAACGATCCCGACGCGTTGAGAGTGGCGGGATGGGAGCCTATTCCCCGGGCAAATATGCTGCTTTCTGAGCGGGCCCTTAGTTGGGCCGGGCTCAGCCCCGCCAAGTTCGTCGGTAAGTCAGGAACTTGTAGGCGGTCTGTTAGGCTCGCGTTTGTTTCCATTCTTGTTTGTGTTGCTGATTCCATTGTATCTTATCTTGTGCAGAACCCCTGGACTTGAGCCACCTCCGAGCAGCCATGCGCAAGCCGAAGAAGGGATCGAAGGCTGGAGGTGCCAGCTCTTCTCATCCGACATCTGTCCCGGTTCCCCCGGTAGTCCCACCCCAGCGTTCGTATGTGGGCCGAGCCCCGGAGCCCAGCCGGAATCCGAGCAGAAAACGGGTTCAGGGAAAGGATGCCAAGGGTTCGGAGGTGGAGACCGGCTTTCCGCCGTCGCCTCTCAAGAGATTCCCCCGAACAGTTCCGCGGACGCCGGCCTCCCCGATCTTGGTGGACGAGGTGGAGCTCCGCTTTGAGGTGCCCTCGGGGCTCTCCGTCGTTGATAGCTTGCTGTCTGACATGGAGAGGTCAGCCAGGGGTAAGGTCCCTGGGGGGACACTGAAGGCGCAAATGGCGTCCATCGCCCAGGTGGTCGTGCAGGTTAGTGCTCATACCTCACTCGATTTTTCGCTCAGCGCCTCATCATTCGCGAGATTTGGTGCTCCTTTTTCTTTCTGACCCCCTCTGATTTCTTCAGGTCCTCCAGCACGTCGCTCTCGTCGTCCAGATAGAGGAGGAGGAGATAGCCCCGGCAATGCGAGCCGCGGACGAGCTCTCCTCGCTGGGGGAGAGCTCGAAGCGGGAGCTGGAGGCGGCGATGGCAAGGGTTGCTGCCCTTGAGGGTGAGGCGGTGGCTGTGAAGTAGGAGGCGGCGGCCGCGAAGCAGGAGGTTGCCACGTTCTGCGAGGCCGCCCAGGTCGCCGAGGCCGAGCTTCAGGACTCCAAGGTGCTCGTCGGCACCATGAAGAAATCAGCGAGCACCCTCCGAAAGGAGTTGGAGGCTGCGGTAGAGGCGGCGAAGCGAGCCGGCCTCAGAGCGGCGAAGGCGGTGGAGAACTTTCAGAAGTCGGAACAGTTCTACACCGTCCTAGCCTCGGCCACCACCGCTGTTCCCCTCCGAAAGACGGCGTGACGCATTGGGACGTCTTGCCTGAGATTCGGGGCAGATACTATTTGGTTTTATCCGTCCATCTCTCCGAAGATGCCAAGTTGATTTATTGCACCGTGTATCGGAGGTTTAGACGGATGCGGCCGATGTAGCAGATTTCGTCAGATTCCCCCTCGCTAGAGGGGTTTTTGATTGTGGGGACGCTCTTCCCTGCAGGCGCAAGCCCCTGCAGTTAATTACTCTACCGCATCGCGGTAACAACTTTCTCCTTCTCCAGAATTTCACTTCGTGTCGTGGGTGTTTGTTTTGTTTGTGGTTGCTCGTAGATTGTATACGAAAACTAAGTAATGCCGTCGCCCGTAGGATGTGGATTAGTCCAAATCCGTATTTTACTTAGATTTGGGTTTGTTGTTTTTGTTTAAGGATACGTTAGCCGTATTAAGGCTTAGATCAACTTAAACGTTCGTTAAGGATACATTAGTCCTGTTTGAGACTAAGATCAACTTAACGGGATCGTCTAGATCCATTTCCAGTTTAGGGACATGGTGGTCCATTTAATATACGGCCGTCGGGACCCGTCACCTCTTTGACGACGTTGAAAGATTACAACGACATGTGTCAGAGGAGTTTGGAGATGTACCCTTGAACCAAAGTTGATTGGGGGTCTTATAGTCCAATTTGGGACTAAAGTCTGTTTGAATGTTTAAGGATACGTTAGCCATATTTGAGGCTAAGATCAATTTAAACGGGATCGTTTAGATCCAACAAAAGAGCGTTTGGGGGCTCTATTGTTCCAGTTTAGGGACGTAGTGGTCCATAGGTAGTTTAAGGACATTGCGGTCCATGTTCCAATTTAGGGACGTGGTGGTCCATTGATAGTTTAAGGACGCTTAAGTTTGTGGGTTTAAGGACCCCACAGTCCGTGTTTTAGTTTAAGGACGCATAAGTCCGCGGGTTTAAGGACCCTACAGTCCGTATTTAATGTGTGGTCGTCGGGACCCGTCGCCTCTCTGACGTCGTTGAAGAATTACAACGATAGGTGTCAGAGGTGTTCGAAGATGTACCCTCGAACCGAAGGTAAATTGATTTAGGAGAGCAATCTTACTCGGTCAATTTAGTTTGAGGACTTACGGCCATGACTGGGCTAAGTCCAGTTGAAAATGTTCAACATTTTATTTGCATTTGGCCTGTTAGGCCTTTGTTTGGGCTCTGCCCTTTTTAAATGATGGACAGTATCTATTTTAGGCCATTTAGACCTTTTTAACTGGGCTCTGCCCTTTTTATTTGGTTCTTTAATTGGGCTCTGCCCTTTAAATAATGCATAGCATTTTTATTTTGGTCTGATAGACCTTTTTATTGGGCTCTGCCCTTTCAATAATGCATTGCATTCAATGTTCTGACAATACCCCACGTGGCTTGTCAGGCGCTTTGCACCAATTGAGGAGCGCAAGGCGCAAACTCATATGGTGGAGACACGTGTCGCGCTCTGATGAGCGCAAGCGCAATAGCGCAGTGCGCTGTGTCAGTGCGCTGCACTGTTGCGCTGCTGCCACGTGGCGCTCCCTGGTGGCTTGCGCCAACACAGGAGCACAACAGTGCAATTTTTGCAAGTGCAGAGCACTGTTTTATCTTTTGATCGATTTTAAATCAAAGAAAACAAGTTTTTCTTGTTTTCAAAGAACCAATGGTTCATAAGAAAGTGTAAGGCACTATTATTATTTATTTTTCTTTTTATTGAAGATCATTGATCTTGTTCTCAGATCAACGATCTGTTCATAAGAGAATTTTCTCTTTTTTCTAAAGATTTTTACTTTTTTTGTTCTTGAGGAATTCTCTCCAATTCTTCAGAGTTCTCAATGATGATGTTGATTATTTTTGAATTGGGGTCTAGGGGCCTTTATATAGTGCCCATAAATTTGTTAAATTTGTTAAAGAGATCTTTCTCTGAGTGATTTGGGGAATTTTCCCCACCGTTGGATCTTTGATCCAAGAGCTTCTGTTTTACAGAAGAAAATCTTCTTATTTTAACAAGAACAGAAATATTTTATTATAAATTTAATTCTGTTTGGCGGAAACGCCCCAGCGCGTGACACGTGTCGCTCAGCGCAGCGCTTGCGCAGCTGCGCTGATACGTGTCGCTCAGCGCAGCGCTTGTGCAACTGCGCTGACACGTGTCGCGCAGCGCAGCGCTTGCGCAACTGAAGCTTTGCTTCCTTTAATTTTTTTTTAATAGAGCCTTGCTCTGATTGGGCGCACTGGCTTGAGCGCTGCGTTGACGTATCAGCTTCTGACACGTGGCGCGTTGCACGCAGCGCACGGGATTTGAAGCGTTGCTTCAAAATTTGAATTTTTGAAATTCAAACAGAGCCTTGCTCTGATTGGGGGAAACAAATGCCCCCCACCGTTGCGCTCACGTAGCGCGCACGTGAATGCAGCGGTGGCAAGATCCCAACCGTTGGATCAATAGGTGATCTGAAGGGGCGCAGGCGCCTATAAATAGGACCCTTGGTCCTTGGTAAATTTTTACCATTTTCAAGAATTTTGATTTTCAGAGCCTTGCTCTTGCTTAAGAATTTTAGAGCCTTGCTCTTGCTTTTTCACAAAAACTCCAGAGTTCAGAACTTAAAACCATCTTAGGTAATAATAAAATAAAATAAAATTAAATTAAAATTGATTAATAGAGCCTTACTCTCATAGATCTTTGATCTAAAACCCTTTTAGGGTTTCCTCAACAGAGTCTTGCTCTCAAAAGTTCATAGATCTACAGAGATCTTGTTCATGGGTTTTAACCCATGAACAGATCTTTGCTCATGGATCAATGTAGATCTTTTTTTTTTCTGAAAATGGAGAACTCCTAAAAGTTTTTTATGGATCTTTAAGATCCCAAATTTTTTAATCTTTAGGAGTTAAAGTTTTCTTTTTGATGGATTTTTCCATCATTATTATAGAGCTAGGCTCTTTTTAAGGAAATTTTATTCCCTTGAGACCAGAGTTTAACAAATGTCACTCTGTGACAGAGCTTTGCTCTAAAAGAGGAGATTTTCTCCTTGTCTCTAGGGATTTCCCATCAATGAGGATATTCTCTTGGGGATCTTTTCATTAATTGACAGTCTCACCCAATGATGGGGCTGTCTTGTTAAATGATGCACTGTCATCCAGATTTTGTGGGTCCCCATTTGGTCCCCTACCCCACTGCATTGCAGCGTGGTATAAAAAATTTTAAAATGTCAAGCGTTGGAATTACAACACTGACGGCTAATTAATTTTTTTGTCCCTCCGCAGGAAACATGTCTGCTAATTTGTCTTTCCCGTTTGTTCGCTCGGAGGGAGGGTTTCCCCAGGCACCGGTGGACCGCGTGGTGCTCGCTCTCATCAAGGATCATGACCCCGAGCACAAGAGCCTTCACTTGTGGGGTAGGTGGTACAATGAGATCATCCAGGGTCGCCGAAGTTTCGGTTTCGCCACGCCGTCTGAGCCAACATCTTCACTCCCCTACGCAGATGAACCCCCGGTGAAGTATGCCATGGAGGTCAAAAATTGGAATTCGGATGACCTCCTCCAGCCTGCGATTGGTGCTTGTTAGTGTATATGCCCTAGAGGCCATTACTGTATCATACTAGTTTGTATATTACTTAATGGAAGCTTGGGATATTCACCTTGTATAAACAATCTTGCTCAATATAGTAATATGCTACTTGGTTTGTTTCTACTTCAATGTGTACATGTGTTTATTTTAGTATATCACCTATACACATTAGTGGAGCCCTTAGGATCTTTGCTTGATTACCAGCGTTGTGATGGCAGTCACACTAGTGGGGGCTGGGTAATCTATAAGCACATCCTTATGCAGGTCCCTAGTCGCAGGACTATCGAGACAGGGCATCGATACTTCGGAGTAGACTAGCATATGCGCTTCTCATCCCAGTGTGGGAGATGGTCTGTCCCACAGCCATCAGTACGTCGTACTCGAGATAGTATGCGGGTGCTCGTTTGGTTACGAGTACACTGGACATGACTCGTCGGGAACTGTTGGTTGGTACTATACCTATCGTCAGTTATCAGTTCCCAGGTGACATGAGTACAGCTTAGTCCGCTGACTTGACACTGTCACTTCGGCTCGAGTGTGTTCCCACTGTACTTAGATTACTACCCTACCATAGCTCAAAGGAGTCGTGCAAACAGGTAGTAGTTGGGTGCAGTCCCGAAGCACTTGGAGGCAGTGACGGTTAGACAGGATTCGTCTTTCCCGGTATTGGGGGTTGATATCGCGCTGTGTCTAGGAGAGCCATTACACGAGTAGTCCCTGGCCAGGGCAAGCGAGATATACTGGTAGGTTTCCAGTGTTATCTCAGGGTGTTCTGGGCTTCACTCCGACACGACTTGTACCGCTATTGGGGGACTGACGTTTACCGCCCCCTAAGCCCGCCATGCGATATATCAGACGAACAGACCGGACTGTATGGAGACTGTCACATTCAGGCTCAGTAGGAGTTCAGATGGGTTTCACCTCGTCAGTTTTCTTTTCGGCTTCTACCTGGGGGGCCGTTACGTACAGCTAGTGCCGCTTGCGGTCTGTGGTTAAACCCACTGCCAGCGTAGTGTCGAGTCTTTAGAGTCCCACACAGAGAGCTATTCGCCTTTAGGCAAAAAGAGTAGAGGTCGCATCGTTTTGCGATGGGTCGCATGGTTTTGCGACAGGGTTCGGTCACACCCGTGCACTTGTGCACGTTTAGTGTCCGGACAGTTAACACTAGCGGGCTTTGGTTTAAGCCAGATCCTAGTGTACGTTTTGGGATTGGTTTTATCTCATATGTATTCGTGTTCCTCGGAACGCGGATGCGGGTGTGTATGCACAGTTGACAGAGAGACAGAGGCAGAGGATTCTCATTAGGGTTGTTGACTATTGACTGTTGACTATTGACTTTTTGCTAAACCCTAATGAGAATATGATATATGATTAACACTAATATTAATTAAGTATTATAGTGACATGGTTGTTGAGGGGTTGACTTTGTTGACTTGTTGACTTTGTTGACCGGTTGACAAGGTTAGACTAGTTGACCATCATCATGACAATAGCTATCATTTCATGGCAAAGCCTTTTTCTTGCTTGTTTCTCTTGTGCAAAATGAGTGCATGAAATGATATGGCTATTTTGACTTAAACCATCACATAATACTTGATTGCTATTATTTGTTATGATGGCTTTGGATTATGAGAGCCAAGAGGGAAAAAGTCTTGCTCATTCTCTCATTCCTTTTCTCTCTCTTCTTTGAGCTCTCACCCTCTTCCTCTTGCTCTCCCTCTCTCTAGTCTATGGTTCACTTGTCTCATGTGTTGAGAAGCAAGAACCATAGAGAAAAATCCCAACACACTCTCCTCTACTCACTCTAGTTCACAAGGTTTAGCAAACCGAGTGAACTAGTTTCTTCAAAGTTCGAAGAAGAAGCCAAAGGTAGAAGCTTTCGGGTGGATCGATCTTCGGCGCAAGGAGACGACGGGGTGAAGCCGATCCGTACACCATCGAGAGTTGAAGACGAAGGAGTTCAAGAAAGAAAGGTATAACCCCCCTAACCGAGTAGTTAACAACTCCTAGTTAGGTTGTTAGGTAGATAGTTTAACAAAGATCCAATTTGAGTCCATGTTACCATCTCTAGAAAAAATGTTTTTCATCATTTCCGCAAGCCCGTAAGTACCGGGAGCGGTAGCATGGACTTACAGTGGTATCAGAGCCTAGTTAAACACTATCTAACATGTTAGCAAAGTTAGTAGAAGATCGATCAAAGGAAAAGTCGCGAAACGAACCCGAAATATCAAGTTGCTGCCGAATTTTTTTTTCTGTTCAAAAAATAATAAATCATACATGAAAATTCGGCTCAGGCTTTTGTTAAAACACACAAGAAATTTCGTCCATTGAATCGGTCAAAGTGCCGCGGAAACGCGGCGGGAACATGCTCCCGCCGCGGTTCCGCGGCCGAGTTGACTCGGTCTTGGAAACAGTTTCCTGCAGTGTTTTTCTGGGTTTGTTTTGGGATTTTTAAAATATGTTTTTTCTGCCCAGATTTTCCAGAAAGAAAAATTTGTGTTTGGGGCCTAAAAATCCGTATTTTGATCGAACTTCTAAAGACTAAGGCTAACGGGTTTATATCTGTGATGTGATATTTGTATTGAACGTCTGCTAATCGCTATATGTCGATTAGTGGGAGTTATACAAATCTGTGATCTGTAATGTTGATGGTATGTGTATATGAATTCATTGGATTGTCGCGGGTGAATAGCCGGGGGTTGTGAGATGAGAGTTTTCTTTTCTTTCAATTCATGTAAATTTGTAAATTGATGTAATATTATTTATATGGCCGCACAACCGGGTCGGGGTTGTAGCCGTCATTGTATAATTTCTTTTTACTGTTTTTGCTCCTAGGATAGACCCATGAAGGGGGTGCACAAACTACCGGGTATCCCGAAGTGCCGAGTGGCCTACTCACGGTGTTGAGGGAGGTTGCTTCGCTTCGGGTACTTGGCGGGTAGTTTGCCGCACCCGTAGGGGTCTTGGGTGGGGTATTGGCTATTCACCGCGACCGTGTAATCTGCTTTTCGTTACAGGCTCGTACGGATTGCGGATTCCTAGTATATCCAATGTGTTCATCTGTGATCTGAAATGGCTATCATTGCAATATATCTATATATGATATTATTTAGGCGTTGCTTATGTTTTGCAGCCGCGCTAGCCCAGCCCCCGCTCTGTCGTTAGTTAAGTAACCTAACTGGTAATGACGGGGCCCCGTGGCGAATGCGAATGGCATAAGCGTACGTCATATTTTGGTTGTTTTCTGCAATGGTAGGATTAAATGATGGGACGCATTAAAAGAACTAATTCAAGAAAAATACGTATTAACAGAACTAATGCAAAGAAAAATAAACCAAGTAAAAGTCGTTGGAACACTTTCAGAAAACCACTCGGTTTCTTTTCAAAATAACTTTTAAACGCGGAGCTTAAGCCACTCCTTTTAAAAGCTATCTCGTTCCATCGATTATATCAAGTTCACTACGTTCACGGTTTCGCCAAAACCATTCGTAGCCCTCCGTCGTTTCACATGGATGGTCAATAGTATTCAAGCTATGTTTGTTGGCCAAAGTCAAGGCATAGTGATTGGTAGCTATTGAGTATTCATGTGCAGCATAGATAGATGTGTTGGTTTGGGGCAGTCGTTCTACCTTGTTGGCCAAAGTCAAGGGTATGTGCGGGTAGGCTCAAATTAACCTGGAGAATGACGGGTAGAACTTGACATGTGACTTATGATTTGTTGGCCAAAGTCAAGGTCATAAGAGCATGGGGCAAAAATCCACATCGGGAGTTTCATAAGTACTGAAACTTGCTAGCGTTGCATACCATTTGGAGTGTGATAATTCTGGTAGGATTCCTTCAGTTTTGTCACGCAATGATATTTGGGTCCCGATCCTACTGTGAGTATATGCTACTCCTCGGGAAATTTCTCACTTAACGATCAATGCTATAAACCAAGTAGGTGTCTAGAAAGGTGTTAGCGGGGCTACGCCCCCAGGGAAAAGAGGTTTTTAAATTAAGGAACTTCGCGAAAGCGTTGGAAAACCTCCCTCAAAGTACCGACACCAGCCTGGCCGAACGGTTAAGCAAGAATTGTACGGTGAGATTGATCCTGACTAATTCTTTCTTTTTGGTTTGAGGAGGGATTTGAGAGACAGTGGGAGCCATCCTGTTTAGACAAACTAAAAACCACTCTAAACTTGCAAGAGCATCATGCTGAGTGTTTTCTTCTCTCTCTTCTAATTGCAGCGACCAATCGACATGACTGGACTTAAGTTACTTCTAGATAAAAACATACTGACAGGGCCAAACTACAAAGATTGGCTCAGGAATGTCAAAATGCAAATCACTTACGACAAGTTGGGGTATCTCCTTACCACCAAAGCTCCCCCTGTCCCAGGTCCCACCTCCAGCGTCGCGGATAAGGAAATCCGTAAGACTTGGGAGATCGATTGCGTGAAGGCCAGGCGCCTCGTGCTTGCCTCTATGGACAACGAACATCAGAGGAGGCACGAGAATATGGACCTCGAATCCATATTTCTCCATACAAAAGAACTGTATGGAGTGCAATCTCGTATCGCAAGATACGAAGCGTCGAAGAAGTTATTTTCGGCAAGGTTGGCCATCGGATCATCGGTAGCGGAACACGTGCTTAAGATGATTGGTTTCATTGAGGAGCTCGCGGAACTTGGGACCACGTTAGAGAACGAGCTCTATACGGACTTGATTCTCCAGTCCCTTCCTTCCACTTACGCCCAGTTTATCCCGAACTTCAACTTACAAGAAAAAGAAGTTGAACTTTCAGAACTCCTCAACATGCTGAGGAGTGCAGAGGGCACCCTACAGAAAGGTAGGGAAACATCCACTTTGTTTGTAGGAGGATCTTCATCTTCTAGGTCCAAGGCGAAAGCCAAGGGAAAGAAGAAGAAAGCCTCCGCCAAACCAAGGGGCGGTGTTAGTGAAGCGGATGCGAAGGGAAAAGCAAAAGCAACAAAAGTAGCGGGAAGGCTTGTGGATAAGGAAGAGTGCTTTTTCTGTCATAAGAGTGGTCACTGGAAGAAAGATTGCAGGGCTTGGAAAGCCAGGACACAGGAACTGAAGCGAGTTGCGGCTTCAGCTTCAGGTGTGTATGTTATTGAAAACTGTCTATCAATAAACTTTACTTCCTGGGTATTGGATACCGGATCAGGATCTCATATCTTTAATTCTTTGCAGGCGTTGAGAAACCGTAGGGTTTTGAAGGCAGGTGACATGACCCTCAAAGTTGCAAACGGAGCTAGCATGGATGCTAAGGCCGTGGGAGACTATCACCTGGGAATGTCAGATGGACATGTTTTGGTTTTACGTAATTGCTTTTTTGTACCCAACACAACTTGTAATATCATTTCTGTATCTTTGATTTCTAAAGAAGGTTATGAATTTGCGTTTGTAAGTAATGTTGTAAACATTCACCTTAATCAAGTTCTGATTGGGTCAGGTACATTAAGCAATGGTATATACGTACTAAACCAACCACATATTTTCAATGTCCAGAATACACACAAAAGAAAGTCTCCGGAAATAAATCAGACTTTCTTATGGCATTGTAGACTGGGTCACATCAATGAGAGAAGGTTGACGAAGTTACATAAAGAAGGATATTTGAATCCGTTCGAATATCAATCGTATGCCACTTGTCAATCCTGTCTCAAAGGAAAGATGACAAAGACTCCGTTCACTGGACACGGAGTAAGAGCGAGCGAGCTCTTGGGACTCGTACACAGCGACGTGTGTAGTCCAATGTCTACACATGCGCGAAGCGGTTATTCTTACTTCATTCCTTTTACGGATGACTTTTCAAGGTACGGTTATGTCTTCTTAATGAAACATAAGTCCGAAGACTTTGGAAAATTCCAGGAATATAAGAATGAAGTAGAAAAACAAACCGGCAAAAGTATCAAGATTCTAAGATCGGATCGAGGTGGTGAATACTGTAGGATTCCTAGACACCCTAGTGAGGTCTCACAAGTGATCAAACATGCACAAATCAAATTTTACGGGTGCCTACAAACCCTAATACGGATCGTTTACTAGATATCTAGGCGAACCAAGCATGTAAACGGAAATGTATCTAAAGGAAAGGGGCTACAACCTTTGTAGATCCGGTCCACCACCTCCTAGGCTCCGTGATGAAGTCCCCTCGCTGTCCAAATCGTATCTTGGGCTCTAGCGTCGGCTTCATCGAAGAATAGGCGGGCTTAATCGTCGGTTCGATGCCGAAGATGATCTACGTCGAAGCATCGCAAGAACAAGCTCCAACTTCACCAAGCTTTGAAAACTTGTGAAGTAAACACCCTATACAACTTGGCAAGAGGTAGAGGATGAAGAAATAGGAAGTGGGTAGACTTTAGATTTGGATTTCTCACACTTTTTCATTAAACACCATTGATGTAGCAAGCTTTTTCTTTTGTTGAAGAAGAAGAAGATGATGGAAAAGCATATGATAAGTATTATGAAAATGATAAATAAATCAATACTTATCATTTACTAACCCTTGGTTAGTTGTAGAGAATGGACCATGGTTAACTTGAATGGTTAGGGTTAAGGATGGGACAAGAATGGTGACTAAGTCAAAGTTTCAAGAAACTTCAACTACAAACAAAACTAGCAACCATTCTTTTTCTCTTTACCTTTTTCTTTTTCCAAAATAAACAAAAGAATAAATAAATGAATAAGTAAATAAAAATAAAACCCTAATCATAAACCTAACCATGGTCTAATTCTTTACACTAACCCTAGCTTGCATGTATCATCAAACATGATACAATCATGTGCACAAAATATATCACATATGCAATGTGCACAAAACAAGTGAGTAAATCCATTTAAAGTGAACCAATACTAGTTAATGCAAAGTAATATATCAAATATATAATTATACATTAAATCATTAAATCAACACTTGATTCAATGATCCGGTCATGTCGCATATAACCGGCTAGTATCCAATGTATCGGCTTATCGAATCAATCCTCGATTCGATAACTAGGTTATATCGCATACAACCATTCGACACATTCATCGCGAGAATGAAATACGGTATCACATACACGTATTATTCTCGGTCCCGCACATATCTCATATGCGCTCCTATTTCGTTTCGCTTGAGCCAGGAAACCTCTGTGTAGGACTCTAAAGACTCGTCAATACGCCGGCAGCGGATGATGATCATATCAAACATCCACAAGCCGCAAGCGGTCTGCTAAACGTAACGGCCACCCGGGTATTGAGCGATCAGAAGATCGACGAGCAAGCCCGCTCACACTCCTGTGAATCCAACCGGTAACACTTACCGTACAGTCCGGTCTGTTCGTCTGATATGTCGCATATCTCGCCTAGGGGTGGTAAACGTCAGACCCCAATAGCTCGATAAGTCATGCCGACTTGAGGTCCATAACATTCGTGAAACTACTGATAACTCTTACCAGTATATCACTGCAACCCTGGCCAGGGATTTCCTGTTATGGCCAGTCGAGCATAGCACAACATCAACCCCCAATACCGGGAGAGACGAATCCCCTCCTATCGCTCATCGCCTCCATGTGAATCGGGACTGTACCCAAAAACCACCTGTTTGCACGACTCAGTAGAGCCGTGGTAGGGTGGAAATCAAAGCACAGTGGGAGACACACAAGACTCTATGACGATCTCGGGTCAACAGACTAAGCTGTACCAGTGTCACCAGAGAACTGCCATCTGACGTGAGGTATAATACCATCTGGGAGTTCTCGGCGAGTCCGTTCAGTGTACCCAGTCTCCACTGAGCACCCGTATATTATCTCCGATGTCAAACACCAATGGATATGGGATCATCCATCGCCCATCGCATGGGTCGAGAAGATATGCGCTAGTCTACTCTGGAATATCGATGCCCCGTCTCGATATTCCCACGACTAGGAACAATGAAGGATGTACTCATTGACTACCCAGGCCCCATTAGTATGATCTGCATCATAGTCCTGGAAGTCGAGTACACATCCTAAGGGCTTTATCAACATGTAATCAGAGAGACAGAAAGTATACATGTTAAGATAAAGTGCAACCAGATAGCGTACTATCATGTCGAGCAAGAAAGTCCTACCTATATATGTCCCAGCATCCACTACAATATACATCCAATGTACAGTAATGGCCTCTAGGGCATACATATAACTAACAATCTCCCACTTGCACTAGGGCCATCTGTAGCAGTGGTTGTAGTATCTAATACTCAACCATCCCATATGAGTCTCTCTCTGGGAAAAGGCCTTCGTGAGTGGATCCGCCGTGTTGTCCTCTGAGTCTACTCTCCTAACCTCGATCACCCCGGAGATCAACTATCTCCATGATCAGGTGATGCTTCCTCAGAATATGTCTGGGTCACTGATGGGACCATGGTTCTAGGGCCGAAGCCACACTTCCATTGTCATACAATGGCAGGAACCAAGTTCATCTTATGAACCAATATACACCCAAACTTCCTCTTTGGTAGTATCTTCAATAGCGATGTTACCAGCCTTTATCGTCTAGTTTGCCATGGTATCTAGCTTGGAACTCTTCCAACATACCGTCCCTTTACTGAGGGTAAAGACAGTGCCTGTGACTGACATTCAGTCGTCTTTATCACCCTGGAACACTTCCAGTGATTCTCCCCAGGATCGATTGATACCATCTCACTACATCTAGTGAGAATCCTAGCATCCAATTACATCTATCTTATAGATGAAAACTCAGGATTTTAGGAGGTATCACTTTGATCCTATTTGGAGAATCCTTGTGATAATAGGAGATTGATCGATCGTAGTATAGGAAACTCTTTTCCTATCAAGAGTATGTTGTCTACGTACAATACGAAGATGACCACCTTACTCTCTACTACCCTTTTGTATATACAAGGTTCGTCTACCATTTTGATGAAGTCAAACACTTTGACTATCACATCAAAACAGACGTTCCAACTCCGCGATGCCTGCTTCATTATGTAAAGCAACTTGCACACGTTTCCGCTGCTCCCACTGTTTACGAAGACCTCTGGCTGTGTTCTTATAGACGTTCTCTTCTAAATCAGTATTTAGAAAAGCAGTCATGGCACCCAACTGCCAGATATCGTAGTCATGGTATGTAGCCGTGGTAAGTAGGATCTGGATGGACTTAAGCATATTCCCTAGAAAAGGTTTCATCATTATCCACACCTGGTTGATGACTAAAACCTTTAATAAGTCTAGCTTTGAAAGTCACAACTTTTCCATCTACACCAAGTAATCTTCTCAAGATATACTCGCTCCTGATGGGGATTTAACCCTTCAGATATAGCAGCTAAAGTCCATACTTTGCTGGTGTACATGGATTCCATCTCAGATTGCTAAGCATCCAGCCATTCTTACAGAGTCCCTGCTCTCGATGGCCTGCTCGAAACTAGTTGGGTCATCATCTCATGATGCAATCCTTGCTCCCACTGTCATCGAGAAACCGAGGTATCTCTCAGGCGGATGAGGAACCCTACTAGATCGGCGGAGAGGCTAAGGTTCGTCGGAAACTATAGAATCCTTTGGTTCTGTCAAATCATCAACTGCAGTTTTGTACAGCTGGAACCTTTCCAGTTCTACAGAACTGATCCTGCCTCGATCTTGTCCGGATTTTGCTTTAAACATAGGCCGGACAACCCCAAATCTTAACTCACTTAAGAGATGGGTTCTTCCCATACCATATCTTATATGGAGTGGTAGGCAGTGATTTGATTCAAACCTAATTCAATAGGTATGCAGCTTCTCAAGTGCATAACCCCAAAAGGAAATAGGTAACTCAGTAATACTCATCATAGAGCACACCATATCTAATATTGTGCAATTGCTCCGCCCTGATACACCGTTGTGCTGTGGTGTAATCAGAGGAGTAGTACGGAGAGAGAATCTCATTCTCCTTTAGAATGGTCCAGGAATGCCATGCACAAGTATTCTCCTCCCTGATCTCATCATAGGACATAATACTTATACCCGGTTATTGGTTCTCTACTTCTAACTTATATTCTGTTAATACCTCAAAAGGTTCGGACTTATGTTTCAACATGAACATATGACTGAATCTTGAGAGATTATCAGAGAATATAATGAAGTATGAAGAACCAGTCCTGGCATGTGTAGACAGGAGACTTTACATACATCATCATGTATCAGTCCCAAGAGTTTACTAACTCTTTCTCTGTTTACAGTAAACGGAGCTATGGTCATCTAATCTTTGTGACATGACTGACAAGTTTCATAAGATGTAAATTCAAACTGATTTAAATATGCATCTAAAATGTAACTTCAGCCAGTCGGGTTGCATTGATATGACCTAGTCTGCAATGCCTCAAGAATGATTCGTTCATTTCTGAACTCTTCCTCTTGTGTGTGTTCAGTATACAAGGAACTGTAGTTTGATTTAGAACGTCAATGCTTTTAGATAACGTGCCTGAACCGATCAACTTTTGATATAGGAAATGTTCAAAACATTATCCAACAATACAAAATTATATCATTTCTTTACTAATGAAGAGACTGATATGATTTTGTATATCAGGTTCGGTATCTAATAGCATTTGTTCAGAATCAATGTATTGGTAATACAGGGTGACAGTGACCAACAGACTTGGCTGCAACACTTGCCCCGTTTTCTGCCTCATGAAACTTATCACCCGTTCTCAGTTTTTCTACCTTTTTGTAGCCCTATGTAACATATTACATATCTGGGATCCTGATCCGGTATCATATACCCAGGATGCAGAGGATACTGAGAAACAGTTCTTTGTAATGAACACACCCGAAGGAGATGCATCTCATGCACTTTCTTCATTTGGGCGGCATGGGAATCCTGGCATTCCCCTATTTCCTGCTCTGTCTTATAACAATTATAAGTTGGAGCAGGACCAACGTTCCCCAGCTCAGTATAACAAGCGGGTTCGGTCAATACATCCATATTATTATCTTGATTAAGACGTGATATGGTCGCTACCTGGAGAGAGAGAGAGAAGAAAACACTCAGCGTGCGCTCTTGCAAGATCAGATTGGTTATATATTTTATCTAATCAGGATGGCTCCCACTGTTTTAATCAAATCTTTCTTCAAACCTTAAAAGAAAAGACTAGCCGGGATTAATTACACTCTATAAGTTCGCCAATCTTTCAGCCAGGCCAGTGTCGGTACTTTGAGGGAGGTTTCCCGTGCTTTCGCACGGACCTAATTACTGTAAACCTCGTTTTCCCAGAGGCGTAACCCCGTTGACACCTTTCTAGACACCTACTTGATCGGCTAATTGCAAAGTGCAAAACTCTCCCAGGAGTAACAATTACTCGCAGTGGGTATCGGGATCCAACTATCATATAGAAGGTATGCAATCTCATTGCAAATTTCAACACTTGAAACTCCCGATAAAGGTTTTTACCCCTAGCACCTATGACCTTGGCTAAGGTCAACAAATCATAGGTACTAGTCAAGTTCTACCCGTCATTTCGTGATTTATTAGACCCACCCACATGACCCTTGGCTAAGGTCAACAAAGCCACATGACTGTCCTAACTAATCGCATCATATGCGGTGTAGGAAGACATCACTTAGCTACCGTACACTGTGCCTTGACTATGGTCAACAAACACAGCACGAATACTAAGTACTCTACTTCCTAAAATGACGGAGGGTTGCGAATGGTTTTTGTGAAAACCTTTAACGCTTTGAACTTGATCTCGTTGCGGAATCAAATGGTTTTTAAATGGAATGTTTTTGAAGCTTTTCTAGTTTTGCTAAAGGGGTCACTCCCAGTGAAGGGATCGTCGGCCCTTTCCTCGTCGAATGAGGTGCGGGATATATCATATATATCACTGTGCAAAGCAGATACTATAGAAGCGATCAAAAGACAAACCGAGGGTTGTAGCATCTGCCAGTTATTGCTAAAGGAGTCACTCCCGGTGAAGGGATCTCGGTCCTTTCCTTATCGAATAAGGTGCAGGACGTTCTACAAGGAACACCACGATGCAAAGCAAGAACTGTAGCTACCTGTTTTATTTTGAAATTCGATTCCACAACATCAATTAGGTTTATTTTTCTTTCATTAATCTCATTAATGAATATGCCATCATTTAAGTGCACCTAACCATCACAGATAAATATAACGTACGCTTATGCCATCCGCATTCGCCTCGATGTCCCGTCTGCACCGTTAGGTTAGGTAACTAACGCCAGAGCGAGGCAGGGCTAGCGCGGGTGTAAAACATAAGCAACGTCTATATAATATATCATATATACTATAATATCTGAACAGAGCACAGAACATCGCATGATCACATCACAGATAAAGCACAGCAGAAGAAACATATGAAATATTGGATATACTAGGACGTCCGTGTTTTCAATACGAGCCAGTATAAAACACGGATTCCACGGTCGTGATGAATAGCCAATCCCACACCCCTAGACCCCTACGAGAGCGGCAAGCAACCCTACCAATTCTAAGGTTAGGAGACCCGGACTCGACTCCTCGAGATGGTCTCCCACTGGACCCTAGAACCCGGTTACTTGTGCTCCCCTCCTTGGGTCTATCCTAGTGCAGAAAAGTAAATAATATACATCAACGGTGACAACTTCCGCAACCTGGAAGTGCCCCAATAAAAGAATATTACATACAAATTTTTACATGAATGAAAATGAAAAACACTCATCTCACATAAAAACCCCCCGGCTATTCAAACACGACGATCCAATATAACATATCCAGCAACACATAACATCACATGTCATCAACGTAAGTAAATATGCGCATCCCAATTGTCGTTGACATATAGCAACGAAACCGGCGACATCACATATTACACTTACGGTCACAGAAAAGAAAGTGTAAAACTACAACAGTTGGAATCCGCAACCACCTCAGACATCGCATGCCTGACCAAATGAATTACTTAGACATCACATGCCTAACAATTATAAACCCCGCATTTCAGTCTCATTATCGAAAACACTTTTCAATATCGAGTCGGGCAATTCAACAAGATTCCCGACATTCTGATCGAATGCTCGTCGCAAACTTAAGTAGACGGCCGCACCCCCGACGCCTTCGACGAAGTGCACCAAGGCGGAACACCGCCACCGCGAGCACCCGAACGGATGCTTTCGGCGACGGGGTTCTCCTACAGTCACTTGGTCGGGGCTATGGAGTGAGGCTGTCTATTAAGTTTACCCGGCGAGTATCCGCGTACGTTACGTGATTGCGACGGACTTTTGATCACATCAAAATTCCGTGGCAACCGATCAAGTGAGACTAAACTGCTATGTTTATAACATTCATCCAGTCATCTCATAACTATTTGCGAATTCCAAGTATTGTATCACATTCCGGATAAATAGAAAATGCTAAACTTTTCGATCGAACAATCGAACACCCAAGTTTTCCCGATACAGCTCAACACATGAAATAAGTCTAACAACATTCAGTTCGTGCCTCAGTACCAACGGTCCAGCCGTAGAAGGGTCAAGCCAACGCCTCACATGTGGCACGCCATACTGCCCCAAACCCGAAGGTTCAAAGGGCAGTTCAAGACGGTCACATAATCGAGTTAAGGTTTGTTGTCTTCTAGAGGGTCCATCGCGTTACTTGCACTACTTAGAACGTCGTTAAACTACGGAAAAATCCAACACTTGGAAATTTCCCGACAGGGGAAAAATGGGGTATTTATATCTGGTCGAACTTTTTAACATATTCTAAGAATACCCGGAAAAGCACACCGACAAAATTAGACAGTCCGATCGAATATACTGAGTTCCCAATACAACCCAGAAAATAAAACTCTGGAATAAATATTAAAATATCCCCAGGAAAACCAGCACTAAAAACTAGGAGTTACTGTGAAAACGAAAAGTGCTGATGTGACAAGGTGGCCGCGGAACCGCCGCACGAGCCATGCTCGTGCCGCGGTTCCGCCGCGGTTTAGAGTTATCGTGATCTCGAATTTCACAGTAATTGTTAGGATTACCTGCTGATTTCTCTTCATATTTTTAATTCACAAAAATCCACGAATTTCAAAAAAGTCCAGAGAGCATATTAGAATCGGGGTTTCGGGTCGATCGGACTTCTAATTCCGTCTAGACTTCGCCTAAGGCTCTAGCTAGGCTCTGATACCACTGTAGGGTTCCTAGGCACTCTAATGGAGTCCCTCAGCCGCTACTTTTTACGCATGCCCCCTCGCGAGGACTACAACCCGCCGGAACACCTTCCGGTCTCGGGACACCCTGGGGGTAAGAGCCTATGCTTCGCCACACTGTCACACAGTGAGAACCCCCCATAGGTTGACATCCAATGCCTAGTAGCTCTGATACCACTGTAGGGTTCCTAGACACCCTAGTGAGGTCTCACAAGTGATCAAACATGCACAAATCAAATTTTACGGGTGCCTACAAACCCTAATACGGATCGTTTACTAGATATCTAGGCGAAACAAGCATGTAAACGGAAATGTATCTAAAGGAAAGGGGCTACAACCTTTGTAGATCCGGTCCACCACCTCTTAGGCTCCGTGATGAAGTCCCCTCGCTATCCAAATCGTATCTTGGGCTCTAGCGTCGGCTTCATCGAAGAATAGGCGGGCTTGATCGTCGGTTCGATGCCGAAGATGATCTACGTCGAAGCATCGCAAGAACAAGCTCCAACTTCACCAAGTTTTGAAAACTTGTGAAGTAAACACCCTATACAACTTGGCAAGAGGTAGAGGATGAAGAAATAGGAAGTGGGTAGACTTTAGATTTGGATTTCTCACACTTTTTCATCAAACACCATTGATGTAGCAAGCTTTTTCTTTTGTTGAAGAAGAAGAAGATGATGGAAAAGCATATGATAAGTATTATGAAAATGATAAATAAATCAATACTTATCATTTACTAACCCTTGGTTAGTTGTAGAGAATGGACCATGGTTAACTTGAATGGTTATGGTTAAGGATGAGACAAGAATGGTGACTAAGTCAAAGTTTCAAGAAACTTCAACTACAAACAAAACTAGCAACCATTCTTTTTCTCTTTACCTTTTTCTTTTTCCAAAATAAACAAAAGAATAAATAAATGAATAAGTAAATAAAAAGAAAACCCTAATCATAAACCTAACCATGGTCTAATTCTTTACACTAACCCTAGCTTGCATGTATCATCAAACATGATACAATCATGTGCACAAAATATATCACATATGCAATGTGCACAAAACAAGTGAGTAAATCCATTTAAAGTGAACCAATACTAGTTAATGCAAAGTAATATATCAAATATATAATTATACATTAAATCATTAAATCAACACTTGATTCAATGATCCGGTCATGTCGCATATAACCGGCTAGTATCCAATGTATCGGCTTATCGAATCAATCCTCGATTCGATAACTAGGTTATATCGCATACAACCATTCGACACATTCATCGCGAGAATGAAATACGGTATCACATACACGCATTATTCTCGGTCCCGCACATATCTCATATGCGCTCCTATTTCGTTTCGCTTGAGCCAGGAAACCTCTGTGTAGGACTCTAAAGACTCGTCAATACGCCGGCAGCGGATGATGATCATATCAAACATCCACAAGCCGCAAGCGGTCTGCTAAACGTAACGGCCACCCGGGTATTGAGCGATCAGAAGATCGACGAGCAAGCCCGCTCACACTCCTGTGAATCCAACCAGTAACACTTACCGTACAGTCCGGTCTGTTCGTCTGATATGTCGCATATCTCGCCTAGGGGTGGTAAACGTCAGACCCCAATAGCTCGATAAGTCATGCCGACTTGAGGTCCATAACATTCGTGAAACTACTGATAACTCTTACCAGTATATCACTGCAACCCTGGCCAGGGATTTCCTGTTATGGCCAGTCGAGCATAGCACAATATCAACCCCCAATACCGGGAGAGACGAATCCCCTCCTATCGCTCATTGCCTCCATGTGAATCGGGACTGTACCCAAAAACCACCTGTTTGCACGACTCAGTAGAGCCGTGGTAGGGTGGAAATCAAAGCATAGTGGGAGACACACAAGACTCTATGACGATCTCGGGTCAACAGACTAAGCTGTACCAGTGTCACCAGAGAACTGCCATCTGACGTGAGGTATAATACCATCTGGGAGTTCTCGGCGAGTCCGTTCAGTGTACCCAGTCTCCACTGAGCACCCGTATATCATCTCCGATGTCAAACACCAATGGATATGGGATCATCCATCGCCCATCGCATGGGTCGAGAAGATATGCGCTAGTCTACTCTGGAATATCGATGCCCCGTCTCGATATTCCCACGACTAGGAACAATGAAGGATGTACTCATTGACTACCCAGGCCCCACTAGTATGATCTGCATCATAGTCCTGGAAGTCGAGTACACATCCTAAGGGCTTTATCAACATGTAATCAGAGAGACAGAAAGTATACATGTTAAGATAAAGAGCAACCAGATAGCGTACTATCATGTCGAGCAAGAAAGTCCTACCTATATATGTCCCAGCATCCACTACAATATACATCCAATGTACAATAATGGCCTCTAGGGCATACATATAACTAACAAATACTTGAGTGCCGAGTTCCTGGACTATTTAAAAGAGAACGGAATTCTCTCTCAGCTTACTCCTCCATACACTCCGCAACATAACGGTGTATCGGAGAGACGGAACCGAACCCTATTGGATATGGTACGGTCCATGATGAGTAACGCTGAGTTACCGCGACCATTCTGGGGATATGCACTAGAATCAGCTGCATACCTTTTGAACCGAGTTCCAACTAAGACTGTGCCTACTACACCATATGAGATGTGGTGTGGGAAGAGACCCTGTCTTAATCACATTAAGACATGGGGATGTCCAGTTTTTGTCAAAAAGCAGCATGCGGACAAGCTCGAGGCACGCTCAGTACAGTGCAAGTTTGTGGGATATACAAAGAACTCCAAGGGATATTTCTTCTATTGCGAAGAGGAACAAAAGATTTATGTTTCTCGTCATGCCCACTTCTTGGAAACTGAATTTTTGGAAAATCAGATAAGTGGGAACGCAATAGAACTGGAAGAAATTCCAGAACCACGAGCTATTGCTGAAAGCTTAGTAGAACCAGAGGGTTCGAAAGATCAGGATATTCCTATGCCGCTCCGCAGAAGTAGTAGGCAGTCTCATCCGCCCGAGAGATACTACGGTTTTCTCATAGACGGGGATAGAGAGGATTGCACCATAGATTATGATGAGCCGACTAGCTTCCAGCAGGCCATTCAGAGCGTTGACTCGGTAAAATGGCTGGATGCAATGCGGACCAAAATGGAGTCCATGTACACCAACAAAGTATGGACGTTGGACGTTGCTCCAGATGGGGTAAAACCCGTAGGATGCAAGTGGATCTTCAAAAGGAAGATTGGTGTAGATGGACAGGTTGAGACCTATAAAGCTAGACTGGTTGCAAAGGGTTTTCGTCAAAGACCTGGTTTGGACTATGACGAGACATTTTCTCCAGTAGCTATGCTGAAATCCATTCGGATCCTTCTTGCCATTTCTGCCTTCCACGATTATGAGATTTGGCAGATGGACGTAAAGACCGCTTTTCTAAATGGAAATTTAGAGGAGTGTGTTTATATGGACCAGGCAGAGGGTTTCATTCAGAGTGGGAGCAGCGAAAAGGTGTGCAAGTTGCTTAAGTCCATCTATGGACTAAAGCAGGCATCGCGGAGTTGGAACATCTGTTTTGATGAGACAGTCAAGGAATTTGGCTTTATCAAAAATCCAGATGAGCCATGCATCTATAGTAGATTTTTAGCGAGAACTGTAGTATTCTTCGTTTTATACGTGGATGACATTCTCTTAATAGGAAATGACATTCCTATGCTACAATCTGTCAAGGGGTTTTTGTCACACAGGTTCTCCATGAAAGACCTGGGTGATGCCTCATACATTCTGGGGATCCGGATCTATCGTGACAGATCCAAGAGGATACTGGGACTCTCACAGTCCAGGTACATCGACACCATACTGAAAAGATTCAGTATGGAAGATTCCAAGCGCGGTAATCTACCGGCTTGTCACGGGATCACCCTCTCCAAAGAGATGTCTCCCAAGACTGATTTGGAAAGGGATCGCATGTCTATTATACCCTACGCTTCTGCGGTAGGCTCTATAATGTATGCGATGTTGTGTACCAGACCAGATGTAGCTTATGCACTGAGTGTGGTAAGCCGGTATCAGTCAAACCCTGGGGAGAAACATTGGATAGCAGTAAAGAACATTCTCAAGTACCTGAGAAGGACTAAGGAGATGTTCTTGGTGTATGGCGGAAAAGACCTCCAGATCGAGGCCTATGCTGACTCCAGCTTCCAAAGTGACAAGGATGATTCCAAGTCCATGTCGGGTTATGTCTTTACCCTCAATGGAGGGGCGGTGTGTTGGAAGAGTTCCAAACAGGAAACCGTTGCTGACTCGACGATGGAAGCGGAATATATCGCTGCTGCAGATGCCGCAAAAGAAGCTGTCTGGGTAAGGAAGTTCTTAACTGAACTTCAGGTGGTTCCGTCCATTGTTGATCCAATACCTCTGTATTGCGACAACAACGGGGCTATAGCTTTAGCAAAGGAACTAAGGTCCCATCAGAAGTCCAGACACATCTTGAGGCGGTATCACCTGATCAGGGAGATCGTGGGTCGCCAGGGGATCGAGGTTCGGAGAGTTTCTATGGAAGATAACACTGCTGATCCACTCACAAAGGCCTTACCCCAGACTCAATTTGAGCGGCTGATCGAGATGATAGGTCTTCGATACGCCAGTATATGGCCTTAGTGCAAGTGGGAGATTGTTAGTGTATATGCCCTAGAGGCCATTACCGTATCATACTAGTTTGTATATTACTTAATAGAAGCTTGGGATATTCACTTTGTATAAACAATCTTGCTCAATATAGTAGTATGCTACTTGGTTTGTTTCAATGTGTACATGTGTTTATTTTAGTATATCACCTATACACATTAGTGGAGCCCTTAGGATCTTTGCTTGATTACCAGCGTTGTGATGGCAGTCACACTAGTGGGGGCTGGGTAATCTATAAGCACATCCTTATGCAGGTCCCTAGTCGCAGGACTATCGAGACAGGGCATCGATACTCCGGAGTAGACTAGCGTATGCGCTTCTCATCCCAGTGTGGGAGATGGTCTGTCCCACAGCCATCAGTACGTCGTACTGGAGATAGTATGAGGGTGCTCGTTGGGTTACGAGTACACTGGATAGGATTCGTCGGGAACTGTTGGTTGGTATTATACCTATCGTCAGTTATCAGTTCCCAGGTGACATGAGTACAGCTTAGTCCGCTGACTTGACACTGTCACTTCGCCTTGAGTGTGTTCCCACTGTAATTAGATTACTACCCTACCACGGCTCAAAGAAGTCGTGCAAACAGATAGTAGTTGGGTGTGTTGGGTTAGCATAGAACCTCATGAAGGGTTTGGAAGCATCACATGAACCAATGTGTAGTCTTTAGGGTGCTAAGCTAATGAACATAGAATCGTTCCTAAAATCGATTAGGGTTTCAAAATTTTCATATCGACATATGAAAGAAATGCTAGGGTTTAGAGAGTACAACCTTTGTAGCTCCCTACGCTAGACTCCTCGGCTACTTGGGGTTTGAAAGAACTCCGCTTGAACTTCTCGAAGTCACCGATGATCCACCCGGAGTCCGCTTTGTCCAAGCTAGCGACTTTTTCCGATCAAGTGAACGAAATCGAGTTAACACTCCAAACAAGTGGGCTAGGCTTGTGTAGAATGGTGTTGTGGTTCTCTTTCTCACTTCAAAATCCTAACTTGTTGATTATATAGCTCACTACTAAAATCTAGAGAGCTATGAAGGAGGAGGAAGAAGATGATGGCAACATTAGAAGATGATAAGTTCAACTACCCTCTTTTTTTTTAAAAGGAAAAATATATCAATATATATTATAAATCTATCATCTCAAACTATGGTTGAATCATTATTGTACTAGGGTTAAAACACAAAAGGAAACTTAACCTAAGGTTAAGTGGTGGGTGAGAATGGTTAGGTCAAAAGAAGTGTGTAGAACAAATCAATAATACACCTTTTCTTTCCTTTTATGTTTTAGCATAAATACAATAATAATTCATAAAAAATACCATGGTGTGAGTCTTATATTGCCACCATTTTCATATACATCCAACCATGATAAATGTATGTATGCATGTATGTATGTATACACATCCATATGTGCATGAAACAAGAATGAAAGAAAAAACATACATGAATTCATACATCCATCCAACACAAGAAAGGATTTCTAGTGAGCAACTAATGGTTAAATGATAAATCAACACTTGATTTACCAATCCGGCCATATCTCATATGACCCCTACCAAAAGCAAGCCGCCCGATCAATATACGGTATCCTATACGCGCATTTTAATCGGGTCCATGCGCATATCGCATACGCGCACCACAACGTTTCGCCTGGATTAGGAAACTCCATTGTGGGACTCTGAGACTCGTCAATACGCCGGCAGTGGGTGATGATCATATCAAGCACCCCCAAGCCGCAAGCGGTCAGCTAAACATAACGGCCACCCGGGTATTGAGCGATCAGAAGAGAACAAGCGAACCTGCTACAACTCCCGTCGAGCCGATCGGTAACACTTCCCGTACAGTCCGGTCTCCTCGTCTGATATGTCGCATATCAAGTCTAGGGGTAGTAAACGTCAGACCCCAATAACCGATAAGTCGTGCCGATGTGAGGCTCATAACGGGTCGAGAAACTACTGGTAACACTTACCAGCAAATCTCTGAATCAGCCCTGGCCAGGGACTTCCCTGTTACGGCCAATCGAGCACAGCGCAACATCAACCCCCAATACCGGGAGAGAAGAAACCCCTCCTATCGCTCATTGACTCCATGTGACTCGGGACTGTACCCAAAAACCACCGTTTTGTACGCCCTCATGGACGTGGTAAGGTGGAGATCAAAGTACAGTGGGAATCACACAAGACTCTATGACGATCTCGGGTCTACAGACTAACCTGCACAAGTGTCACCTGAGAACTGCCATCTGACGTGAGGTATAATACCATCTGGAAGTTCTCGGCGAGTCCGTCCAGTGTACCCAGTCTCCACTGAGCACCCGTATACCATCTCTGATGTCAATCACCAATGGATATGGGATCATCCATCGCCCATCTCATGGGTCGAGAAGCGTATACGCTAGTCTACACTGGTATATCGATGCCCCGTCTCGATACACCTACGACTAGGGACCTTGAAGGATGTACTTATGGACTACCATGTCCCCACTAGTATGATCTGCATCATAGTCCAGGTAGTCAAGTACACATCCTAAGGGCTTTATCAACATGTAACTATAGGACAGTTTAAAGAGACTAGTATACATGTTAAGATAAAGAGCAACCAGATAGCATACTATCATATTGAGCAAGAAAGTCATCTCTATATATGTCCAAGCATCCAATATAATATACATCATCTGTACAATACTGGCCTCTAGGGCATACATACAACTAACAATCTCCCACTTGCACTAGGGCCAGCTGCTGTAGTATCGCATACCGAGCATCCCGAAGAGTCTCTCAAACTGTATCTGGGGAATGGCCTTCGTGAGTGGATCCGCCGTGTTGTCCTTCGTGTCAACCCTCCTAACCTCGATCTCCCGGCGATCAACTATCTCCCGGATCAGGTGATACCGCCTCAGAATATGCCTGGATCGCTGATGGGACCTGGGTTCCTTGGCCAAAGCCACAGCTCCATTGTTATCACAATACAAAGGTATTAGATGCTCAATGGATGGAACCACACCAAGTTCAATAATGAACTTCTTGATCCAGACAGCCTCTTTAGCAGCATCGTTGGCAGCGATGTATTCAGCCTCCATCGTCGAGTCTGCCACGGTTTCCTGCTTGGAACTCTTCCAGCTAACCGCCCCTCTGTAAAGGGTAAAGACAAATCCCGACTGCGACTTAGAGTCGTCCTTATCACTCTGGAAGCTCGAATCGGTAAAGGACTCCACTTGGAGTTCTCCGTTACCATACACCAAGAGCATCTCTTTAGTCCTTCGTAAGTACTTGAGAATGCTCTTCACAGCTGTCCAGTGACTCTCTCCAGCATCAGCTTGATACCTGCTCACTACACTTAGTGAGTATGCAACATCGGGTCTGGTACATAGCATCGCGTACATGATAGAGCCTATAGCCGAAGTATAGGGTATCCCTTGCATGCGAGCTCTCTCCAAATCAGTCTTGGGAGACATCTGTTTGGAGAGAGTGACTCCAGAAATCGTGGGCAAGTTCCCACGCTTGGATTCTTCCATACTAAACCTCTTTAGTATGGTGTCAATGTACCTGGATTGGGACAATCCCAAAATCCGTTTGGATCTATCTCTATAGATCCTAATTCCCAATATGCAGGAGGCATCACCAAGATCTTTCATTGAGAATCTTTGTGATAAGAAGAGCTTGACCGATTGCAGCATTGGAATATCATTTCCTATCAAGAGTATGTCGTCCACGTACAATACGAGGAAGACAACCTTACTCTCTGCCACCTTCTTGTAGATACAAGGTTCATCTGGGTTTTTGACGAAATCAAACTCTTTGATAACGACGTCAAAGAAGATGTTCCAACTCCGCGATGCTTGCTTTAATCCATAAATGGATTTAAGCAGCTTGCACACCTTCCCGCTACTCCCACTGTCTACGAAGCCCTCTGGCTGAGTCATGTACACGCACTCTTCTAAATCACCATTTAGAAAGGCGGTCTTAACATCCATTTGCCAGATTTCGTAATCATGATATGCAGCGATGGCAAGCATGATCCGGATGGATTTAAGCATAGCCACTGGAGAAAAGGTTTCGTCATAGTCCACACCTGGTCTTTGACGAAAACCCTTTGCAACAAGTCTAGCTTTGAAAGTCTCCACTTTCCCATCTACACCAAGTTTCTTCTTGAAGATCCACTTGCTCCCAATGAGTTTTACCCCTTCAGGAGCAACTTCCAAAGTCCATACTTGGTGTATATGGATTCCATCTCGGACCGCATTGCATCCAGCCATTTCACTGAGTCCCTACTCGTGATGGCCTGCTCGAAGCTAGTTGGGTCATCATCCTCCATGATGCAATCCTCGCTCCCACCATCCATGAGAAAACCGTAGTATCTCTCAGGTTGGCGAGAAACCCTACTAGATCGGCGGAGAGGCTGGGGTTCATCGGGAACTACGGAATCCTCTGGTTCCACCAGATCTTCTGTTGTAGCTTTTGTAGCTGGAACCTCTTCCAGTTCTACCTCATGACCACTAATCTCTTTTTCAAGAAATTCCTTTTCTAAAAAGGTGGCATGCCGAGAAACAAACACTCTTTGTTCCTCAGGGTGGTAGAAGATATACCCTTGAGAATTCTTGGGATATCCTATAAATTTGCATAGAACAGACCGTGCCTCGAGTTTGTCCGGATTTTGTCGTTTGACATAGGCTGGACAACCCCATATCTTAACATAGTTAAGACATGGTCTCTTTCCTTTCCATATCTCATATGGAGTGGTAGGCACAGATTTGGTGGGGACCATATTCAATAGATGTATGGCTGTCTCAAGCGCATACCCCCAGAAGGAAATAGGTAACTCGGCTGTGCTCATCATAGAGCGCACCATATCTAATAGGGTGCAGTTCCTCCGTTCTAATACACCATTATGCTGTGGTGTATATGGAGGAGTCAGCTGAGAGAGAATCCCATTCTCTTTTAGGAAGTCCAGGAATTCATTGCTCAAGTATTCACCTCCTCGATCAGATCGAAGGATTTTAATACTTTTTCCGGTTTGGTTCTCGACTTCTTGTTTATATTCTCTAAATTTCTCAAAAGCTTCAGACTTGTGTCTTATCAAGTACACATGTCCGTATCTTGAGAGATCATCAGTGAATGTAATGAAGTACGAAGAACCATCCCTGGCATGTGTCGACATGGGACCGCATACATCACTATGTATCAGTCCCAAGAGTTCGGTAACTTTTTCTCCGTGTCCCGTAAACGGAGTTTTGGTCATCTTGCCTTTGAGACATGACTAGCAAGTGTCATAAGATGAAAATTCGAATGGTTTCAAATATCCATCTTTATGTAACTTAGCCAGTCGTGTCGCATTGATGTGACCCAGTCTACAATGCCACAAGAAGGATTCGTTCAGTTCTGAACTCTTCCTCTTGTGTGTGTTTGTTATGCTCAGAACTGTAGATTGATTTAGAACATAAATTCCATTGCACAACATGCCTGATCCAACCAACTTTTGGTTACGGAAAATGTTCATAACATTATCCTGTAATACAAAATTATATCATTCTTTACTCAACAAAGAAACCGATATAATGTTGCAAATCAGGTTCGGCATGTAATAGCATTCGTTCAGAACCAATATATTACCAGTTGGTAATACAAGGTGATATTCCCCGACAGCCTTAGCTGCAACAATTGCACCATTTCCAACTCTAATGTCTTTATCACCTTCTCCAAGTTCTCTACCTTTCCTAAGCCCATGTAACTGATTACATATATGGGATCCTGACTCGGTATCTAATACCCAGGACGTAGAGCAAATGGAGAAACAGTTCTCTGTAACGAACATACCCGAAGAAAATGCATCAACATGAACTTTCTTCAATCGGGTGGCATGGGAATCCTGGTATTCCCCTATATCCTGTTTAGTCCTATAACTCTTATAGGAAAGAACGGAACCAACGTTCCCCAGCACAGTATAACATGCGGGTTCGGTCAATACATCCATATTATTATCTTGATTAGGGCATGACATGGTCGCTACCTGGATAGGGAGAGAAAAAAACACTTTAGCGTATGCTCATGCAAGATCAGATTGGTTATTATCTTATCTAATCAGGATGGCTCCCACTGGTTTTTATCAAATCTTCCTTCAAACCCTAAAAGGAAAGACTAGCCGGGATTAATTACACACTACAAGTTCACCAATCTTTCAGCCAGGCCAGTGTCGGTACTTTGAGGGAGGTCCCCCGTGCTTTCGTACGAACCTAATTAATGTAAACCTCGTTTTCCCAGAGGCGTAACCCCGTTGACACCTTTCTAGACACCTACTTGATTAGCTAATTGCAATGTGTAAAACTCTCCCAGGAGTAACTCTTACTCGCAGTGGGTATCGGGATCCAACTATCTCATAGAAGGTATGCAATCTCATTGCAAATTTCAACACTTGAAACTCCCGATAATGCTTTTGCCCCTAGCGTGCTATGACCTTGACGAAAGCCAACAAACCACAGCCCGCTAGTCAAGTTCAACCCGTACATTTCTTGACTGAATTAAACCCACCCGCACGACCCTTGACGAAAGCCAACAAAGCCGTACGACTACCCTAATCCAGTCGCATCATATGCAGCAGATAAGCAGCACATAGCTACCGCACACTACACCTTGACGAAACCCAACAAATGTAGCACGAATACTATATGCAACTTATCTGAAATGACGGAGGGTTACGACAGGTTTTTCTGAAAACCTATTGCGTAATGAACTTGATATCGTTGTAGGATCGAATGAATTTTGAAATGGAGTGTTTTTGAGGCTTTTCTAGTTTTGCTAAAGGAGTCATTCCCGGTGAAGGGATCGTCGGTCCTTTCCTCGTCGAATGAGGTGCGGGATATATCATATATATCACTGTGCAAAGCAAAAACTCTTAAAAGCAATTAAAAGACAAACCGAGTGTGTAGCATCTGCCAGTTATTACTAAAGGAGTCACTCCCGTTGAAGGGATCTCGGTCCTTTCCTCATCGAATAAGGTGCAGGGTATATCATATATACCGCTATGCAAAGCAAAACTGTAACTACCCTTTTTATTTAAAATTTGATTCTACAACATCTTTTAGGTTTCTTTTCTTTCATTAATCACATTAATGAAGTCCCATCATTTAAGTCACCTAAACATCACAGATAAATACGACGTACACTTATGCCATCCGCATTCGCCTCGATGTCCCCTCGTGCACCGTTAGGTTAGGTAACTAACGACAGAGCAGGGCAGGGCTAGTGCGGGTGCAAAACATAAGTAACGTCTATATAATATATCATATATACTATATAAAGTATCTATCATCAGTACATCACATGATCACATCACAGATATCGCAGCAGAAAATATCATATGAAATATTGGATATACTAGGACGTCCGTGTTTTCAATACGAGCCAGTATAAAACACGGATTCCACGGTCGTGATGAATAGCCAATCCCACACCCCTAGACCCCTACGAGAGCGGCAAGCAACCCTACCAATTCTTTGGTTAGGAGACCCGGACTCGACTCCTCGAGATGGTCTCCCATTGGACCCTAGAACCCGGCTACTTATGCTCCCCTCCTTGGGTCTATCCTAATGCGGAAAAGTAAATAATATACAAAGGGTGACATCTTCCGCAACCTGGAAGTGCCCCAATAAAAGAATATTACATACTAGTTTTTACATGAATGAAAATGAAAAACACTCATCTCACATAAAAACCCCCGGCTATTCAAACACGACAATCCAATATAATATATCCAGCAACACATAACATCACATATCATCAACGTAAGTATGTATGCGTATCCCTATTGTCGTTGACGTATAGCAACGAAGCCGGCGATATCGACATACAACACTTACGGTGACAGAAAAGAAAGTGTAAAACTGCAATATCTGGAATCCACATTCTCTTTAGACATCGTAAATGCGAAGTATCACATACCTCGTATTTCATGTCCTATAATATGAATTCCACACATTGCATCACATTCCAGATAAATAGACAGTATTAAAGTTTTTGAACGAACGATCAAATACCCAAGACTCAATAACGCTCAACACTTGAGCGGAGTTCAAAAACCCGGAGTGTGACACAGTGGTAGCGGTCCAGCCGTAGAAGGGTCAAGCCAACGCCTCACATGTGGCACGCCGTACTACCCCAAACCCTAAGGTTCAAAGGGCAGTTCAAGACGGTCACATAGTCGAGTTAAGGTTTGTTGTCTTCTAGAGGGTCCACCACAAACAAACTTGCACGTATTTCCGAAAGCTTTTAAACTCTTTGAACAGTGAGCAAATGATACTCGTTCAAACACTTCACTACATTCTAATTTACCCCGAAAAGGCACGAAATCAAAATTCCGATCGAATCGACGAGTCCAAAAACATCTCCAGAATTTTTCAGCACCAAAAACAGATTAAAAATACCCTAAAAATTATACTTGCAGAATTAAACATTAAGGCATAAAAGTTATACAGTGATATAGGAGTACGGCCGCGGAACAGCGGCCTAAGCACGCTTAGGCCGCGTTTCCGCGGCAGGAAAGATGGATCATGGGATAATTTTTATGCCGTAATTCTTAGTTTTTCCTGCTGTAATTTTTACATATTTTTAATTCTGAAAATAACCAGATTTTGAAAAAAGTCCAGAGAGCACTCGTAAAACCGTATTTTCGGTTCGATCGGAGTTTTAACTTCGTAAAGGTGTCGCCTAATGTTCTAGGTCGGCTCTGATACCAATGTTGGGTTAGCATAGCACCTCATGAAGGATTTGGAAGCATCACATGAACCAATGTGTAGTCTTTAGGGTGCTAAGCTAATGAACATAGAATCGTTCCTAGAATCGATTAGGGTTTCAAAATTTTCATATCGACATATGAAAGAAATGCTAGGGTTTAGAGAGTACAACCTTTGTAGCTCCCTACGATAGACTCCTCGGATACTTGGGGTTTGAAAGAACTCCACTTGAACTCCTCGATGTCACCGATGATCCACCCGGAGTCCGCTTTGTCCAAGCTAGCCACTTTTTCCGATCAAGTGAACGAAATCGAGTCAACACTCCAAACAAGTGGGCTAGGCTTGTGTAGAATGGTGTTGTGCTTCTCTTTCTCACTTCAAAATCCTAACTTGTTGATTATATAGCTCACTACTAAAATCTAGAGAGCTATGAAGGAGGAGGAAGAAGATGATGGCAACATTAGAAGATGATAAGTTCAACTACCCTCTTTTTTTTTAAAAGGAAAAATATATCAATATATATTATAAATCTATCATCTCAAACCATGGTTGAATCATTATTGTACTAGGGTTAAAACACAAAAGGAAACTTAACCTAAGGTTAAGTGGTGGGTGAGAATGGTTAGGTCAAAAGAAGTGTGTAGAACAAATCAATAATACACCTTTTCTTTCCTTTTATGTTTTAGCATAAATACAATAATAATTCATAAAAAATACCATGGTGTGAGTCTTATATTGCCACCATTTTCATATACATCCAACCATGATAAATGTATGTATGCATGTATGTATGTATACACATCCATATGTGCATGAAACAAGAATGAAAGAAAAAACATACATGCATTCATACATCCATCCAACACAAGAAAGGATTTCTAGTGAGCAACTAATGGTTAAATGATAAATCAACACTTGATTTACCAATCCGGCCATATCTCATATGACCCCTACCAAAATCAAGCCGCCCGATCAATATACGGTATCCTATACGCGCATTTTAATCGGGTCCATGCGCATATCGCATACGCGCACCACAACGTTTCGCCTGGATTAGAAAACTCCATTGTGGGACTCTGAGACTCGTCAATACGCCGACAGTGGGTGATGATCATATCAAGCACCCCCAAGCCGCAAGCGGTCAGCTAAACATAACGGCCACCCGGGTATTGAGCGATCAGAAGAGAACAAGCGAACCTGCTACAACTCCTGTCGAGCCGGTCGGTAACACTTCCCGTACAGTCCGGTCTCCTCGTCTGATATGTCGCATATCAAGTCTAGGGGTGGTAAACGTCAGACCCCAATAACCGATAAGTCGTGCCGATGTGAGGCTCATAACGGGTCGAGAAACTACTGGTAACACTTACCAGCAAATCTCTGAATCAGCCCTGGCCAGGGACTTCCCTGTTACGGCCAATCGAGCACAGCGCAACATCAACCCCCAATACCGGGAGAGAAGAAACCCCTCCTATCGCTCATTGCCTCCATGTGACTCGGGACTGTACCCAAAAACCACCGTTTTGTACGCCCTCATGGACGTGGTAAGGTGGAGATCAAAGTACAGTGGGAATCACACAAGACTCTATGACGATCTCGGATCTACAGACTAACCTGCACAAGTGTCACCTGAGAACTGCCATCTGACGTGAGGTATAATACCATCTGGAAGTTCTCGGTGAGTCCGTCCAGTGTACCCAGTCTCCACTGAGCACCCGTATACCATCTCTGATGTCAATCACCAATGGATATGGGATCATCCATCGCCCATCTCATGGGTCGAGAAGCGTATACGCTAGTCTACACTGGTATATCGATGCCCCGTCTCGATACACCTACGACTAGGGACCTTGAAGGATGTACTTATGGACTACCATGTCCCCACTAGTATGATCTGCATCATAGTCCAGGTAGTCAAGTACACATCCTAAGGGCTTTATCAACATGTAACTATAGGACAGTTTAAAGAGACTAGTATACATATTAAGATAAAGAGCAACCAGATAGCATACTATCATATTGAGCAAGAAAGTCATCTCTATATATGTCCAAGCATCCAATATAATATACATCATCTGTACAATACTGGCCTCTAGGGCATACATACAACTAACAGGGTGCAGTCCCGAAGCACTTGGAGGCAGTGACGGTTAGACAGGATTCGTCTCTCCCGGTATTGGGGGTTAACATCGCGCTGTGTCTAGAAGAGCCATTATACGAGTAGTCCCTGGCCAGGGCAAGCGAGATATACTGGTAGGTTTCCAGTGTTATCTCAGGGTGTTCTGGGCTTCACTCCGACACGACTTGTACCGCTATTGGGGGACTGACGTTTACCGCCCCTAGGCCCGCCATGCGATGTATCAGACGAACAGACCGGACTGTATGGAGACTGTCACATTCAGGCTCAGTAGGAGTTCAGATGGGTTACACCTCGTCAGTCTTCTTTTCGGCATCTACCTAGGGGGCCGTTATGCACAGCTAGTGCCGCTTGCGGTCTGTGGTTAAACCCACTGCCAGCGTAGTGTCGAGTCTTTAGAGTCCCACACAGAGAGCTATTCGCCTTTAGGCAAAAGAGTAGAGGTCGCATGGTTTTGCGACGGGTCGCATGGTTTTGCGACAGGGTTCGGTCACACCCGTGCACTTGTGCACGTTTAGTGTCCGGACAGTTAACACTAGCGGGCTTTGGTTTAAGCCAGATCCTAGTGTACGTTTTGGGATTGGTTTTATCTCGTATGTATTCGTGTTCCTCGGAACGCGGATGCGGGTGTGTATGCACAGTTGACAGAGAGACAGAGGCAGAGGATTCTCATTAGGGTTGTTGACTATTGACTGTTGACTATTGACTTTTTGCTAAATCCTAATGAGAATATGATATATGATTAACATTAATATTAATTAAGTATTATAGTGACATGGTTGTTGAGGGGTTGACTTTGTTGACTTGTTGACTTTGTTGACCGGTTGACTAGGTTGGACTAGTTGACCATCATCATGACAATAGCTATCATTTCATGGCAAAGACTTTTGCTTGCTTGTTTCTCTTGTGCAAAATGAGTGCATGAAATGATATGGCTATTTTGACTTAAACCATCACATAATACTTGATTGCTATTATTTGTTATGATGGCTTTGGATTATGAGAGCCAAGAGGGAAAAAGTCTTGCTCATTCTCTCATTCCCTTTCTCTCTCTTGTTTGAGCTCTCACCCTCTTCCTCTTGCTCTCCCTCTCTCCAGTCTATGGTTCACTTGTCTCATGTGTTGAGAAGCAGGAACCATAGAGAAAAATCCCAACACGCTCTCCTCTACTCACTCTAGTTCACAAAGTTTAGCATACCGAGTGAACTAGTTTCTTCAAAGTTTGAAGAAGAAGCCAAAGGTAGAAGCTTTCGGGTGGATCGATCTTCGGCGCAAGGAGACGACGGGGTGAAGCCGATCCGTACACCATCGAGAGTTGAAGACGAAGGAGTTCAAGAAAGAAAGGTATAACCCCCCTAACCGAGTAGTTAACAACTCCTAGTTAGGTTGTTAGGTAGATAGTTTAACAAAGATCCGGTTTGAGTCCATGTTACCATCTCTAGAAAAAATGTTTTTCATCATTTCCGCAAGCCCGTAAGTACCGGGAGCAGTAGCATGGACTTACAGTGCTATCCCCGTGCAGCCGCCGCCAGCAATAGATATTTTAGGGAGGCGAATTTGTCAGGGTGAAGCACGCCCTTGGGGACAGGCCTATAATATTGGATTGATCCCACGACCGCCTGCCGGATATTTGCAATGGGCCCGGTACATCCTATCAGCGAAGAGGACTCATAATGAGGATTGGTTTGTACTTGGCCATTTACGTCTCGCTCTTTGAGTATCTTTCTCCTCCAACGTGGTGGGTTAAGGCTTTTATCGAGCAATGGAACATCCCCACCCACACCTTCCTGATGACGGACCGGGAAGTCTCTATCTCCTTGGAGGAGTTTGCTGAAATCCCGGGTCTGCCGATGAGGGGAGAGCCTTACGAGGAGCTGCTTCCTCCCGATGAATACGTCTTTGCCACCAAGCCACTGGTGTTTGACCTGACGCCGGAGAACGCTATTCAGTACCAGTACCCGGGCTTGGTTAAGGTGCTGGAGATCTATGAAGGACTCTATCTGGAATCGGGCATCCGGGGTGTTAGTTTCGCAGATTTTATTGCCCGCTTCATTCGACCGGAGTTCTTATCGGAGCGGAGCGAGAAGTTCGCCCAGCTCGACGACCCTTTTGGATTCGGTTTGGATCGCCGACCCACATCGAAGGATGACCACAAAGACTTTTACCTCCCCAGTGCCGCCGTCGTCCCTTTTTCAGAAATTGCCGTCCCGGGCATGGATGAGGAGACTTTTTTTGTAGGGTTCCTGGGCTTGTGGCTGTGCAGCTTTGCGCTCCCTATGCACCCGTGCCACATGCGGCCATCTGTTTTCTACCCAGCGCATCGGATGGTGGCTGGTTTGCAGTTGTCAATAGGAATCGCCGGGCTGGCTTACCTTTATAATGGACTTAGCGTAGCGGCGGACGCTAGTGAGCCTGGGGTGCAATCTGCCAACTTCCCGATGCACTATTTTACCTCTTGGATGGAAATGCACGTGCACGGTGTGTTCGGCGCTAATAAGATTCCTCCCTTTTTTGAGAAATGCAGGCTCCCGAGGGTCATACGGTTGGTCGGGGCTTCGATCGTAGTTGCACCTCCGCGGGAGGCTAGAGCACTGCTCCTTCGACCACACCTGGTCGGGGCGAAGGTTTCCATCTTGGATAAGGTCATAACAATAGGCTCAGAGACCACCAAGTCGGTAGTGCGGCTACGCGATGATTTTAAAGACGGGGCTTCCATATTGAAGGCTCGGGAAATCCTCCATCTCTACTCCATTCGGCCGGGCTACCTGGTGTTCAGGAAGAATGAGACAACACTCTTCATGAGGTATACCCTCACCGGTTTGCTCAGCAATCGAGCTACAACCAAGGGATCCCGATGGAAGCTTTCTTGGAAAAGCCCGTGGTTAGCCGAGAGGGGATAAAGAATGCAATGCACCACTTTATGCGGCTTAACACAGGTTCTTATTTCTTCATCAGCGAGCCGAGCTGCGTCCCCAAAGTCCTCAACGCGTACGTGGCCTGGTATGTGCATGCTATGGGTCCAGTTATCCAAATGGAAAAGCTCATGCTGGTCGACCGCAAGGGTGCGCCTCCCGGCGGCGATCGCAAGGCTCCCCTGAAGCCGAGGACCCCGGTCATTCTTCCATTGAAAGGTGCTGGAGTTGGACCTCCGCGCGTGTTGAGCCCTCCGCGTGGATTGCCGCTTCGCGATATTGTGGATGCGCCACCAGCCCCCCATGCTCCAGTGGAGGCGGTAAATGTGGTATCGCCGGAGTCCAGCGCAGGTGCGGATATCGGGACCCGCCGCCCCAAAGTGCCTGCCAAGCGCAAATCAGCCCCGGGTGCATCCAGAGTTGGCGGGCAAATGAAGAAGAAGTCGCTCCTCTCCCTCGACGCGATCTTCGGTTTAGAGCCTGAGGCCCCTCTTACCAAAGGAATAATCGAATATGGCAGCAATAAGGGCTTCTCGGTAGACCCCGCAGACACCGATTTGGCTGCCGCTATTGCAGCTTCTGAGCGATCAGCAAGGCTCGAAGCGATGTTGAGTAAACTCGCTGAGTCAGGTAACCATTAGTTGCTTTCTTCGTCATTTTATCGCATTTTTTTATCATTATTTTTGACTAATACTTTCCCCCATTTTTCAACAGGTGTCACTACCGAAGAAACCATTGCTGCCTCTTTAAAGACCTTCCAGGAGGAGGAGGAGAAGCGCGCTTTAATGGGCGTTGGTACGTATCGCCTTATCAGAAATTTTCGTCTTCTTTTCTGATGGCCAATCTAACATTCTTCCTTTGTTTCCTTGCAGAGGCTGCGCCAGCTGATGTGGGGACTCTCCCCGGATCCTTTACTGATGTCCCAGCTTCCTCGGGGCTGCCGCGGGAGCCTCAACTTAACAAAACGACGAGAGATGCCTTGAAAAATTTGGAGGCATCCCTGTTCACGGACGAGGACGCTTCAATGAAAGAGGCTCTGGTGAGGTCCGTCTCAACGGCTCGGGAGGAGAGGAAGCGGCCGAGGTGCGAGGCGAAGGCGCGTAGGGCTGCTTTGGCCACGGGAGCAGGCCCAAGCACCATTATTCTCTCTGCTTCTCCTTCTGAAGAGCTCCCGGCCGGTCTATCTACCGCACGCAGACAGGTAGCGCGTGTGGCTCGGGAATATAATGATAAGTACACTTCAGGTAATATTTCTTTCAGAATCTTGTAGTAAGAATTATAAAGCCGTCGGTTCTTATATATTCTATCCTGCAGGGCCAAGTCCGACCGAGGGGGAGGCGGAGACCGTTGAATCCAAGGAAACAGAGGAAGAGGCACCGGCCGAACCCGAGCCGACGGTGGGCAACGTCGCCAGGGTTACTGAGCCTGAGTTGGGGGCTGGAGAAGCCACACCCGAAGAGGTCGTTGATGCCGAGCCTGAGGTGACGGCAAATGAGATGACCACTATTACTGAGCCTGGGGTGGCGGCGGACGAGGCGCTTAAGACCGGCGACCTCATGGTGGCGGCGGATGAGACGACGGCGACCGCCGAGCCCGAAGAAGTAGCGGGTGAGATGGGCATGACTCTTGGGGAAGAGCCAGCCGCTCTTTCTCAAGAGTCTGGCAATGCTCCGATTATTGCCCTCCCCGTCTACGGTCCCCTGCCATCTCCTGGACGCGCGAGCACAACGACGGCCCCCATTGAGTCGGGTGATGAGGCCATGGGCGGTGGACTCATGTCAATGGAGGAGGGAGACGCTTCCGTTTCGGCCGGCAGCTCATCAGGTAAATCCCAAGTTACTGTCATTTTTATCTTACAATCCTTTCTGACAAGTTTACCTTTGTTTTTAACGCAGGTGCGGCCAGTGCCGATGCTCCACTGCTCAAGGGGGCGCCGTCAACTACTACCTTGGTGGTGGTCGCCTCTCAGCCCTCCCTTGTACCATCAAAGATGTTGGAAGGTATGGGTTTGCAACTTACTAGTTTTATCTTTCAGACGCATAACTTATGTACTAAAGTCGTGTTATTGTGTCTTTTCACGAGCGCTTTTTGACCATCTTTATCAAGTGTTGCTCCCACACTTCTCCTTCCCATCTGAACTCGCTTCTCCCTCTGGTGGCGCTGGTGAGTATAGTTTCCGACTGATATCTTTCTTTTTCGGTGATGGAATTATTTCTAACTTTTTGCTCGTCCTGACTGCAGTGCTACATATCAAAGGGGGAGACGAAAAATCAGTCGCGCCACCGGCCCTTCCGGCCTTGCCACCTGCTTCAACTGGTATAGTAGACTATCTCATCAATGACTTTTTCCATATTTCTTGAACCATCATCTAATCGCATTTTGTCTTTTCAGCTGTCGTTCCGGTCTCGGCGCCTTTTGAGTCTCACATTACAATGCCGGAAGGCCCTTTCCTGAGACGTCCGTCCTCGAAAGACGCCGCGAATAGTCTGCGCATGTTGAGCGACTACATCGAGGAACTCGACGTCGAGACTCCTACGTCTGTTGCAGATTTCGCTACGACGGTTAACCCGATGCTGGTGATACTCGTAAATTTCCATGACGAGGGCATCGTTACGTCTTGGGTTAATCATTGCAGGGAGAACGAGGCTCGCCTGCATCAGCTGGAGTCGATGCGTCCTGCCCCTGAAGTTTTGGCCGTGAGTACTCAACGGGCAGCATGGCTTGAGCAAAGCACTTCTCATTTCCGCCATTTGGAACAAGAAGTAGCTTTAAGGCTGAAGGAGCATCAGGAGTCTTCAAGCGAAACTGCTCGCCTACGTGCTGAAGTTGAGGCGAACGCTGCCGAGGTGAAGGCTGTCTTCGAGGGCCTTCTGGAGCGTATCTCAAATGGGCTGAAATTGAAGCAGAAACTTGACGTTGCTGAGCGTAATGCCCAAGGCCGTGAAGCCACTCATCAGGCCGTTGGGGAGCAGCTTGCATCTCTCTTGCAGCAAAGGGCTCAGGTGGAGGCAGAACTGGCGGTGGTGGCAGATCAGGAAAAGGCGTGGAAGGAAGTGCGCGAACAATTAATAGGGCTATGAAAGATGCTTCCTTCCCAATAGCTGCCTTTGTACCAATAAACTTGTAAAATTTTTTCTTTTTCAAATAATATGTATCCATTCTTTATTCTTTTGTACGATTCATCTTGTATTTGATTGAAGTCAATAAATAAAGATACACATTTTTTCTTTGCAATGTCTTGTATGCTCTTTTGCTTTCTCCCTTCTCTTATTATCAGCATGCTGTCTTGATAAACATAATTGGCAGATAATAGAGTAAGCATCCAGATTTCTCCAAGAGATAGCGATGGCTTAGGCCGCAGGTTCAGATCTGCCGCCTAAGACTTTTCAACTCTATGAGCCGTGAGGGTCTTATAGAGACTTTTCTCCCTACGGATCGAGAGGATCTCGTAGGTGGATTTTCTCCTTGGGAATCGTGAGAATTCCTAAGTGCGTTTTCTCTTATAAGTCGTAAGGATCCTATAAGAGAATTTTCCCTCCTACGAGTCGAGAGGACCCGTAAGCGGTTGTTTCCCTCCTTATCGAAACTCGACTTTGGAGAGTGAAACCCGTGGATAGTATGCAAGAGACCATTTTAGACCAACTTGCAGGGTCCCAGTGCTTAGGAAACAAGTTTTTTAATCCTTGCTGCCTAAGGCTTTATCTTGCAAGTTGAGACGAATCGAGAATTTTCCGCGGAGACACTGGTTTCTCTGCGAGCCGACGCGAATCAGGAGGCTTTCATCAAGGACGCTAGTTTCCCTGAATTGAGGTATTTGCCAAGGACACTTGTTTCCCTGGTGTTGAAACGAATCGAGAATTTCCCGCGGAGACACTGGTTTATCTGCGAGTCGACGCGAATCAGGATTTTCTTCGTCAAGGATACTTGTTTCCCTGGTGTTGAAACGAATCAAGAATTTACCGCGGAGACACTGGTTTCTCTGCGAGTCGACACGAATCAGGATTTTCTTCATCAAGGACACTTGTTTCCTCGAGTCAAAGGATTTGCCGAAGACACTGGTTTCTTCGGGGTTAAGACGGATTGGGAATTTCCCGCGGAGACACTGGTTTCTCTGCGAGCCGACGCGAATCAGGAGGCTCTCATCAAGGATGCTAGTTTCCCTGAATTGAGGTATTTTCCAAGGACACTTGTTTCCCTGGTGTTGAAATGAATCGAGAATTTCCTGCGGAGACACTGGTTTCTCTGCGAGTCGACGCGAATCAGGATTTTCTTCGTCAAGGACACTTGTTTCCCTGGTGTTGAAACGAATCGAGAATTTCCCGCGGAGACACTGGTTTCTCTGCGAGTCAACGCGAATCAGGATTTTCTTCGTCAAGGACACTTGTTTCCTCGAGTCGAAGGATTTGCCGAAGAAACTGGTTTCTTCAGGGTTGAGACGGATTGGGAATTTCCCGCGGAGACACTGGTTTCTCTGCGAGCCGATGTGAATCAGGAGGCTCTCATCAAGGACGCTAGTTTCCCTGAATTGAGATATTTGCCAAGGACACTTGTTTCCCTGGTGTTGAAACGAATCGAGAATTTCCTGTGGAGACACTGGTTTCTCTGTGAGTAGACGCGAATCAGGATTTTCTTCGTCGAGGACACTTGTTTCCTCGAGTCGAAGGATTCGCCGAAGACACTGGTTTCTTCGGGGTTGAGACGGATCGAAAATTTCCCGCGGAGACACTGGTTTCTCTGCGAGCCGACGCGAATCAGGAGGCTCTCATCAAGGACGCTAGTTTCCCTGAATTGAGGTATTTTCTAAGGACACTTGTTTCCCTGGTGTTGAAACGAATCGAGAATTTCCTGCGGAGACACTGGTTTCTCTGCGAGTCGACGCGAATCAGGATTTTCTTCGTCAAGGACACTTGTTTCCTTGAGTCGAAGGATTTTCCGAAGACACTGGTTTCTTCGGGGTTAGGATGAACCGTCAAGATTTGGCTTCGTTTTCTGGCGGAGCCTGTTGGGAAAGTATGGTTCCCTCTTTGTTTGCGCTCTTGGATTGTATACAGGGATCGATGTGATCTCAACTGTAGGGCCAAAGTTTTATCATTTCCTTTTTTTGTTTTATTTCCGCGATGCTCTATCATTTCAGCTTTTATATCGCGAAGGTCGCGATTGTCCAATCATTTCGGCTATCTTTTGCGGTGCCCAATCATTTCGGCTGTTTATTTTATTTTTACTCGCTGCTTTTTATTGCAAGTTGCCCAATCATTTCGTCTATTTCGTGTGCATACGTTTTTACTTGCTGCTTTTTATTGCAAGTTGCCCCATCATTTCGGCTATTGCATATGCATGTGCGGCCTACTGGCTTTTCGCCGTAAACCTGAAATTAGACACCGATTTCGACATCAGCACCGCTACAACTGGGATATTGCCATGAGCGAATCATTATCTACCTCTGTCGATGTCGAACAAAGGTGGCTTAGTGACCAGGGTTAAGGTCCTGTCGACTAAGGCTTTTGACTTCATGAGCCGTAAGGGTCTCACAAAGTTATTTCTCCCTACAAGTCGTGAGGATCTTGTAGGTGTGTTTTCTCCTTAGGAATCGTGAGGATTCCTAAGTGCATATTCCTCTGTAAGTCGTAAGGATCCTACAAGAGGGTTTTTCTCCTTGTAAGTCGAGAGGACTTACAAGGGTTGTTTACTATGCGAACATATCCCCAGTCACGGATGGGACTTGGTTAGGGAAGTGTTTATTCGCGCCCGTGGATTGTACACAAGGGTCAGTATTGAATCACTTGTAGGGCAAAAGTAAAGGTTGTGGGGGTTGCTTAAGCACAGGTTTAGGTCTCTGTAAGTTAAGACTTTCAAATCTCATGAGCCGTGAGGGTCCCATAAGAGAGTTCTCCTTACGAGTCGTGAGGATCTCGCAAGTGTATTTTCTCCTTAGGAATCGTGGGGATCCCTAAGTGTGTTGCTCCCTTGTGAGTCGTAAGGATCTCACGTGGGTGGTTTCTCCTTACAAGATCGAAAGGACCCTATAAGTGTTTTTAACGAGGTTGCGCTCTTTCGGGTTTTCACAAACTCTCGCCAGTAGTCCTGCTGTTTTTACTCACAGAGCCCTTTCGGGTTTTCATCCGTGCCCGTTTTGCTTATTGACGTACTGTTTTTTTTCTTTTTACCTATTTTTCTTTCTCTTTTTTTACGAGGTCACGCCCTTTCGGGTTTTCACGAACACTCGCCGGTAGCCCTGCTGTTTTTACTCATGGACCCCTTTCGGGTTTTCATCCGTGCCCTTTTTGCTTATGGACATACCGTTTTTATTAATTTATTATTATTATTATTATTATTTTTATTCATTCATCAGCCTAAAGATGCTGCGGTAGTAGTTTAAGGACGTTTCGGTCCACCGTTCAGGAGAAGGCCGGCTACTGCTTATAAAGTTCGAGCTTAGGAAGATAGCGAGCGGACATAGTCGTCGTCATCTATCATTGACATAGGCGGTAACCTTCTAAGCGTAGTATTTCTTTAGGAATCGACCATTTATTGGCCTGTAAGGCCTTTCACCGTGCATATCCATGAGTAGATAGGCTCCACCTTGGTAGACCTTGTCTATGATGTACGGGCCTTCATAGTTCGGCTCAAATTTTCCTCGCTTGGCTCGATTGGGGATCATAGGTCTTTTGACCACTAGCACGAGTTCGCCTTGGCGGAATGTCCTTGGTCGGGTCAATCTTTCATATGAGCGCGTCATCTTTACTTTATAAGCCTACAGATTTTGTTGCGCTATGAGCCGGTTTTCATCAAGGGCATCAAGCTCCTCAAGTCGAAGGTGAGCATTTTCTTCGTCCGTTAGCTCGTAGTGGACCGCCACTCGTAGAGAGGGTAATTCTATCTCGAGGGAGAGCACTGCTTCTGTACCGAATACCAACGCATATGGCGTTGTGTTCGTGGCAGTTTTGAACGTAGTTCGATACGCCCAGAGAGCTTCTTGCAGTATCTCGTGCCAGTCCTTCTTATTTCGGGACACCGTTTTCTTCATGATCTTTGTCAAGGTTTTGTTGAAGGCCTCAGCCAGACCGTTAGCTCGCGGATTATAAACCGAGGAATATCTTCAGTCGATATTATGTTGTTGCGCGAAGCGACTGATCTTGTGGCTTCTGTAAGCTGGCCCGTTATCGGAGATGATCTGTCGCGGAGTTCCAAACCGATATATGACGTGCGTTTTGAAGAAATGGAGGATATTCTCCGTCTTCTCTTCTCTTAACGGTACTGCTTCTGCCCATTTAGAGAAGTAGTCAGTCGTCGCCAGGATGAAACGATGTCCCCTGGACGATGCTGGTTCGATGGGGCGGACTATGTTAGTTCCCCACATTTCGAATGGCCAGCTAGCCACTGTCGGGTGTAGCGGATTTGGATGCTGGTGGATGAAGTCCCCATGGATTTGGCATGAGTGGTATTACTTCGCGTATTCGAGGCAGTCCTGAATCATCGTGGGCTAATAGTAACCCATCCGTTTGATCTTCAACTTCATTTTCGGGCCCGCTTAGTGAGAACCACAGAGTCTGTCATGAACTTCCTGAACGACTCTTTCTGCTTCGTCAGGTCCTAGGCATCTCAGCCACAGAGAATCAAATGACCTCTTGTACAGAGTATCATTGACGAAGGCGAAAGACAGAGCTCGTTTCATGAGCTGATGTCTTGAGGACGCATCTTCGGGCGTTCGATGATATTTGAAGTAGTCTATAAAGACTTCTCTCCAATCCTCAGCCTTTTCACGGTCTTTTATTTGCAGGGTCGTCTGTTCAGTCGCTCCCTTTTCTTCGGATGATTCCGGAGATATTTCTGCTGGGGCAAGCACCCGACGGCTTTGCACCATGATTCTGACGTCATCGAGGTTCTCATCAGCCAATTCTTTAGCGAGCTTGGCTAATGCGTCCGCTTTGCTGTTTTCCACATGCGGTATGCTTTCCAGCATATAGGAAGGAATTTGGGCCAACAGTTGTTGCACCTTTTCACCGTACTTCACCAACTCCGGTTTGCACGTCTGGTAGTCGCCATTTACTTGACTAATGACCAGTTGGGAGTCTCCGTATATGAGGAGGTTTTCAATTCCCATATCGATGGCGATCTCGAGGCCTGCTATCAAGGCTTCATATTCGGTTTCGTTGTTTGTCCTCGGCTTTGTTAGGGAGAAAGCAAAGCGCATTATCTCTCCTTGTGGGGTCACGAAGATGAGGCCCACCCCCGATTTGATCATTGGCGTACTTTGTTTGCGCTTCTTCATGGAAGACGCTCCATCAAAATAGAGTTCCCATCGGGTATCGTTCCCATCGATAGCGTCAAACGCATGTTCGTCTGGCAACTCGCAATTCAGAGGAGAATCAGCAGGTATCGGATGCTCAGCGAGGAAGTCGGCGATGGCCTGGCCTTTCACTGCTTTGAGGGGTTGATACGTTATCGAGAACTCCATCAAGAGCAGGGCCCATTTAGCGAGTCGCTCCATTAATATGGCCTTTGACATTAAATATTTAAGAGGGTCCACCTTCGAGATGAGACGGACTTCATGTGCCAATGCATAGTGCCTGAGCTTTGTTATCGCAAAGATCAACGCCAGGCAGTGTTTTTCAATGGGAGAGTAGTTGCTTTCTGCCCCCAGAAGAACTCGACTTAAGTAGTAGAGTGCTCTTTCTTTCCCCTGGTCATTCTCTTGCGCCCATAATGCGCCTAAAGAACCTTCGAGGGCGGTTGTATAAAGAATGAGAGGCTTTCCCTTATCCGGAGCAGCCAACACTGGCGGGTTCTGCAGGTACTGTTTAATCTCGTCCAGCGCGTCCTGGCACTTTTGATCCCAGACGAATGGAGTTTCCTTCTTCATCAGGTGACTGTAAGGGCGGCACTTGCTAGAGAGGTTGGCTATAAATCGCCAAATATATGCGAGCTTTCCTTGGAGAGACCGCAACTGTTTGAGAGTTCTCGGCGGAGGCATTTCCATGATCGCCTTGATCTTTGACGGATCTATCTCGATGCCTCGGTGTCGGACGATAAATCCTAGGAATTTACCTGAGGAAATCCCGAACGCACACTTGAGAGGGTTCATCTTCAAGTTGTATTGTCGAAGGCGTCGAAATACGGTCTTTAGATGCTCGAGATGCTCCTCGTATGATTTGCTCTTGACCACGAGGTCGTCGATATAACATTCGACGATTTCATGTATAAGGTCATCGAAGATCTTCGTCATGGCCCTCTGATAGGTGGCACCGGCGTTCTTTAGACCGAAGGGCATCACCTTGTAGCAAAATATTCCCAAAGCGGTCGGGAAAGCGATATGCTTCTGGTCTTCGGGATGCATCTTTATCTGATTATACCCTGATGAGCCGTCCATGAAGGAGAAAACCTCATGAGTGGACGTATTGTCTATCATCAGTTCAGTGACTGGCACTGGGAAATCATCCTTCGGGCAGGCTTTATTGAGATCCCGAAAGTCTACGCATATGCGCACCGTCCTATTTTTCTTCATCACCGGGACGATGTTAGCGATCCACTCAGGATATTGAACTTCCTGGATAAAGCCAGAGTCGATTAGCTTCTTGACCTCGGCATTGATGCTCATCTCAAGCTCGAGCCGCATTCTCCTCGGCACCTGTTTGACTGGCTTGACGTCCGGGGATATCGCCAATTTGTGCACAACAATTTCCGGATCTAGTCCCGGCATTTCGGAATAGTTCCATGCGAAGCAATCTCTATGCTGTACAAGGACGTATTTTAACGCAGCCACCCTTTCTTCAGATAGCAGCTCGCTGACAAATGTCGGTCGCGGATCATTCGCCGTCCCCAACTCAACTTTCTTGAGGTTATCTGCAGTGGTGTGTATTCCATCCTCCAGTTCTTTCGACGCTGGTGGAAATTCGGAGATCACCTCATCATTGCTGTTTTCGAAGCACCAGGGAAGGTTATCCATGTTCTCAGGCTCTTCTTTTAATATTGTTATCATATGACAAGTGCGAATCCGCTTCCAATCCCAATATGGAGTTGGTTCTGTTCTCGTGGCTTTGGGTTCGTGCTTCTGTGGCGGCGTTACCCTCCAGTTGTCAGACAGAGCGAACTTGCTAAACTGATACTGATATTCGACCCAATTCTTAAAGGTGAATGTAACACTTTAGGATGTGTTTAGTGGCTAAGTATATTTTAATATGTAAATTTTAATAAAAAGTTTACCAACTTGATTTTCAAATATTTTTTCAAATTTAATAAATATTTTTCTAAAATTTTCCCAAGCTTGCACAAACTTGTGCATGTAAACTAGGGTTAAAAATTTGGGTTAAACCATGTTTAACAACCATGGTAGGTTAACCCCACCATTATTAAGTTAACATGATTTTAATTAAGGTTTTTTTTAAATGAAAAGGGATTTAAATTTTAAATTGGTTGACTTGAGAAAGTGTGAGAGAGAGTGCATCATGGCTAAGCCATGCTTGTATTAAATGAGAGAGAGGGGGTGCATCATGGCAAGCCCATGCTTGCATTTAATGTGGCAAGAGAGAGAGAAATGGGGGCTTGACTCTCTATTGTTATCATGCTTTCTTTTGTTTGTTCACACTCTCATATCTCACTCACTCACTCTCACACTCACACACACACACAGCTACATCAGCAACAACAGCAGAAGTTGCAGCAGCAGCAGCATCACACAACAACAACAACAACAACAGAGCAACAACAGCAGCTACATCAGCAATTCCAGCCCCAGCAGCAGCAGCTCAGCCACAGCCCCAGCACATGTAGCAGCAGCCCGAGCAGCCCAGCACTAACACCATTAACCACACCATCAGCAACAATAACAACAGCAACAGCAACAGCAACAGCATCTGGGACAGCAACAGCATCTGGAGCAGCAACAGCTGTAGCAGCTTCTTCTTCTTCTCTTTTTCTCCTGATCCAGCCTCGTAGGGTCAAGTGAGGTATAACCCCTGAGCTCCACTTGCTAGTATGCTAGACTTGTGTGTCGGTTTAGCTTAATTAGTGTAAATTTGTGGTTGTTAGTGCTAGATTGTGTGTCTTAGTGATATTTGTGGTGTTTAGTGTAAACTTTGATTAGGTAAGGTTAGTTTTGGTTAATCTAAGTTGATTAAGTGTTGTTAGGGCCATATTAACCTAGCTTAGCCCCCAATTTCACTAAAATACCACCAGATATCTGTTTGATGCAAAACTCGTCGTTTTTATGCAAATTCTAGCTTTCTGAAATCTGCTATCAACCCAGTGAGTTCAGATTGAAATTGAGATTACTGCAGTATAGTTGTTAGGAGCTGATCCCATGCGTAGAACACGACCCCCAAATTCCGTACTAGGGCCGCCGAAAAATTAGTTCTGGATGCAATTTGCGGCCAGATGGGGAGGGATCGGGGTTAGGTTTGGCTCTGTAGGTTCCTGCTGCTACCCTTAGGCTTATGGCATGTGCAATTTTATTTGATTCTTGCTGTAGGAAAATCTGGAGCTAAATACATGTTTCTCGTATTTTAAACCTTCGCGACACGCGTGATACGCGTGTGGGTTTGGAGTTTCTGCGTATCGCGATGCGTCGGGATAGAGTCAGGCGCGTAATCACACGTTTTAGCGTATCGCGCACACGCGCGCTTGGTTCGCGACGCGGGTCACTAGTTTGACCTTAATATCGCGTTTTTGTAGATTTGAGCTTATGAGTGATATTCTGTGAATTTCCAGGTTCGCGGGCAGGTACGTCGGACGCCGCCAAGAAGGGAAAGCAAGTGGTCGGCTACGTGTAGCACGCGACCAGGTGAGTAAATTTAACATCTACGGGAAAATCGCTCGTATGGCGTTAAGCGTCAGGGCGTAATAGGATTTGTAGTCATGTGTGTCCATATAGATATACTGGTAGTATAGAACACTGCATTGTCACTAACGGTCCAAGTTGCACGAGCACGATTTATATGCTGCACTCACACCGTTAGTGATTGCCATGCCACTCACATTATAGGATTGCTATAAACCGCACATCATATTGATTCTGCTTAATTGATGTTGTCATGATTTGCCGCATACCATCATATGTATATTCAGACCATACCCACTGTATATGCACTTTTGTGCGTACCTACATCACATATCTATACTTGTGCCACCTACATCACATATGTTCATACTTGGCGCATATACATCACATATCTATACTTGTGCCACCTACATCACATATGTTCATACTTGGCACATATACATCATATATCTATACTTGTGCCACCTACATCACATATGTTCATACTTGGCACATATACATCACATATCTATACTTGTGCCACTTACATCACATATGTTCATACTTGGCACATATACATCACATATTTATACTTGTGCCACATACATCACATATGTTCATACTTGGCACATATACATCACATATCTATACTTGTGCCACCTACATCACATATGTTCATACTTGGCGCATATACATCACATATCTATACTTGTGCCACATATATCACATATATTCATACTCGGGCGCATATACATCATATGTCTACATTAGCTCACATGTACATTGCTATATTCATTTTGCGTACTTATCCATTCGCACATCCATACCTATACCCATATTCATATGTTACCTACATGGATGATATTGACTTGATTTAAAACTAAAGAACCGCAAGCGATATTTTCAAAACTAGATCTTTTAAAAAGAGCGGTTCTCCCTTTCTTTTACTCCTAATGTCATACGATACATTGCATGGATTTACGCATTGGATTTGATTTATGTGATTTCTGGATTTGGGAACCGGAGTACTATTTTAAGAAAATGCGCACTGTTTAAAAACCCGGTTTCCCTTGATATGATATTTTAGTGCGTCCACCATGAGTTTTCTCGGTTCCAGAGAGCTTGTGTGAGTATACCCGATTCGAGGATGGGTAGGCACCGATTTCGGGTACATGGTGGACCCGGTACAGTCCCCGGGGCAAGGAGACTCGTATTGTTAGACGGTGAGCCCGGCGGAGGGCCTACTACTTACCGGTGATTGGTTGGACCTGGCGGTTATCCGGAGGATACTGACCAGAGTCGATTGATGGATACGGGATAATGCATACTGCCGGGGCCGAGGGCCGATTCCGCAGATGGGGCCCATGGGCAGATTCGATGGACGGACGCCCCATATTGGAGGATTTGCGCGTCGATGCTGGACACGGCTGATTTTATGATATTTGAGTGCCGATGATGGGCACTCCCGGTTTTATGAGATTCACAGGATTTGAGGGCCGATGTGGATGACGGCGCCTGAGTTTTACTGGGATTTGGGTGTAGTGTTGGACACCGACTGTTTTTCCACGTGATATTCCGTGTAGATATTATTATTCCCATGCTCAGCATTTAGTATTTGACATCTCATCCTGTATCTATTGTACTTGATATAGTACACATGCTTGCACGATCATTGCATACCCAGCTCATGCTATATAGGATTGTTAGATTTCATCATTTGACATGATTATTGTATACCTTGCACATCATATGGTGAGATTATTAGATCGTACTCGTTGCATGATATTGAGCATCCAGTTCATCATATAGTTGTTTATCTGTTGGCATAGGTTAGAGTATCGCAGCACGTGCATACTCGTGATTACCTTTATATGTTATCTACTACTCACGAGTTGGCAACTCACCCCCGTTGTGCCACAGTGCTTGCAGGTTGCCCTTTGGAGTAGTCGCGGCTGGCTGTTTACCGCATCTTTTGACACAGATACCATTTCTGAGGCGAGTGAGCCATTTTGCTATTAGGTGGGTTTTGTACGGTATCTGTTTATCTTTCAGTTGTATATTGATTTATCTAGTATTCTCCATCAACCTTCCTGTATTGACTTAGAGACAGTTGTGAGGACGATATATATGATTTTGTACTTGGGTGTCGAGCTTATTGTGAGCCGACTTTATTTATGCAGTCTTAGCCTTTTATGATATCTGTTTTCATTTCACTGCTTATTCTTCGCTACGGCGTCGTATATTATCATATTGTGATGATTGTTCCGCCGTTAGGCGCGATTCTCCCATTTGAGATGTTCTATTTATTTCACAGGTTACTTTAGCTATATCTTGCTTTTACCCGATTTTCGGGACAAATTTTGATAAGGAAATGTGGCCAAAATTATTAAAATGATAACTTAAACCTTAATGAATTTCTACTAAACAACTTAATGTTTTCTAAAGGTTTTACAAGTATTCTAATAAATGTTTTAAAAACACTCTATACTTTTTATGGTTTTGATTTCTGGGTTTCGGCTTACTTAGTCGCGTTACGTCTGTAGACGTTACGTGGTTAAGTGCCGGTCATGGGCCAAACTATCGGGTCGTGACAGTGAAGCAGTCTTCAAGAGGATGCCTGATTACTCGGTGATAAAAGCAATAGTTTGGATGAGAGACTTCGCTTGCTTGTTCAGGGTGCTTGGATTCCGGCAGTGTAAGCATCTGATGTTTTAGAGCGAGGTCAAGTATTTTCGTCATCTTGTCCCTAGGAAAGGAATATGCTCGACTCATTTTCTTCACAAGGGATGGATCGGAACCGCTCGATTCCCGTTTGCGTGGCTTCTTAGTCCCGCGTTGTTGCTGTTGAGCACCTTTTTTGCCTTTCGACTTATTTCTGCCTCTGCGTCGAGCCTTTTTTATAACAGGTTGACAGGGTGCAGCATTTTCGTCTTTCACGGCCTGTTGAAGGAGGCGTTGCATCTTGGCTTTCTCGTAAATGGCCATTTCGCGGTTGTGATCGTCTCGGACCTTTTGACCAGCTTCCCTTATAAGCCTGTCCATTTGTTCTTCGAACGACGGACTGGGCATTTTTGCATCAGGACCTTTTACTGATTTAGGATTAGCGTCCTCCCGTTGAGCATCTGCTTCTTCATTGAAGTCATATACGACGTAACAATCGCGGAGTAGCTCTCGTTTCTTGGATCGAATGTATCCAAGTCCGATTGTTTCCATCCTCCCACTAGGCAGCTTGTGCTGAGTCCCGAGGACGTTCCAGACCCTGTCATAGAATTTGGCCTTTCTAGCGGTCTGTTTGAAGGGTATCCCTTGGCGCTTCAACAGCCTCTTCAAGCCTTTTGTATAATATTTGGGTAGACGGATGGGATGAAGCCTGTCCAGCGTAGGATCCGCGCCGTGCCAGATTTCTTTCCTCACTTTGGTTTCTTCAGAGCGGTAGAACAGAATTGCCTTCTCGCCTTCTCGCTTGGGAGGGATATAGAACGTCCGCAACTCCTCTACATTGTAGATATCAAGTGCATCCAGTTCTTTACGGTGTTTAAGTGGAACCATGGCGACTTGCAGACTTTGCTCTTTGTCAGCGGACGTTTGTATTGAAGGTCGAGCAGAGAATACAGCATGGACCTCGTCTTCTGAGTCGCTACCAAAGATCAACGTAGGAGCGGACGGTCCTGCCTTATTGTGCTTGGGTGGACCTGAATATACTATCTCCTCCTCTTCTTCAGTATCACTGCCGAAGACAGGGATGGTAGCGTTAGTTTTGTTCTCCGGCTTGTGACACCTTTCCATGTCTTCGAAATTCGGTAAGAAGTATTTGGCATCTTCATATTTGCGGACTTCGTTCACGGAAAACGTATTCAGTTCTCCCGTCACGGTATCCTCGAGACCATCCCTAAAATATTTCATACACTGATACTGTGTAGAAGGGATGATGTTGTACTCGTGTAACCATGGTCGGCCGAGCAGAGCATTGTAGCATGTCTTAGCATCTATGGCGTAGAATTTAATGTCCATGATGAGCAGCCCAAAGCGTAGCGTCAGTATCATAGATCCAAGAGTTTTTGATGATTGGGAGTCGAACTCAGAGATGGTGATCTTGTCTCGAGCAAGGTGCTGGACGCTCATGCAGATTTCCTTCAACACCCGTACGTTAAGGAGATTAACAGACGATCCGTTATCGATCAGGATTTTGCCTATCTTTATATCATGGCATATCCTGAGACATATAGGGGGCGATTGTGTTCGCACGTCCCAAGAAGAAGGTCTTCATCGCCAAAAATGATATCGGCCGTGTGCACTTCCTCCAACTCATCCTTCATCTTTTCTTCGGCCAGGAAAGCTTGGAACTGCTTCGGGTCCTGTAGTGCCTTAATTAACGAATCTCTCGCCTCTTTTGATAGTAAAAGGACGTCAAGAATGCTGAGCTGCGAGGGTAGCTTCCTCAGATGCGCTAAGACATTGTAATCCACCTTATTTTTCTTCGGCGGGTCTTTGGCAGTTAGCTCTTCCATGACTTGGTCATCTAGGGCGATGTCCTCAGAGACCTTTTCTTTCCCTTTATCTTTTTTGTTTGAGGGTCCGAGATTCTTTTCGGGCAGCGTGCGATTACGCAGCCGGATATTTTTACAAATCTTCGGCTCTTCTTCTTTTCCCGAAGTGGACTCTTTAAAGAGAGGGGCTAAGAGCCAGCTCCTCGTCGGAATCGCTCCTGAATGTGAGCACTTGTGATCCCCCGGCGTTCACCATGTGACAATTGCCGGTAGTTCTGTTAAGCCCTTCGGTCGTACCGTTCTGCTCTCGGTGGGTCTTGCGCTTTTCCCGCTTAAAATGCTGTCGGTGAGCAACATATCCTTGCCACCATCTATTGAAAGCTTTGCACTCTTCAGTGGGGTGCGAAATCTTCCGATGATACAAGCAATAGGAGGGGTGCATTTCCGCTTCACCAGTAACGCTTCCCTCAGAGGATGGTAGTTTCATACCCATTGACATGGCTTTAGTAAATCTTTTGCTTATCTTGAATTTGATTTTATCCGTAGTGGGTGTATTTTGCTTTAGCGGGAGTGTCTCAGCTCTTTCGTCAAGGCGCTGGCGTTTGGCCCTTTCAAATATGACTGCCTCGCGCTCCCGATCAGCTTTGCTTTTTAAGAAAGCTTCATTGAGGAATGCGTCAATCACTTCATCCGATGGCCCCAGAATTTTTGGTTCAGGATCTGCCCCCAGCTTTTCAGTGCAAGGAGTCTCCTCATCGTCCGTGAACGAATAGGAAATCACATGACAGCTCGCCACGTATTCTTCAGATTCATCCGACAAATTTTCTCCCTCATCTTCCTATTGAAAGACGTGGTTGAGGAACTCTTGGAATGTAATGGGAGTCCGTGCCTTCTGGTTGTATTCCTCCAGCGTGTCAATTTGTTTTTGCAAGTCCATGCGCTTGTCTCCAGGCTTCACGGGCTTCTTTGATTTCTTTTTCTTCTTCTTTGAAGATTTCGACGGCTGGTTGTGAATGCTTGGGCCACCTCCATCGATCATTTGAGTTGGACGCGGCTTCAACATTCCTTCAATGATTTGAGGTTCCAACGGGTTCTTCCACCTAATCGTCGGGCATGTTTGAAGATCGTTTAGTATCCTCTTTGTCTTGGCTGATAATACAACCTCCCAAGGAGCTTCTTTAACGACAGAGCATGTTGCCCCCGGCATATTCATCCTCTTAAAGGCGTAGGGTTGCGGGGGATTCACCTTCCATCTGTCAGATAACGCGAACTTGCCCTGTTGGTACTGGTCTTCAAGCCAATTTTTGAAGACGTAGCAATCTTCGATCGGATGACCCAGTACTCGATGATAAGGACAGTAGTTGTGCTCATTGAAATCACTTGGTTGCGACGGACGTTTTGGATCGGGCAGATTTATGAGTCGGTTGCGCAACGCCAGCTCGAATAATCTTCTCGTTTTATCTCGGGGAAACGAGTAAGGACGTCCTAGCCTCTCCTCAAGGGCTACGTGCGGGCGCATATTATTTTGACGAACGACCGGCTTCGAGTTGCTTGGCTGTTGTTGAGCATTAGCGACAACGATCGCTTTCCCCTTCCCCCTCTTATTTCGGGAGTCCGGCTTTGGAAGAGGAGGTCTATGGCCCATCTGATCCATTTGCGCCAGCTTATCGATTAGTGCCTGGAAGGTGGTCGGCTTGAAGAACATCATAAATTGCGAGATGGTTGCTTGCGGATCGATGGTTCCTACAAACATACCCACTGCAGGAGCTTCTTCAATGCGTTGCTCGCATTTTGACCATAAGTTCCGCCACCGTATAGCATATTGGACCCATGTCTCGCCCGGCTTCACCCTGGCATTAATCAATGCCGTTATCGGGGTACGCTCGCTGGCACTCGCGAAACGTTGGGTGAACAGCAGCTCCATCTCCGCAAAGGTCTTGATAGAGTCGTTTGGGAGCTCGGAATACCACTCGAATGCTGTATCCGATAAGCTACCAACGAACTGGCGGAGCAACAATTTATCATCACCGCCAGTGTTGCCGCAAAGCGGCCTGAACTGGGCAACATGCTGGTGGGGATTGCCAGTCCCCTTATAGACATGGAATTTTGGTATTGTATAACCTGGCGGGTACTTGATCTGGTCGTACCAGCTCGGATACGGTCGCCCCGTTTTTACAACCTGACCAGCTGCTTCAGTTGCTTGGTGAACCCAGATCTGCTGAGCTATATATTCGTCCAGGTTAGGTTTGGAGATTGCCGCCTCCTTGGCTGCTGACAGGGCCGGTGGAGGATTTGACGTTTCTCCCCTATCGTCTTCAAGGACGATCGGGGGATCTTCAGCAGGAGGATCTTGTTGAATCATCATACCCACCATGTCCTGGAACAGGAGGGCCATTTTCTTTATGCTGGCTGCTTGTTCCGCAGCCTCTTTATCCTTCTTCTCCAATATGCGACGAAGGAATTCAGCGTCAGTTTCTTGTTCCTGATGTTCGTCCGAGGACGTTTCAGGGCTTTCTTTTAGCCCAGTAAGTGCGGCCATCACGTTCATCATCTTCTGGAGCTTTTGTTATTGCTCCTGAGCTTTGGTCACTGACCGTGTAAGCGGTCTATGACCTGTGGATGCACGACTGTCCTCCTTTCCCGATGCCATGTATACTGTATGAACTATTATGCCCCCGGACTTAGGGCGTTTAGGTTCACCGCCTCTGGCATTTGCCGCGGGCGCGGGGATTTTCTCCGGCCTTCTTCTTTTGTGGGCCGTTGAAGTTGAAGGGGCCGTTGCAGTGGGCACCCTGGCGGTTGTTGTCCTCTGCTATTTAATAGGACGGCCCTTTTCTTCTTGCACCTTTGCCTTTTTATGTTGACGAGAGTGATCTGAGTCAATTACAGAGTCTTGAACCCTCCGCCAAACCTTGTATATTTTGGAGGACAGCCGTTGAGGGGGATGTTCCACCTTCATTTCCGGAACTCTCTCCGCAGGTGGAGGAGATCTTTTCAGTGTAGCGGTTGGAGAGTTCTTACGTACCCTCCTCAGCAGTTCAAAGCTGTTCCCAGTTGGAACAGCAGCGTTGACTTACACCACTGGAGCAGGTGGAGTTAGCCCTGAGGGAGAGTTGCCCCCTGCCTTCCTCACTCGTCGCCAATGGCGACGTCGAGCATGACGAGCCGTTGGGACTGGCTCAGTGATAGAGACGGCTTCTATTCGCCCCCTGTCTGAATGAGGTGCTGCCGGTGTCAGCCTCTTAAAGACTGATGTTGTTTTTTGAGTGGAGATATTCAATCTGTCAAAGACAGATCCTCAAACAGGGGCTGAAGCCGGAATAGTCAGCCTTGAAAAGACTGATTCTTTGACAGGAGAAGCCGCCTTGACGACTTCTGGAGCAGCGGCTGTTGCCTTCCTTGGGACAGCCATTTTAGAGTTCATGGGCTTCCTGGCGGGCCCCTCAGAGTTCTGATCCAGCCTGGCGAAGACAGAGGCTGTTGGTTTGGTAGTGGACGACCCGTTGACAGGGGCCGTTGTAGCAGTGAGCCGGTCGAAGACCGACTTCTTGTTTGCTTTTGGTGCGGGCATTGGCATGGTGAAGCTTGCAGGCGGGATCATGGTCCCGAAAAACAGGCCAGTGGTGGCCTGGGTCACCTGTTCTATCGGCATGGCGAGGATGGAGGCCGCCTGAGGCCCATATGCTATACCTCCAGGTGAGGCGGAGCGTCCGTTGCATCGGCACTTCGAGCAGTTCGAGCAATTAGAGGCCATTAATGCTTGATTTCTGCGCCAGGCAAAAGACCAAATCTTAGTAACTTGAAACCCAAAGGCAACCATTAACAAACCGCGATTCGTTCGCGAAGACGACACACGAAGTATGGAGTGGAAAGAGGAAAACGTTCCACGGGGCGTGCCAGAATCTGTTCCCCTCCGAAAGACGGCGCGATGCATTGGGGCGTCTTGCCTGAGATTCGGGGCAGATGCTATTTGGTTTTATCCGTCCACCTCTCCGAAGAAGCCAAGTTGATTTATAGCACCGTGTATCGGAGGTTTAGACGGATGCGGCCGATGTAGCAGACTTCGTCAGATTCCCCCTCGCTAGAGGGGTTTTTGATTGTGGGGACGCTCTTCCCTGCAGGCGCAAGCCCCTGCAGTTAATTACGCTACCGCATCGCGGTAACAACTTTCTCCTTCTCCAGAATTTCACTTCGTGTCGTGGGTGTTTGTTTTGTTTGTGGTTGCCCGTGGATTGTTTACGGAGACTAAGTAATGCCGTCGCCCGTAGGACGTGGATTAGTCCAAATCCGTATTTTACTTATTTTTGGGTTTGGTGTTTTCGTTTAAGGATATGTTAGCCGTATTAAGGCTAAGATCAACTTAAACGTTCGTTAAGGATACATTAGTCCTGTTTGAGACTAAGATCAACTTAACGGGATCGTCTAGATCCATTTCCAGTTTAGGGACATGGTGGTCCATTTAATATACGGCCGTCGGGACCCGTCACCTCTCTGACGACGTTGAAGGATTACAACGACATGTGTCAGAGGAGTTCGGAGATGTACCCTTGAACCAAAGTTGATTGAGGGTCTTATAGTCCAATTTGGGACTAAAGTCTGTTTGAATGTTTAAGGATACGTTAGCCATATTTGAGGCTAAGATCAACTTAAACGGGATCGTTTAGATCCAACAAAAGAGCGTTTGGGGGCTCTATTGTTCCAGTTTAGGGATGTAGTGGTCCATAGGTAGTTTAAGGACATTGCGGTCCATGTTCCAGTTTAGGGACGTGGTGGTCCATTGGTAGTTTAAGGACGCTTAAGTCCGTGGGTTTAAGGACCCCACAGTCCGTGTTTTAGTTTAAGGACGCATAAGTCCGCGGGTTTAAGGACCCCACAGTCCGTATTTAATGTGTGGTCATCGGGACCCGTCGCCTCTCTGACGTCGTTGAAGAATTACAACGATATGTGTCAGAGGAGTTCGGAGATGTACCCTCGAACCGGAGGTAAATTGATTTAGGAGAGCAATCTTGCTCGGTCAATTTAGTTTGAGGACTTACAGCCATGACTGGGCTAAGTCCAGTTGAAAATGTTCAACATTTTGTTTGCATTTGGCCTGTTAGGCCTTTGTTTGGGCTCTGCCCTTTTTAAATGATGGACAACATCTATTTTAGGCCATTTAGACCTTTTTAACTGGGCTCTGCCCTTTTTATTTGGTTCTTTAATTGGGCTCTGCCCTTTAAATAATGCATAGCATTTTTATTTTGGTCTGATAGACCTTTTTATTGGGCTCTGCCCTTTCAATAATGCATTGCATTCAATGTTCTGACAATGCCCCACGTGGCTTGTTCAGGCGCTTTGCGCCAATTGAGGAGCGCAAGGCGCAAACTCATATGGTGGTGACACGTGTCACGCTCTGATGAGCGTAAGCGCAACAGCGCAGTGCGCTGTGTCAGTGTGCTGCGCTGTTGCGCTGCTGACACATGGCGCTCCCTGGTGGCTTGCGCCAACACAGGAGCGCAACAGTGCAATTTTTGCAAGTGCAGAGCATTGTTTTATCTTTTGATCGATTTTAAATCAAAGAAAACAAGTTTTTCTTGTTTTCAAAGAACCAATGGTTCATAAGAAAGTGCAAGACACTATTATTATTTATTTTTCTTTTTATTGAAGATCATTGATCTTGTTCTTATATCAATGATATGTTCATAAGAGAATTTTCTCTTTTTTCTAAAGATTTTTACCTTTTTTGTTCTTGAGGAATTCTCTCCAATTCTTCAAAGTTCTCAATGATGATATTGATTATTTTTGAATTGGGGTCTAGGGGCCTTTATATATTGCCCATAAATTTGTTAAAGAGATGTTTCTCTAAGTGATTTGGGGAATTTTCCCCACCGTTGGATTTTTGATCCAAGGGCTTCTGTTTTACAGAAGAAAATCTTCTTATTTTAACAAGAACAGAAAGATTTTATTATAAATTTAATTCTGTTTGGCGCAAATGCCCCAGCGCGTGACACGTGTCGCGCAGCGCACAGCGCAGCCCAGCGCTTGACACGTGTCGCGCAGCGCAGCTGCGCTGACACGTGTCACGCAGTGCAGTGCTTGCTCAACTGAAGCTTTGTTTTATTTAATTTTTTGTTTTTTTTGTTTTTTCTAATAGAGCCTTGCTTTGATTGGGCGCACTGCCTTGGGCGCTGCGCTGACGTATCAGTTTCTGACACGTGGCGCGTTGCGCGCAGCGCACGGGCTTTGAAGCGTTGCTTCAAAATTTGAATTTTTGAAATTCAAACAGAGTCTTGCTCTGATTGGGGGAAACAACCGCCATCTGGTACGAGGCCCCCGACGCCGTCAAGGCTCGGATGCCGGAGTTCGCTGACGAAAAGCTCCGAGCCGAATATCCTCGCGGGGATGACGAGCAGGGGGACGGCCCCGAGGACAAGGTCGGGGAAGAGATACCCGGTGAGGGCGACGTTGAGCTCCTATGGTGGGTGCTGAGCTTCCCGGGGTTGCGCCCGGCCTTGAGGCCTGAAGCCCCTTGTCTTCTTGTTTTTTCTTCTTTTTGTTGCATCGGGTATTTTGTAGGCCTCCGGGCATTTTGTAAGGCTGGGGAGCCCATAATACCCTTGTAAAAGCTTTGACTTTGTGAATAAAGATTTTTGATTTTGCAGTAGTGTTTGTGCTCGTATTTTCTTTTGTCGGTGAACACTTGTATTTGCACAGTACTGCCTTCATGTTGTGTCGGTTCTTCGTCTAGCGATTACGCGTCGGATTGAAACTGATCACTTGCCGAGTGTGCGAAGACCGGAGGGAAGACGATATCTCCATGGCCCCGAAGTCGAGGTGGAGATCGCTAAGACATTGATTGACCGGATGCCTCTTGTTGAGTTCATGTTCCTTAGCGTGGAAAGCTCGGAGAGGCATGCTGGTGATCGACCGAGCAGGATAGCTGCCCGATGCCTCTAGGCGAGGGCTTCGATCCCTAGAGTTGTAAGGTAGTGAATTTCCAGCGGGGGATGGCCGAGCGGGGTAGCCGCTCAGCTTTCTCTTGGTGAGGTCCTGATCCTTAGCGTGGGAGGGGCCGCACAAGGCCTGCTAAGGATGGAACGAGTAGCGAAGCTGCTCGATTGCCTCTGGGCGAGGGCTATGATCCTTAGCGCGGGAGGGGCCGTGAGTGGCCTACTAAGGACGGGCCGAGCAGGGTAGCTGCTCGGTGCCTCTTGGCGAGGGCTTTGATCCCTAGTGTGTTGGGCTAGGGAGCTACCAGCCATGGATAACCGGGCAAGGGCTGGCCCGGTTGCCTCTTGCGAGGGCTTTGATCCTTAGTGCGGGAGGGGCCGCAAGGGGCCTACTAAGGATGGGTCGAGCAGGGTTACTGACCGATTCCTCTTGGCGAGGGCTTTGATCCCTGGTGTGTTGGGGTATGGAGCTACCAGCCAGGGATAACCGTGCAAGGGAGGGCTCGGTTGCCTGTTGCGAGGGCTTTTGATTCTTAGTGCGGGAGGGGCCGTAAGGGGCCTACTAAGGATGGGCCGAGCAGGGTTACTACCCGGTGCCTCTTGGAGAGGGCTTTGATCCCTGGTGTGTTGGGGTAGGGAGCTACCTGCCAGGGATAACCGAACAAGGGCGGGTCCGGTTGCCTCTATCGAGGGCTTTTGATCCTTAAGGACGGGTGTTCCCCTCCGAATGGCGGCCAAGACTTAACGTCTCGCCTGAGATTCGGGGCAGATGCTAATTGGAGCTATCCGTCCACCTCTCCGAAGATGCCAAGTTGATTTATGGCACCGTGTATCGGAGGTTTAGACGGATGCAGCCGATGTAGCAGACTTCATCAGATTCCCCCTCATCTGAGGGGTATTTGATTGTGGGGACGCTCTTCCCTGCAGGCGCAAGCCCCTGCAGTTAATTACGCTACCGCATCGCGGTAACAACTTTCTCCTTCTCCAGCTGGTCACTTCGTGTCGTGGGTGTTTTTTTTGTGTTTGGTTGCCCGTGGATTGTATACGAAGACTAATTTATGTCGTCGCCCGTAGGACGTGGATTAGTCCAAATCCGTATTTTCTTAGATTTGGGTTTGGGGGTTTGGGTTTAAGAATACGTTAGCCTCATTTAAGACTAAGATCAACTTAACAGGATCGTTTAGATCCAGCAAAAGAGCATTTGGGCTCTATTGTTCCAGTTTAGGGACATAGTGGTCCATTGCATGTATGGCCGTCGGGACCCATCACCTCTCTGACGACGTTGAAGGATTACAACGACAAATGTCAGAGGAGTTCAGAGATGTACCTTTGAACCAAAGTTGATTGGGGGATCTATAGTCCAATTTGGGACTAAAGTCTGTTTGAAGGTTTAAGGATACGTTAGCCATATTTGAGGCTAAGATCAACTTAAACGGTTGTTAAGAATACGTTAGTCCAGTTTGGGACTAAGATCGACTTAACGGGATCGTTTAGATCCGACAAAAGAGCGTTTGGGGGCACTATTGTTCCAGTTTAGGGACATGGTGGTCCATTGCCAGTTTAGGGACATGGTGGTCCAATGCCAGTTTAAGGACATAGTGGTCCATCATTCCCGTTTTGGGGACAAATGTTAGTTTAAGGACGTATTAGTCCATGAGTTTAAGGACCCCACAGTCCGTATTAATGTGTGGTTGTCGGGACCCGTCACCTCTCTGAAGACGTTGAAGGATTACAACGACAAATGTCAGAGGTGTTCAGAGATGTACCCTTGAACCGGATGTAAATTAATTTAAGAGAGCAGTCGTGCTCAGTCAATTTAATTTGAGGACTTACGGCCAGAATTGGGCCAAGTCCAGTTGAAGATGAAATATTGGCCCATTGGGTCATTAGACATTTGTCTGGGTTCAGCCCCTCCTCATTCAGCAGTGCTAAACAGAGGTTTGGGGGCTCTGACAACATTTTGTCTTTGATTTCCTCATTTTTGAGATTCAATTGGAGGAGGGACTTTTGCTTCTGGAAAATTAGCCAATTTGGCTAAAAGTAGTGTTAAACACTAGAGAACAACAATGTTAAACATTGGAGATAGAACTCTCAAATTAGTGTTAAACACTAAAAGACAATCAGTGTTAAACACTGGAAATATAATCTTCAATTTAGTGTTAAACACTAGAAACAATCAGTGTTAAACACTGAAAATATAATCCCCAAATTAGTGTTAAACACTAAAGACAGAGGGGTCACGTGTGGACACATGAGAGCGCCCAAAGGGGGGACCAGATACCTTTTCTTCGTTCTGCAATTAAGTGTTAAACACTTTTTATTTCCTGGCCATCACGTGTGGGCACGTGATAGGCATCCATCCATTGGATATTAAAGGGATTTATTAGGGGTTACGTGGGGACACGTGAGGGCGCCCTAAATATGGGGCCAGATCTCCTTTTGTTTTATCCTCGAATCTGCGAATAAGTGTTAAACACTTTTATTTTTATTTTAGAGTATCACGTGTTGGCACGTGATGGGGATCCATGCGCCAATTGTTAAAGCATTTGCTGAGGGGTCACGTGATAACACGTGAGAGCGCCCAAAGCTTTCATTTCCTTTGTTTTTTCTTTCTGCGTTTTGGGAGTCACGTGGGAGCACGTGAGGCATTGCCTCAAAGCTTCTTTTCTTCAGGGATCTTTTCAAGGGTCACGTGGGGGCACGTGGCCCTAGTTCTTTTCATGAACAGAGATCTTTTAAGAATTGAATTCTCTGTAGGGTTAAACCCTAATCATGATTTTGGAGGAATTAAATTCCTATTGTGAAAGAATTAAATTCTTATTTAGGATAAAACCCTAATTTCTTTTTAAAGGAATTAAATTCCCAGATATGTAAAAGAATTAAATTCTTGATTAGGGTTAAACCCCAGTTTCATTTTAGGAGGAATTAAATTCCTGTGAGTCTGGAAGAATTAAATTCTCAAAACTCAATTCCCCTTCTAAGTTTAGGATCTGCATGGCAGGATCTCGACCCGATGAGAATTAAATTCTCAACTTATGGGGAGATGTGCTCTGTGCAGATCTTCAACCAGAAGAAGAACTAAGTTCTTCTTTTTTTTTTATAAGAGTTAAACTCATTTGAGAATTAAATTCTCTTTTGAAGCCTCTCTTTTCTTACCTAGGGTTTTTCTTTTGCAGAGAATTAAATTCTCCTCTCTTTTCTTTTTTCTCTTGAGAATTAAATTCTCTTCCCTCTGTTTCTTCCCCCCAAAAAAGTAGATCCTTTCTCTTCTCTTCTTGGCTCCTATTTATAGGAGAAGGAAAAGAATCAATTTGCTTAGTAAATCTCTCTTTGAGAGATTTGATTTGTATGTTGAGAAATTTGATTTATATTTATCATTAATCTGGGCCTTTAGATTGTTAAGTGAATTTTATTCACCATTGGATTTTAAATCCAAAGATATCCCTTTGTTATCTCGGTTAGATTTAGGGGCGAAATCTTTCAAAGTCCAAGATTATTCCATAAATTGGTGATTTTTAATCACCCTCGGATTTTTAATCCAACGGTCCCCATAGACCTTTTGTGTCTGGAAAGATTTAGAAAATTTTAGAATTTTAATTCTATTAACTGTAAGGCTTTCGAAACCAGTCACGTGCTGACACGTGACCCTTGGTCACGTGTGAGCACGTGACCCCCAATTGAGTTCTTTAACGGCCGCTTGTTTATGCTTCAGTTTTGACCATCACGTGTCAACACGTGACCATTGGTCACGTGTGAGCACGTGATACCTCTTTGAGGTAACTTCTGATTTTTAATCAGGGAACATATTTTAGAATTTAATTCTATTCATTATTTTAGAGGCCTTAAGAGCCCATCACGTGTCTTCATGTGACCCATGGTCACGTGTGAGCACGTGATGCCCCATTGGGGTCTTTTCTGAGTTTTTATTATAACTTTTAACTCCTCCAGTGGGTTCTTAAAGGTCCATCACGCGTGGACACGTGATGGCTCATAACTTTTGATCCCGGATGAATTACGAGGCCCATAATATATCAAATCGAAGGGTTTTTCGAGATGCTTCCAATACCATCAGAATTTAATAGTTCCTCCTTTGGGAACTTATCAAAATACAGGCCGGAAGATATTGGTTCGCATTTCCTTAAGCGTATCGCTGCCATTTGATACCTTGGACTCTTTTGCGCAGAAATTTTTGGCGGGAACAAATGCCCCCCACTACTTTGCCCACGTAAGTATATACGTGGGTGAAGTAGTGGAGAGTAATGCATAGCATATGACCAGTTTCGGATTGGTATATAACTTTCAGAATCTTGATCTGAGAAGATAACGAGCGGACACAAGCGTCGTCATTTATCATTGACTCAAATCTCGACTCTTAAGAGATATAGTTCCAAACTCTCAACTCCATGAGCCGCACCCTTATATTTCTTTATGTCTTACTCTGGCGTGAAGTAGTTTATACGCTCATGAGTAACTTCTCCATTTCAGTGGCATGTAGCTTTGGCAAGTGTGGCTCATAGATGGTCCATCTTGACCTCTTTGTAGGGCGGTGATGGCTTACGGGACAGGGTTAGGATCTGCCACCGAAGACTTTTCAACTTTATGAGCCGTGAAGGTCTCATAAAGACTTTTCTCCCTACGAGTCGTGAGAATCTCGTAGGTGTATTTTCTCCTTAGGAGTCGTGAGAATTCCTAAGTGTGTTTTCTCTTATAAGTCGTAAGGATCCTATAAGAGAGTTTTCCCTCTTACGAGTCGAGAGGACCCGTAAGCGGTTGTTTCCCTCCTTGTCGAGATTCGACTTTGGAGAGTGTGACCCGTGGATAGTATGCAAGAGACCGTTTTGGGCCGACTTGCAGGGTCCCAGTGCTTAGGAAACAGGTTTTTTAATCCCTACTGCCTAAGGCTTTATCTCACGAGTCGAGACGAATCGAGAAGTTCTCGCAAAGACATCAATTTCCTCACGAGTCGAGACGAATCGAGCATTTCTCGCAAGAATATCCTAACGTCACAGTTAACCTCTGCTCTTTACGACAGAAGTCCGTTAGGGTCTGTGGTACTTAGGGTTTTGGCCGTCGTACCGTCGCATCAGCTGATATATTCCTCGATAGGCAATCGTGCTGTTCGAGTAGCCCTGCGACTGCCGTGTCTCTGATCCCTTCGGGGGCTGGACAAGACGTCTTCAAGCAATCTTCTTAGGCAGTTTGACCATCGGAAGAGCAAGCGTTAGGAATTTGCAATGCCGCTTTTTACTTGAGGTTAGGCTCATTTTGGAGAGCCCCGATGAGTCATAACCACTCCGCGCTGGTGTGGGATGATCTCCGATAGTCTTTCAGGCTTTATATGACTTGCCGTTAAGACCCTGAAGCTAGGAATTTGGCCTTTGCTTCGTTTGCTGGCATTGCGTCCTCTGTATCGAGACGAATGTCGCGGTTGTCTCTAGGTTGCTGGTGAACCGTCGAGGTTTAGAACTAGGGATTTTGCCGTGGCTCCTTTTGGTGATGTTGCGTCTGCTGTATCGAGACGAACGTCGAGGTGGTGACCACTCCGCACTGGTACGAGATAATCTCCGATTGTCTTTCAGGCTTTATATGACTTGCCGTTAAGACGCATGAAGCTTGGAATTTGGCCTTCGCTTCGTTTGCTTTGGCGCGTCCGAATCCTGTTAGGGGAAGAACGCTGGGGTGACATTTCATCTGCTGTATCGAGACGATCGTCGAGGTGGTGATCACTCCGCGCTGGTGCGAGATGATCTCCGAATGTCTTTCAGGCTTTATATGACTTGCCGTCAAGACCCTGAAACTAGGAATTTGTCCTTTGCTTCATTTTCTTTGGCTCGTCCGAATCCTGCTGGGGGAAGAACGCTGGGGAGACATTTCATCTGCTGTATCGAGACCATCGTCGAGACGGTGATCACTCCGCGCTGGTGCGAGATGATCTCCGATTGTCTTTCAGGCTTTATATGACTTGCCGTCAAGACCCTGAAACTAGGAATTTGGCTTTTGCTTCATTTGCTTTGGCGCGTCCGAATCCTGCTGGGGGAAGAACGCTGGGGAGACATTTCATCTGCTGTATCGAGACGATCGTCGAGACGGTGATCACTCCGCGCTGGTGCGAGATGATCTCCGAATGTCTTTCAGGCTTTATATGACTTGCCGTCAAGACCCTGAAGCTAGGAATTTGGCCTTTACTTCATTTGCTTTGGCGCGTCCGAATCCTGCTGTGGGAAGAACGCTGGGGAGATATTTCATCTGCTGTATCGAGACGAACGTCGAGGTGGTACCATTCCGCACTGGTGTGAAATGATCTCCGGTTGTCTTTCAGGCTTTATATGACCTGCCGTTAAGACTTTGAAGCTAGGAATTTGGCCTTTGCTTCGTTTGTTGGCATTGTGTCTGCTTTATCGAAACGAATGTCATAGTTGTCTCTAGATTGCTGGTGAACCGTAGAGGTTTGGAACTAGGGACTTTGCCGTGGCTCCGCTGTTTGATGATGTTGCGTCTGCTGTGTCGAGACGAACGTCGAGGTGGTGACCATTCCGCACTGGTGTGAGATGATCTCCGGTTGTCTTTCAGGCTTTATATGACTTGCCGTTAAGACCTTGAAGCTAGGAATTTAGCCTTCACTTCGTTTGCTTTTGCGCGTCCAAATCCTACTGGGGGAAGAACGCTGGGGAGACATTTCATCTGCTGTATCGAGATGAACGTCGAGGTGGAGCTGTGATTTTGCCATCACTCCGCTTTACTGACCATGGGGTCTTTTTGCTGACGTTGCATTTACATCCTGCTAGACTGCGAAGGAACGCCATTATTGACATTGCGTCTGCTGTAACGAGACGAATGCTGAGGTGGAGTTGGGATTTTGCCGTCACTCCGCTTCACTGACCATGGGGTCTTTTATTGACGTTGCATCTGCATCCTGCTGGACTGCAAAGGAACGCCGTTGTTGGCATTGCGGCTGCTGTAACGAGACGAATGCTGAGGTGGAGTTGGGATTTTGCCGTCACTCCGCTTTGTTTCAACCATGAGGTCTTTTGTTGACGTTGCATCTGCATCTTGCTGGACTGTGAAAGAACGCCGTTGTTGACATTGCGTCTGCTGTAACAAGATGAATTCCGAGGTGGTCTCTATGTTGTCTGTGACCGTCGAGATTTGGAACCAGGGATTATGCCGTGGCTCCGTTTGGTGATGTAACATCTGTGTCCTGCTGGAATGAGGAGGCACACCGTTGTTGGTCTCCAGGCTGTAGATGTGGCCATTGTGATTTAGAACTAGGGACTTTGCCATGGCTCCGTTTCGTTGCGACTCTGAGGTCGGTTGTTGACGTCACGTCTGCATCTGGTTGGAGTGAGGAGAAACGCTGTTGGTGATCTTTAAGTTGTCGATATTGACGTCGAGACCCTAAAGCTAGGGATCTTCCTTGCTTCGTTTGTTGATATTGTGTCTGCAATATTGCGACAAATGTCGAGGTTGTCTCTAGGTTTTCTATGAACCGTCGAGATTTGGCTTCGCTTTCTGATGGAGCCTGTTGGGAAGGTATGGTTCCCTCTTTATTTGTGCCCCTGGATTGTATACAGGGATCGATGTGATCTTACCTGTACGGCAAAAGTTTCATTCATTTTCATATTATTATTTTATTTCCGCGATGCTCTATCATTTCAGCTTTTATATCGCGAAGGTCGCGATTGCTCAATCATTTCGGCTATTTTCCGCGGTGCCCAATCATTTCGGCTATTTATTTTATTTTCACTCGCCGCTTTTTATTGCGAGTTGCCCAATCATTTCGGCTATTTTGCATGCATAGATATACTTGCTGATTTTTATTGCAAGTTGCCCCATCATTTCGGCTATTTCGTATGCATGTATGGCTCGCTGATGATTTTTTTTATCGCAAGTGTGGAACTTAGAATCTGGTGCCAATCTCAGCATCAGTATCGCTACAACTGGAATATCGCCAGGAGCGAATCATCATTTGCCATGAAAGGACCCGGAATTTGATACCGTTTTAGGCATCAGCATCGCTACAACTGGAATATTATCAGGAGCGAATCATCATTTGCCTCTGTCGATGTCGAACAAATGTGGCTTAGTAAACAGGGTTAGGATCCTGTCGGCTAAGGATTTTGACTTCATGAGCCATAAGGGTCTCACAAAGGTATTTCTCCCTACAAGTCGTGAGGATCTCGTAGGTGTGTTTTCTCCTTAAGGATCGTGAGGATTCCTAAGTGTATGTTCCCCCGTAAGTCGTAAGGATCTTACAAAAGGGTTTTCTCCTTATAACTCGAGAGGACTTACAAGGGTCGTTCACCATATGGACATATCTCTAGTCACGGGTGGGACTTGGTTAGGAAAATGTTTATTCGCGCCCGTGGATTATATACGAGGGTCAGCATTGAGCCGCTTGTAGGGCCATATCGAAGGTTGTGGGAGTTTCTTAAGAACAGGTTCAGGTCTCTGTAACTTAAGACTTTCAAATCTTATGAGCCGTGTGGGTCCCATAAGAGAGTTCTCCTTACGAGTCGTAAGGATCTCGCAAGTGTAATTTCTCCTTAGGAATCGTGAGGATCCCTAAGTGTGTTGCTTCCCTGTGAGTCGTAAGGATCTCACGCGGGTGGTTTCTCCTTACAAGGTCGAGAGGACCCCATAAGTGTCTTTTAACGAGGTTGCGCCCTTTCGGGTTTTCACAAACACTCGCCGGTAGCCCTGCTGTTTTTACTCACGGAGCCCTTTCGGGTTTTCATCCGTGCCCATTTTGCTTATGAACATACCGTTTTCTTTTTTTTTTCTTTTTTTTATCCTCTTTTTTTTAACGAGGTTGCGCCCTCTCGGGTTTTCACAAGACTCGCCGGTAGCCCTGCTGTTTTTACTCACGGAGCCCTTTCGGGTTTTCATCCGTGCCCATTTTGCTTATGGACATACCCTTTTTTTAACACGTCAGCCTGAGGATGCCGCAGGCTGGTAGTAGTTTAACGACGTTTCGGTCATTTGCAAGTTTTAGGACATTGCGGTCCATCGTTAGTTTAACGACGTTTCGGTCTACAGCCAGTTTTAGGACATAGTGATCCATCGTTAGTTTAACGACGTTTCGGTCTATGGGGCTTTCTCTATGAAAGAGCACGATGCCCCCGGCATGTCTATCTTTTTCGGAGCATGTGGTTGTGGCGGGCTCACCTTCCAGTTGTCAGACAACGCGAGTTTGCCCTGTTGGTATTCATCCTCAATTCAGCCTTTGAAGACATAGCAATTATCGAGTGGGTGAACCATTACTCTGTGGTAGGGACAATAGTTAGGATTGTCAACGTCACCTGGCTGCAACGGACGTTTTGGATCCGGTAGAGTGATGAGCCCGCTGCGCACCGCTAGCTCGAACAGTCTCTTTTTTTATCTCTGGGAAACGAGTAAGGACGTTTCAACTTCTCATTGAGGTATCGCGGCTTGTTGTTTTGACGACAAAACGGTCTCGGGTTACTCGGCTGTTGTTGAGCGTTGGCGATGAAGGACGCTTTTCCATTCCCCTTATCCCTTTCGTTCGATTCCTTGTTCGCAGGTCCGAGATTCTTTCCGGGTAGCGTGCGATTGCGCAGCTGAATGTTCTCGCAATTACTCAATTCTTTCATTTCAGAGATGGATTCCTTGAAGAGAGGGCCGAGGGATACTTTTTCGTCGGAGTCGCTCCCGAAGGTGAGAACTCGCGATCCCCCAGGATCAACCCTATGACAATTGCCGGCAATTCTTTTACGCTCATCTGTCGCATTTTTCCGCTGTCTACGAGCATCACGCTTTGTCCTGTTGAAGTGTTGCCTGTGAGCGACATACCCTTGCCACCAACACTTAAAGGAGTTGCAGTCTTCAGTAGGATATGCAATCTTCTGATGATATAAGCAGAAGTTAGGATGTACGTCCGCTTCATCAAGATGTATACCGCCAGGAGAATTTTCTCTGAAAGAGGGCAGTTTCATCCCCATCGATATGGTTTTGGCGAATCGTTTCCTTGTCTTGATCCTGCTTTCATTTGCGTTGGGTGTACTTTGATCCGGTGGGAGTGTTTCGACCCTCTTATCTAGTCGCCAGCGTTTAGCTTTCTTGAATATGGCCATCTCGCGCTCTCGATCAGCTTTGCTTTTAAGACGGGCTTCGTTCAGGAATGCATCAATCATTTCGTCTGATGGTCCTAGAAGTTCTGGCTCAGGATATGCCCCCAGCTTCTCTGTGTAAGGAGCTTCTTCGTCATTTATTGACAAGTGAGAGATCACATGGCAGCTTTCCACATAATCTTCAGATTCATCCGATGAGTCTTCTCCATTGTCATCATCTCCGTCCTCAAGGACGTGGCTGAGAAATTCTTGGAGTGTGACTGGGGACCGCGCCTTCTGATTATATTCTTCCAACGCGTCAATCTGTTTTTGCAGGTCCGTGCGCTTGTCCCCAGGCTGCACGGGATTTTCGGTCTTCTTCTTTTTCGAAGATTTCGACGGCTGGGTGTGAGCGCTCTGACCATCACCACCCGTTTTTGGAGTTGGGTGCGGTTTCAGCATTCCCTCGATGATCTCGGGTTCCAGTGGATTTTTCCACCTGATTGCCGGGCACGTTTTGAGATCCTTCAGCATTCTTTTAGTTTTGGTCGAAAGAGCCACCTCCCATGGAGCTTCCTCAACAAAAGAGCACGTTGCCCCCGGTGTGTTTTTCTTCTTAGGAGTGTGAGGCTGTGGCGGGTTCACCTTCCAGTTTTCGGATAACGCGAACTTGCCTTGTTGGTACTGATCCTCGATCCATCCCTTAAAGACGAAGCAATCTTCAATTAGATGGCTTACCGCTTGGTAGTAAGGGAAGTAATTTGGATCGTTGATATCGCCGGGCTGCAACGGACGTTTTGGACTCGGCAGATTGATGAGTCTATTGCGCGCTGCCAGCTCGAACAGTCTCCTTGTTTTATTCTGAGGAAACGAGTAAGGACGTCCCAGTCTTTCCTCAAGGGATGGGCGCGGACGCATATTGTTTCGACGGGCAACCGGTTTTGAGTTGCTCGGCTGTTGTTGAGTGTTGGTAACGACGATCGCTTTCCCTTTTCCTTTCTCATTTTGAGAGTCTAGCTTTAGAGGAGACGGTTTATGTCCCATCTGATCCATTTGGGCCAACTTGTCGATCAAGGCCTGGAAAGTAGTTGGCTTGAAGAACATCATGAATTGGGAGATGGTTGCTTGCGGATCCAGAGTTCCCACAAACATGCCCACTGCCGGCGCTTCTTCGATGCGCTGCTCGCATTTTGACCATAGATTCCGCCATCGTGTTGCGTATTGAACCCACGTTTCGCCTGGCCTTATCTTGGCGTTGATCAATGTTGTTATCGGGGTGCGCTCGCTGGCGCTTGCAAATCTTTGTGTAAACAGTAGCTCCATCTCCGCAAATGTTTTGACAGAGTCGTTAGGTAGCTCCGAATACCATTCAAAGGCCGTTTCTGCTAAGCTGCCGATGAATTGGCGAAGCAGCAGTTTGTCGTCGCCTCCGGTGTTTTCGCATAAGGCCCTGAATTGAGCGACATGCTGGTGTGGATTCCCTGTCCCCTTGTACACATGGAATCTAGGGATCGTATATCCCGACGGGTAACTGATTTGGTCATACCAGCTTGGGTAGGGTCATCCGGTTCTAACAATTTGCCCAGCCGCTTCACTGGCCTGATGAGCCCGTATTTGCTGAGCTATATAGTCATCTAGTGCGGCCTTGGAAAGGGTTTCTTCCTTGGCTGCTGAAAGAGCCGAAGGAGGATTAGATGTCTCCCTTCTATCGTCTTCAACAATGATTGGAGGGTCATCAGCTGGAGGGTCCGGCTGTAACATCATCCCTACCATATCATGGAAAAGGAGCGCCATTTGTTTTATGTTAGCCGCTTGTTCTGCGGCTTCTTTGTCCTTCTTTTCGAGGACTCTGCGTAAGAAATCAACATCAGTCTCTTGTTCGTGACACTGTTCTGATGGCGCCTCCGAGCTTTCTTTTGGCCCAGTAAGTGCAGCCATTGCACATCATTTCCTGAAGCTTCTGTTGCTGCTCCTGGGCTTTTGTCACGGATCGGGTGAGCGGCCGGTGACCCGTCGAAGCACGGCTTTCCTCCTTTCCGGAAGCTATATAAACAGTGTGTACCACCATGCCCCCAGACTTGGGGCGTTTGTGTTCAGCGCTTTTACGGTTCGCCATGTTCACGGGGGCTTTTTGCGGCCTCCTTTTCTTTTGAGTGATTGGAGTTGAGGGGGCCGTTGTAATGGGCACCCAAGTAGCTGTTACTTTTTGTGGCTTAACGGAGTAATCCTTCTCCTGCCGAACCTTCATCTTTTTCTGTCGGCGGAGATAGTTTTCATCAATCACCGACTCTTGGACCTGTCGCCAGACTTTGTAGATTTTGGAGGACAACCGCTGAGGGGGTTGCTCCGGCTTCTTCTCTTGAGCATTCTCCATAGGTGAAGGAGTTCTCTTCAGCACTGCAGTAGGAGAGTTTCGGAGCTCCGTGTTCAGCAATTCAAAGTTGTTCCCGGTTGGAACAGCAGCATTGATCCCCACCATTGGAGCTGGCAGAGTTATCCCGGAGGGAGAGTTGCCCCCAGCCTTCCTCACTCGGCGCCAGTGACGACGGCGAGCATGTCGAGCCGACGGCGTTGGTTCAGCGATGGGGATGGCTTTGTCTTGCCCCCTGTCCAGATGAAGCGCTGCTGGTGCCAGTCTCATGAAGACTGACGTCATTTGAGTAGAGGTATCCAATCTGTCAAAGACAGACCTTCGAGCAGGAACGGGAGCCGGAATAGTCAGTCTTGGGAAGACCATCATTTTGGCAGGAGAAGCCGCCTTGACGACTTCAGAAGCAGGGATGGCTATCCTCTTCGGAACAACCTTTTCTGGTATTGCAGGCTTCTTCATGGGCCTGTTGGAGCTCTGGCCTAGTCTGTTAAAAACCGAGGCAGTGAAGTTGGGTGACCCGTTGAGAGGGGCCGCAGTTGTAGCAAGCCGATCGAATACCGACTTCTTGGGAGCTTCTTGTGATAGTGCAGGGGCGTTGAAGCTCATGGGTGGGAGTATGGTCCCGAAGAATAGTCCAGCGGTGGCTTGAGTTACTTGCTCCACTGGCATCTTGAAAATGGAGGCCGCTTGGGGCCCATAAGTCACTCCTCCAGCACGGACAAAGCGAGAGTTGAAGTTGCAGGTAGTGCAGTTTGAAGCCATTGATCTTCTGTTTTCTGCACGGAGCAAGACACCAAATCTTAGTATCTCGAATCCACAGGCAACCACAGCAAACCGCGATTCATTCGCGAACACGACACACGAAGTGTGGAGTGGAAAGAGGAAGAGGTCCCACCGGGCGTGCCAGAATCTGTTCCCCTCCGAATGGCGGCCAAGACTTGACGTCTCGCCTGAGATTCGGGACAGATGCTAATTGGAGCTATCCGCCCACCTCTCCGAAGATGCCAAATTGATTTATGGCACCGTGTATCGGAGGTTTAGACGGATGCGGACGATGTAGCAGATTTCGTCAGATTCCCCCTCGTCTGAGGGGTTTTTGATTGTGGGGACGCTCTTCCCTGCAGGCGCAAGCCCCTGCAGTTAATTTCGCTACCGCATCGCGGTAACAACTTTCTCCTTCTCCAGCTGGTCACTTCGTGTCGTGGGTGTTTGTTTTGTGTTTGGTTGCCCGTGGATTGTATACGGAGACTAATTTATGTCGTCGCCCGTAGGACGTGGATTATTCCAAATCCGTATTTTCTTAGATTTGGGTTTGGGGGTTTGGGTTTAAGGATACGTTAGTCTCATTTGAGACTAAGATCAACTTAACAGGATCATTTAGATCCAGCAAAAGAGCATTTGGGCTCTATTGTTCCAGTTTAGGGACATAGTGGTCCATTGCATGTATGGCCGTCGGGACCCATCACCTCTCTGACGACGTTGAAGGATTACAACGACAAATGTCAGAGGAGTTCAGAGATGTACCCTTGAACCAAAGTTGATTGGGGGATCTATAGTCCAATTTAGGACTAAAGTCTGTTTGAAGGTTTAAGGATACGTTAACCATATTTGAGGCTAAGATCAACTTAAACGGTTGTTAAGGATACGTTAGTCCAGTTTGGGACTAAGATCGACTTAACGGGATCGTTTTGTTAGTAATATGTATGCCCTAAAGGCCATTATATGGATAGTGGAAACTTGGACATATAATCTATGGAGATAGATGACTTTCTTGCTCAACATGATAGTATGCTATCTAGTTTACTTTATCTGGACATGTAGATTTAATCATTTACACATGTTGATAAAGCCCAAAGGATATTTGCTTGACTACTGTGATTATGATGCGGATCATACTAGTGGGGCACGTGTAGTCTATAAGCATATCCTTAAACTGTTCCTAGTCGAGGGTGTGTCGAGACAGGGCATCGATATTCCAGAGTAGACTAGCGTATACCATTCTTGTCCCATATGATGGGCGATGGATGATCCCATATCCATCTGGTGAGGAGACACCAAAGATTGTATACGGGTGCTCAGTGGAGACTGGGTACACTGAACGGACTCGCCGAGAACTCCTATATGGTATTATATCTATCGTCGGATAGCAGTTCTCAGGGAACACTGGTACAGGTTAGTCTGTAGACCCGAGATCGTCATAGAGTCTTGTGTGTCCTCCCACTATACTTTGATCTCACCGTACCACGGCTCTACTGAGTCGTGCAAACAGGTGGTCTTTGGGTACAGTCTCGAGGCGCATGGAGGCAATGAGCGATAGGAGGGGTTTCGTCTCTCCCGGTATTGGGGGTTGATGTTGTGCTATGCTCGATTGGCTATAACATGAAGTCCCTGGCCAGGGCTGCTGAGATTTACTGATAAGAGTTATCAGTAGTTTCTCAATCTGTTATGAGCCATACACCAGCATGACTTATTGAGTTACCGGGGTCGACAATTCCATCCCTGGACTCGATATGCAGCATATCCGACGAAGAGACCGGACTGTACGGTAAGTGTTGCCAGTTGGCTCGACGGGAGTTTTTACAGCTTCGCTGGTTTTCTTCTGATCGTTTCAATACCCGGGTGGCCGTTACGTTTAGCTGACCTCTTGCGGCTTGTAGATGTTTGATATGATCATCATCTACTGCCGGCGTATTGACGAGTCTTAGAGTCCGACAATGAAGTTTCCTGGCTCAGGCAAAAAGATGTGGTGTGCATATGAGATATGCGCGGGACCCGATTAAATACGGTTATGTGATAACGTATATTAATCGGGCATTTTCTATTTGTCGGATCGTATGTGATATGACCGATTTGCTAAATCAAGTGTTGATTTAAAAAATTACATTTAGATTAATTCTTTAATTAAATCCTTTTGTATGCATGCATGTATGCACATGATGATGTGCATGGACACATACATGCATACATAATATCATGGTTGATGATACAAGAATGGTGGCAATGCAAGACTTATATTGAAGCTTTTTATTTATCATTTTAAGTTAATGTAAAGAAAACCCACTCATGCTCCTTTATTCTTTAGTGGGTAAGCTTTATTTAACTTAATGAAAAGAATTTCCACCCATGCTTAATTCTTTATGAAAAGAATTTCCACCCATAATTATAGTGGGAATGGAATAATGATGATTATTCCTTCTCATCACTATAAAAGGATTCATATGTGATATGAAGCAAGCATGAAAAAATTGATGTGAAGAAAACAAGTTATCATATGTGATATGATAGAAAGCTCAAGCTTAGCCACCATTATCTTCTTCCTCCTCTCTTGATTTCTCTCTTGAGTGAAGTTGATAAAAGAAAGGGTTTTAATTGTTGAATATAAACCACATCATCATACCACACACATCTAGCTGATTTGTGTAGGGTGTTTGCTCTACTTCGTTTGCGAAACAAGTAAGGCAAGGAGCTTTGGGCAAAGGGACTTCGGGTGGATCATCGTGGACAAGGAAGGCTTCCATCGATCCGTTCCAAACTCTCATAGTGCCAAGGAGTCACCGAGGGAGATCTACAAAGGTTGTAATCTCTACTCTTAGTGATAGTTTTACATTTGTATGTGATGCTAAGTTGTATGAATACCTAAACTTCTAGTTTCGATTCTTGTCGAGTTAACTTTGCACCTCTAAAATTTTGATTATGGCATATGTGATGCTACCAAACCCTTGACGAGGTGCTAGGCTAACCTTACAGTGGTATCAGAGCCAAACTAGAGCTTTAGGCGATGCGTAGGCGATGTTAAAAGTCCGATCGAACCACGAAACACCAATTTGGACCGCTCTCTGGAAATTTTTTGAAAATTAGATTTTTCCAAATTAAAAATTCTTAAAAACTTCAGCAGGCTTTTCTATGAATTACTGTATAAAACTTTTTCAACGATCTCACTAAAACGCCGCGGAACCGCGGCCTAACCATGCTTTTTGCGGCGGTTCCGCGGCCGTTTTGTGGAATTAGGAATAGTGTTTTCTACAGTAGACCCGTATGTAATAGTACATGCCTCTGAGATATTTTAAACTTACTCAAGTGTTGAGTTTTCTGGAGATAAATTGTTTTTGGTGATTCGATCGGAAAGTTTAACTTCGTTCAGATTTTCAGATTATTTAGAACGTGTTAAAATGTTTGAACGAATATTAGAAACACATTTTTTCCCGTATTGGAAAAATTCCAAGTGTTGGATTTTTCCCGAGTTCGAAACTTTCGAAAAACATGCAAGCGTATCTGTGGACACTCTAGAAGAACATAACCATAACTCGATTATGTGACCGTCAAAACTGTCACTGAACCTTAGGGTTTGTGGTAGTTTAGCGTTGCCACATGTGAGGCGTTGGTTTGACCCTTCTACGGTTGGTCCATAAGGGGCTGTGACATGTTCTAGAAATTTTTGAACTCGGCTCAAGTGTTGTGCAATTAGGGAAATCTAGGGTGTTTGTTTATTCGATCGAAAAGTTTAACATTGTCTATTTTATCTGAAAGGTGGTACGATATGTGGAATTCACATAGTTAGGCATGAAATACGAAGTATGTGATATTTCGAATTTATGATGTCTAAAGTGATTGTAGATTCCAAATGTTGTAGTTTTTCATTTTATTTTCTGCGACCGTAAGTGTAGTATGTGGTGTATCGCCGTTTTCGTTGCTATACGTCAACGACAATCGGGATACGCATACTTACTTACGTTGATGATATGAGATATTATGTGTTGTTGAGATATGATGAGTAAGATTGTCGCGAATGAATAGCCGGGGATTTTTATTTGAGATGAGAGTTTTATTTTCATTCATGTATAAATCAATTGTATATTATTTACTTTTCCGCATTAGGATAGACCCAAGGAGGGGAGCACAAGTGACCGGGTTCTAGGATTCAGTGGGAGGCCATCTCGAGGAGTCGAGACCGGGTCTTCTAAACTCTAGAATTGGCGAGATCACTTGCCGCTCTCGTAGGGGTCTAGGGGTGTGGGCTTGGCTATTCATCACGACCGTGGAATCCGTATTTTCTATTGTTGGCTCGATACAAAATACGGACATCCTAGATATCCTTTTATGTGCTTCTGCTGTTGATATTCTGTAATGTGATTACTTAGTATCTGAGATGAATGGATTATTATTATATATATGATATATAATAAACGTTGCTTATATTTTACACCCGCGCTAGTCCCGCCCCGCTATACCGTTAGTTAAGTAACCTAACGGTGCATAACAGGACATTGTGGCGAATGCGGATGGTATAAGTATACGTTCTATTCTGTGATGGCTTAGGAACTTAAATAATGGGATCACATTAATGAGATTAATGTAAAGAAAAGAAACCTAATGATGTTGTAGAATCAGATTTGAAACAAACTCGGCTTTTTATGAAAAATGCAAGTTTCAAAAAGGATGCGGAGCTTAAGCCACTCCTTTTCTTAACTATTTTGATTCTACAACGAGATCAAGTTCAAAGCGTTAAAGGTTTTCTTAAAAACCATCCGCAACCCTCCGTCATTTTAGGAAGCAGAGTACTTAGTATTCGTGCTGCGTATGTTGATTATAGTCAAGACGTAGTGTACGGTAGCTAAGTGATGTCTTCCTATAAAGCATATGATGCGATTAGTTAGGACATTCATGTGATTATGTTGATCATAGTCAAGGGTCATATGGATGGGTCTAGTTAATCACGAAATGACGGGTAGAATTTGACTAGTACTTATGATATGTTGACCATAGCCAAGGTCATAAGTGACTAGGGGTAAAAACCATATCGGGAATTTCAAGAGTTGAAATTTGCAATGAGATTGCATACCATCTATATGATAGTTGGATCTCGATCTCACTGTGAGTAAGTGTTACTTCCAGGAGAGTTTTGCACTTTACAATTAGCTAATCCAGTGGGTATCTAGATAGACTGACCGGTTAGCGAAACTGTAGAATGTAATTATTCCTGGCTAGTTTTCTTTTCAGGTTTTGAAAGAAAATTTGATAAAAGCAGTGGGAGACATCGATTAGATAAAATAATAACCAATCTAATTCTTTGCTAGAGCATTTCGCTAAGTGTATCCTTTTCTCTCTCCGAATGGCAGTTACAGATGTCAGGACTTAAGCTACTACTTGAGAAAAATAATCTGACAGGACCAAATTATAAAGAATGGTTGAGGAACTTAAACATTGCACTTTCATATGATAAGGTATCATATGTCCTCAATACTGAAGCCCCACCCGTCCCAGGACCTGAATCATCTGTCTCGGATAGGGAGATCCGAAAAACTTGGGAAAATGACTGCAACACGGCCAAGTGCCTCGCGCTCGCTTCTATGGACAATGTCCATCAGAAGCAACACGAGAATATGGATGTGCAATCCATCTTTCTTCACACAAAGGAGTTGTATGAAGAGCAATCTCGTACTTTGAGATACGAGGCATCTAGAAAGCTGTTTCAGATGCGAATGGCCCCTGGTGCATCAGTAGGAGACCATGTTTTGAAAATGATTGGTCTTATTGAAGAACTTGAGGAACTGGGATGGACTATGGATAATGAGCAATATACGGATATTGTTCTACAGTCTCTCCCCCCTGCCTTTGCTTCGTTCATAGTGAATTTCAATATGAATGATTTGGAGAAATCATTGCCTGAACTTCTCAATATGTTGAGAAGTGCAGAGAACACGTTGAAAACGGCAAGGACTCCCGCTCTGCTTGCTGGGCCATCTTCCTCTTCATTCCTAAAAGTTAAGGCCAAGGGAAAGAAAAAGAAGAAGTCCATCAAACAGAAAGGTGGAGTTAGAAAGGCAAAGGGGAAAGACAAAGCCGGGGCTGTGGGAAGCAGGAAAGGAGAATGTTTTTACTGTCACAAGTCAGGACATTGGAAACGCAACTGTGCTGAATATCTTGCTGATCTCAAGAAGAATAAGCATGCTGATGCTTCCACTTCAGGTGCGTTTGTAACTGAAAACTATTTTTCTTTAAACTCTGCATCCTGGGTATTGGATACCGGTTCTGGTTCTCACATCTGCAATTGTATGCAGGGATTGAGAAATAGTAGAGTTTTAAAGATAGGAGATCATACTCTGCGGGTTGGAAATGGTTCCAATATACATGCTGTATCCGTGGGAGAGTATCATCTAGGGTTGCCTTCAGGAAGTATTTTGGTTTTGAACCCGTGTTATTTAGTACCAAGTATGCTGTGTAACATAATATCCGTTTCTTTGTTGGACAACGAAGGATATCATTTTATATTGCAAAATAATGTTATGAACATTAACCTGAATCAAGAGTTGATTGGGTATGGTACACTAAATAACGGTATTTACGTCCTTAACCAACACACAGTTTTCAATATACAACATACTAGTAAAAGAAAATTTTCAGATATAAATGAAGCTTTTCTTTGGCATTGTAGACTTGGTTATATTAATGAAACAAGACTAAACAAGCTACATAAAGATGGATATTTAAATCCGTTTGAATATAAATCTTATGCGACTTGCCAGTCTTGTATCAAAGGTAAAATGACCAAAACTCCGTTTAGTGGACACGGAGAGAGAGCTGGTGAACTCTTAAGCCTCATACATAGTGATGTATGCGGACCAATGTCTACACATGCAAGAGGTGGTTTTTCATACTTCATCACTTTTACTGATGATTTCTCAAGATTCGGACACGTGTTTTTGATAAAGCATAAATCTGAAGCCTTTGAGAAATTCAAGGAGTATAAACTTGAAGTAGAGAAGCAAACGGGCTTGAGCATCAAGAAACTTCGATCGGATCGAGGTGGAGAATATTTAAGTACAGAGTTTCTAGACTTCTTAAAAGAGAATGGGATTCTCTCTCAGCTCACTCCTCCTTACACACCGCAGCACAATGGTGTGTCAGAACGGAGGAATCGTACCCTATTGGATATGGTACGATCCATGATGTGTAATGCTGAGTTACCCCTTTCCTTTTGGGGACATGCATTGGAGACAGCAATGTATCTATTGAACAGGGTTCCAACCAAGACCGTGTCTACCACTCCATATGAGATGTGGAATGGAAAGAGACCATCTCTTAAAAGGTTTAGGATTTGGGGTTGTCCGGCTTTTGTTAAAAAGCAGAATCCAGACAAACTCGAGACACGATCGGTCATGTGTAAATTTGTGGGGTATCCAAAACATTCGTATGGATATCTATTCTACCACAAAGAGGAACAAAAGGTGTTTGTTGCTCAACATGCCACATTTTTGGAAAATGAGATCTTTACGGAAAGTACTAATGGCAATGTGGTAGAACTAGAAGAGGTTCTAGAGACACAAATTACTCAGGAGGAATTGGTTGAAACTGATGTTGCAGTAGAACTTCAAGAACCGCAGCCGCTCAGGAGGTCTAGTAGAACTTCTCGCCCACCAGAGAGATACTATGGGTTTCTCATAGATTGTGATAGAGAAGATTGAATCATGGATGATGATGACCCTACTAGTTTTCAGCAAGCTATCACGAGTGGTGACTCAGTGAAATGGCTGGAAGCAATGAGATCCGAAATGGAGTCAATGTACACCAACAAAGTATGGACTTTGGACGTTGCGCCTCCTGGGATAAAACCCGTTGGGTGCAAATGGATCTTTAAGAGAAAGATTGGTATAGATGGACAGGTGGAGACCTATAAAGCAAGGCTTGTAGCGAAAGGTTTTCGTCAAAGACCAGGCTTAGACTATGATGAAACTTTCTCTCCGGTAGCAATGCTTAAATCCATTAGGATCCTACTTTCTATTACTGCTCACTATGATTATGAAATATGGCAGATGGACGTGAAAACTGCATTTCTAAATGGTGATTTAGAAGAATGCGTTTTTATGGATCAGCCAGAGGGCTTCATTGATAGTGGGAGCAGCGGGAAAGCATGTAGATTGTTTAAATCCATTTATGGATTAAAGCAGGCCTCAAGGAGCTGGAACATCTGCTTTGATGATACAATCAAAGAGTTTGATTTTATCAGAAATGAAGATGAACCATGTATTTATAAGAAGATTGTAGGGAGTACTGTCACATTCCTCGTATTGTACGTAGACGACATTCTCCTGATAGGAAATGATATTCCTATGCTACAATCGGTCAAACTATTCTTATCACAAAAGTTCTCCATGAAGGATCTGGGTGATGCCTCGCGCATTTTGGGCATTAGGATCTATAGAGATAGATCCAAGAGGTTATTGGGACTGTCCCAATCAAAGTACATAGACACCATTCTAAAGAGGTTTAGTATGGAAGATTCCAAGCGTGGTGCCTTGCCTGCTAGTCATGGAATCACTCTCTCCAAGGACTTCTGTCCGAAGACTGATGAAGAGAGAGCTCGCATGAGCGTTATACCCTACGCTTCAGCTGAAGGATCTATAATGTATGCGATGTTGTGTACTCGCCCTGATGTGGCTTATGCACTGGCTGTAGTAAGCATGTATCAATCCAACCCAGGGGAGAAACAATGGATAGCAGTGAAGAACATTCTTAAGTACTTGCGAAGGACTAAAGAATTGTTCTTGGTGTATGGTAATGGGGATCTCCAGATGGAGGCCTTTACCGATTCCAGCTTCCAAAGTGACAAGGATGACATCAAATCAATCTCAGGGTTTGTATTTACCCTAAATGAAGGAGCGGTTAGTTGGAAGAGTTCCAAACAGGACACCGTTGCAGACTCCACGATGGAAGCTGAGTATATTGCTGCTAAGGAAGCCGTCTGGATGAAGAAGTTCATTGTGGAACTAGGAGTAGTTCCAACCATTGTTGATCCAATACCATTGTATTGTGATAATAATGGAGCTATAACATTAGCCAAAGAACCAAGGTCCCATCAGAAGTCCAGACACATTCTAAGGCGATATCATCTGATCCGAGAGATAGTAGATCGCCAGGAGATCGAGATTCGGAGAGTAGATACAAAGGATAACACAGCGGATCCATTCACCAAGGCACTTCCACAGCCGCAGCATGAGCGACTGTTTGAAATGTTGGGTATGAGATACGCCAATAACTGGTCTTAGTGCAAGTGGGAGATTGTTAGTAATATGTATGCCCTAAAGGCCATTATATGGATAGTGGAAACTTGGACATATAATCTATGGAGATAGATGACTTTCTTGCTCAATATGATAGTATGCTATCTGGTTTACTTTATCTGGACATGTAGATTTAATCATTTACACATGTTGATAAAGCCCAAAGGATATTTGCTTGACTACTGTGATTATGATGCGGATCATACTAGTGGGGCACGTGTAGTCTATAAGCATATCCTTGAACTGTTCCTAGTCGAGGGTGTGTCGAGACAGGGCATCGATATTCCAGAGTAGACTAGCGTATACCATTCTTGTCCCATATGATGGGCGATGGATGATCCCATATCCATCTGGTGAGGAGACACCAAAGATTGTATGCGGGTGCTCAGTGGAGACTGGGTACACTGAACGGACTCGCCGAGAACTCCTATGTGGTATTATATCTATCGTCGGATAGCAGTTCTCAGGGAACATTGGTACAGGTTAGTCTGTAGACCCGAGATCGTCATAGAGTCTTGTGTGTCCTCCCACTATACTTTGATCTCACCCTACCACGGCTCTACTGAGTCGTGCAAACAGGTGGTCTTTGGGTACAGTCTCGAGGCGCATGGAGGCAATGAGCGATAGGAGGGGTTTCGTCTCTCCCGGTATTGGGCGTTGATGTTGTGCTATGCTCGATTGGCTATAACATGAAGTCCCTGGCCAGGGCTGCTGAGATTTACTGATAAGAGTTATCAGTAGTTTCTCAATCTGTTATGAGCCATACACCAGCATGACTTATTGAGTTACTGGGGTCGACAATTCCATCCCTGGACTCGATATGCAGCATATCTGACGAAGAGACCGGACTGTACGGTAAGTGTTGCTAGTTGGCTCGACGGGAGTTTTTGCAGCTTCGCTGGTTTTCTTCTGATCGTTTCAATACCCGGGTGGCCGTTACGTTTAGCTGACCTCTTGCGGCTTGTAGATGTTTGATATGATCATCATTTACTGCCGGCGTATTGACGAGTCTTAGAGTCCGACAATGAAGTTTCCTGGCTCAGGCAAAAAGATGTGGTGTGTATATGAGATATGCGCGGGACCCGATTAAATACGGTTATGTGATAACGTATATTAATCGGGCATTTTCTATTTGTCGGATCGTATGTGATATGACCGGTTTGCTAAATCAAGTGTTGATTTAACAAATTACATTTAGATTAATTCTTTAATTAAATCCTTTTGTATGCATGCATGTATGCACATGATGATGTGCATGGACACATACATGCATACATAGTATCATGGTTGATGATACAAGAGTGGTGGCAATGCAAGACTTATATTGAAGCTTTTTATTTATCATTTTAAGTTAATGTAAAGAAAACCCACTCATGCTCTTTTATTCTTTAGTGGGTAAGCTTTATTTAACTTAATGAAAAGAATTTCCACCCATGCTTAATTCTTTATGAAAAGAATTTCCACCCATAATTATAGTGGAAATGGAATAATGATGATTATTCCTTCTCATCACTATAAAAGGATTCATATGTGATATGAAGCAAGCATGAAAAAATTGATGTGAAGAAAACAAGTTATCATATGTGATATGATAGAAAGCTCAAGCTTAGCCACCATTATCTTCTTCTTCCTCTCTTGATTTCTCTCTTGAGTGAAGTTGATAAAAGAAAGGGTTTTAATTGTTGAATATAAATCACATCATCATACCACACACATCTAGCCGATTTGTGTAGGGTGTTTGCTCTACTTCGTTTGCGAAACAAGTAAGGCAAGGAGCTTTGGGCAAAGGGACTTCGGGTGGATCATCGTGGACAAGGAAGGCTTCCATCGATCCGTTCCAAACTCTCATAGTGCCAAGGAGTCACCGAGGGAGATCTACAAAGGTTGTAATCTCTACTCTTAGTGATAATTTTACATTTGCATGTGATGCTAAGTTGTATGAATACCTAAACTTCTAGTTTCGATTCATGTCGAGTTAACTTAGGACCTCTAAAATTTTGATTATGGCATATGTGATGCTACCAAACCCTTGACGAGGTGCTAGGCTAACCCTATAGGTTTAGATCCGACAAAAGAGCGTTTGGGGGCTCTATTGTTCCAGTTTAGGGACATGGTGGTCCATTGCCAGTTTAGGGACATGGTGGTCCAATGCCAGTTTAAGGACATAGTGGTCCATCATTCCCGTTTTGGGGACAAATGTTAGTTTAAGGACGCATTAGTCCATGAGTTTAAGGACCCCACAGTCCGTATTAATGTGTGGTTGTCGGGACCCGTCACCTCTCTGAAGACGTTGAAGGATTACAACGACAAATGTGTTAGTGTATATGCCCTAAAGGCCATTATTGTATCATACTAGTATGTATATTACTTGATGGAAGCTTGGGATATTCACAGTTGTATATACAATCTTGCTCGAAATGGTAGTATGCTACTTGGTTTGTTTCTACTTCAATATGTGCATGTGTTTCTTTTAGCATATCGCTTATATACATATTAGTAGAGCCCGTAGGATCTTTTCTTGATTACCAGCGTTGTGATGGCGCTCACACTCGTGGGGGCTGGGTAATCCATAAGCACATCCTTATACAGATCCCTAGTCGTTGGACTATCGAGACAGGGCATCGATACTCCGGAGTAGACTAGCGTATGCGCTTCTCATCCCAGCGTGGGAGACGGTTTGTCCCACAGCCGTCAGTACGTCGTACTTGAGATAGTATGCGGGTGCTCGTTAGGTTACGAGTACACTGGACAGGACTCGTCGGGAACTGTTGGTTGGTATTATACCTATCGTCAGTTATCAGTTCCCAGGTGACATGAGTACAGCTTAGTCCGCTGACTTGACACTGTCACTTCGCCTCGAGTGTGTTCCCACTGTACTTTGATTACTACCCTACCACGGCTCAAAGGAGTCGTGCAAACAGGTAGTAGTTGGGTGCAGTCCCGAAGCACTTGGAGGCAGTGACGGTTAGACAGGATTCGTCTCTCCCGGTATTGGTGGTTGACATCGCGCTGTGTCCAGGAGAGCCATTACACAAGTAGTCCCTGGCCAGGGCAAGCGAGATATACTGGTAGGTTTCCAGTGTTATCTCAGGGTGTTCTGGGCTACACTCCGACACGACTTGTACCGCTATTAGGGGACTGACGTTTACCGCCCCCATAGGCCTGCCATGCGATATATCAGACGAACAGACCAGACTGTACGGAGACTGTCACATACAGGCTCAGTAGGAGTTCAGATGGGGTCACCTCGTCAGTCTTCTTATCGGCATCTACCTGGGGACCGTTACGTACAGCTAGTGCCGCTTGCGGTCTGTGGTTAAACCCACTGCCAGCATAGTATCGAGTCTTTAGAGTCCCACACAGAGAGCTATTCGCCTTTAGGCAAAATGAGTAGAGGTCGCATGGTTTTGCGACAGGGTTCGTTCACATCCGCGCACTTGTGCACGTTTGCTGTCCGGACAGCTTATACTAGCGGGCTTTGGTTTAAGCCAGATCCTAGTATATGATTTGGGATTGGTTTTATCTCTTTGTATTCGTGTTCCTCGGATCACGAATACGGGTGCGTGTGCACAGTTGACTGAGACAGAGGCAGAGGACTTTGATTAGGGTTAATGACCATTATCATTTTATTAACCCTAATGCTTATGTGTGTATTATGATTAATTGATATTAGTTAAATATAATTGTGCATGGTTAGGGTTGTTGACCATTTGACTATCTTGACTTGTTGACCTAGGTTGACACTTTGACCATCATCATTCCATATAAAAGATGCTCTTTGATCCTTGCAATTTGCATTTAATATGAAATGATAATGGTCAAGTCTTGATTAAACCATGACAATTATCTTGCTAATTATCTTTTTACAATAATTCACACATATATGTGAGAATGGTTCTATTATTCTCTGATTCTATCATATTGATTCTCTCTCCTCCTCTTCCTCTCTCTCAAGCTCTCCCCTCTAATGTGTTGAGAAACACTTGAGCTTGAGTTAAACCTCTCCAAAGTAATCTTTACTCTCATCTTAGGTTCTAGGATTAGCACTTCTAGCACCTTAGTTACTTCTAACTTGAAGTTGAAGCCAAAGGTTGAGGCTCTCGGGTGGATCCATCTTCGACTAGAGAAGGAGACAAGGTGATCTCTTTCTTCCACTCCAAGGAGCAAGGAGAGAAGGACATAAAGCCCAAGGTATAACCTTTCTTCCATGTAGGTAAATCTAGTTAGCTTTTAGTTAGTTTTTGTTTAGCAAAGATCCTCCTTAAGTCAGTCCATGTTGCCTAGTTCGATAAAAATCCGATTTTTATTCCGTTTTCCGCCTCCCCGCAAGCACCGGGGTGGGCAACGTGGACTTACAAAATGTCAGAGGAGTTCAGAGATGTACCCTTGAACCGGATGTAAATTAATTTAAGGGAGCAGTCGTGCTCAGTCAATTTAATTTGAGGACTTACGGCCAGAATTGGGTTAAGTCCAGTTGAAGATGAAATATTGGCCCTTTGGGTCATTAGACATTTGTCTGGGTTCAGCCCCTCCTCATTCAGCAGTGCTAAACAGAGGTTTGGGGGCTCTGACAACATTTTGTCTTTGATTTCCTCAATTTTGAGATTCAATTGGAGGAGGGACTTTTGCCTCTGGAAAATTAGCCAATTTGGCTAAAAGTAGTGTTAAACACTAGAGAACAACAATGTTAAACATTGGAGATAGAACTCTCAAATTAATGTTAAACACTAAAAGACAATCAGTGTTAAACACTGGAAATATAATCTTCAATTTAGTGCTAAACACTAGAAACAATCAGTGTTAAACACTGGAAATATAATCCCCAAATTAGTGTTAAACACTAAAGACAGAGGGGTCACGTGTGGACACGTGAGAGCGCCCAAAGGGGGGACCAGATCCTTTTTCTTCGTTCTATAATTAAGTGTTAAACACTTTTTATTTCCTGGCCATCACGTGTGGGCACGTGATAGGCATCCATCCATTGGATATTAAAGGGATTTCTTAGAGGTCACATGGGGACACGTGAGGGCGCCCTAAATGTGGAGCCAGATCTTCTTTTGTTTTATCCTCGAATCTGCGAATAAGTGTTAAACACTTTTATTTTTATTTTAGAGCATCACATGTTGGCACGTGATGAGGATCCGTGCGCCAATTGTTAAAGCATTTGCTGAGGGGCCATGTGATAACACGTGAGAGCGCCCAAAGCTTTCATTTCCTTTGCTTTTTCTTTCTGCGTTTTGGGAGTCACGTGGGAGCACGTGAGGCATTGCCTCAAAGCTTCTTTTCTTCAGGGATCTTTTCAAGGGTCACGTGGGGGCACGTGACCCTAGTTCTTTTCATGAACAGAGATCTTTTAAGAATTGAATTCTCTGTAGGGTTAAACCCTAATCATGATTTTGGAGGAATTAAATTCCTATTATGAAAGAATTAAATTCTTATTTAGGATAAAACCCTAATTTCTTTTTAAAGGAATTAAATTCCCAGATATGTAAAAGAATTAAATTCTTGATTAGGGTTAAACCCCAGTTTCATTTTAGGAGGAATTAAATTCCTGTGAGTCTGGGAGAATTAAATTCTCAAAACTCAATTCCCCTTCTAGGTTTAGGATCTGCATGGCAGGATCTCGACCCGATGAGAATTAAATTCTCAACTTATGGGGAGATGTGCTCTGTGCAGATCTTCAACCAGAAGAAGAACTAAGTTCTTCTTCTTTTTTTTATAAGAGTTAAACTCTTTTGAGAATTAAATTCTCTTTTGAAGCCTCTTTTTTCTTACCTAGGGTTTTTCTTTTGCAGAGAATTAAATTCTCCTCTATTTTCTTTTTTCTCTTGAGAATTAAATTCTCTTCCCTTTATTTCTTCCCCCAAAAAAAGTAGATCCCTTCTCCTCTCTTCTTGGCTCCTATTTATAGGAGAAGGAAAAGAATCAATTTGCTTAGTAAATCTCTTATTGAGAGATTTGATTTGTATATTGTGAGATTTGATTTATATTTATCATTAATCTGGGCCTTTAGATTGTTAAGTGAATTTTATTCACCATTGGATTTTAAATCCAAAGATATCCCTTTGTTATCTCGGTTAGATTTAGGGGGGAAATCTTTCCAAGTCCAAGATTATTCCATAAATTGGTGATTTTTAATCACCCTCGGATTTTTAATCCAACGGTCCCCATAGACCTTTTGTGTTTGGAAAGATTTAGAAAATTTTAGAATTTTAATTCTATTAATTGTAAGGCTTTCGAAACTAGTCACGTGCTGACACGTGACCCTTGGTCACGTGTGAGCACGTGACCCCCAATTGAGTTCTTTAACGGCCGCTTATTTATGCTTCAGTTTTAACCATCACGTGTCAACACGTGACCATTGGTCACGTGTGAGCACGTGATACCTCATTGAGGTAACTTCTGATTTTTAATCAGGGAACAGATTTTAGAATTTAATTCTATTCATTATTTTAGAGGCCTTAAGAGCCCATCACGTGTCTGCATGTGACCCATGGTCACGTGTGAGCACGTGATGCCCCATTGGGGTCTTTTCTGAATTTTTATTATAACTTTTAACTCCTCCAGCGGGTTCTTAAAGGTCCATCACGCGTGGACACGTGATGGCTCATAACTTTTGATCCCGGATGAATTACGAGGCCCATAATATATCAAATCGAAAGGTTTTTCGAGATGCTTCATATACCATCAGAATTTAATAGTTCCTCCTTCGGGAACTTATCAAAATACAGGCCGGAAGATATTGGTTCGCATTTCCTTAAGCGTATTGCTGCCATTTGATACCTTGGACTCTTTTTCGCAGAAATTTTTGGCGGGAACAACGGGCCGGACAAGGTTGCTGTCTGGTGCCTCTTGGCAAGGGCTTTGATCCGTAGCATCGTGGGGTAAGGGAGCTACCAGCCGTGGATAGCCGAGCAGGGTAGCCGCTCGGCTGCCTCTTAGTGAGAGCTTTGATCCCCGGTTTGTTGGGGTAGGGAGCTACCAGCTAGGGATAACCGAACAAGGGCGGGTCCGGTTGCCTCTCGTGAGGGCTTTTTATCCTTAGCGCGGGAGGAGCCGTAAGAGGCTGCTAAGGATGGCCGAGCAGGGTTACTGCCCGGTGTCTCTTAGCGAGGGCTTTTTGTCCTTAAGGATGGGCCGGACAGGGTTGCTGCCCGGTGCCTCTTGGCGAGGGCTTTGATCCCTGGCGTTGTGGGGTAGGGGAGCCACCGGCCAGGGATAGCCGAGCAGGGTAGCCGCTCGGCTGCCTTTTGCGAGGGCTTCGATCCTTAGCGTTGGAGGGGCCGTAGGAGGCCTGCTAAGGATAACCGAGCAGTGAAACTGCTCAGTTGCCTCTTGGCGAAGGCTTTGATCCCTGGCGTTGTGGGGTAGGGGAGCTACTGGCCAGGGATAGCCGAGCAGGGTAGTCGAGCAGCTGCCTCTTGCGAGGGCTTCGATCTTTAGCGCTGGAGGGGCCGGAGGAGGCCTGCTAAGGATAACCAAGCAGTGAAGCTGCTCAGTTGCCTCTTGGCGAGGGCTTTGGTCCCTGGCGTTGTGGGGTAGGGGAGATACCGGCCAGGGATAGCCGAACAGGGTAGCCGCTCGGCTACCTCTTGCGAGGGCTTCGATCCTTAGCGCTGGAGGGGCCGTAGGAGGCCTGCTAAAGATAACCAAGCAGTGAAGCTGCTCAGTTGTTTCCTCATGAAGTTCCGTCCGACCTTCCCGTTGTTGGTATGGGGAATAGGGACAGTTGCGGACAACACGCGTAACATGCGCATCGAATGCGTGGGGGAGGTGAAGCGCCAGAGCCGCGTCATTTCGATTTTTCCAGGAAAGGCTCGAGGTTTGCCGCGCGGCGGCACCTATGTGGGCGAAACGAGCGACTGTTGGGTTCTCTGGGGGCGTAGCAAGCTATAAAGCATTGGGAGTGTTGATCATTCATTTCTTTCATAAACAAAGCGTAAAAAAATGGAGGACTTCCTTTTTACCATCCCCGACATCATACACTTTGAGGACGTGTACCTCTACGATCAGAACTGCACTGAGGACACAGTGCAGTTGGTGGTGGGCCGCATCGAGGATCACTTTGGCCGGTTGCTCCCCCGGCGCTCGCTCCTGCTTCAGTTGTTGATGTACTCTATCTGGAGGACGTCGCCGGGGCTCTACAACCCCTTGTCCGAATAGCTCAAAGACGAGGCCGTGGGCAAGCTACGGTTTCTGAGGCGCTTCGGCCTGATCTCCGCGAGTCGGCTGAATCGCTCGGTGGCGCTCGTCCTTGAGTGCTACCAGTTGAGGCTCGATGCCGACGCTAGCGGGGGGCAGCGAAGCGGTGGTCGGTAGTGCCGACGCGTGCGGAGTCTTCACTCCCCCATAGAGGTCTTGGTCCCGAGACGGGGGTGCAGCGACTTGGTGATCTTGCCCCGCTGTTTGGACGCGGATGAGCACCTCCACAACAGACGCGAGTCGGTCTATCCGGCCGGCGAGGCCGTTGATGGCGTTCGGCGGCGGAGGTTCGTCCGCGCCTCCGTTAAGGGGGAGGCGGCAGCTGGCGTTTGGATCGTCGTGATGATCGCTCGCCATTAATGGGAGATCGGAAGACTAACTTTTGTTTTTGTGGAATCAAGGATTTCCCACATACGGCGCCAGCTGATGGAGGTCTTTTTCTCCTTCAGATGTTGCCTTCCGTTGATCTGCTGATGGCGGTGATGGATGGCTGTGATTGGATCTGGAGGCAGGCTCCTGAAGCGTGTGGATCTCAATGGGTTTGAGGTTGTTTGCACCGAGCTACCTGCAAGGAAGTCCCGGGGTGGATGTACCACCGAGGACCCTCCGACGGTCAAGTTAGTGAGGAAATCCGAGCAGAGTAACGGCTTAGTGGAGTAAAAAATGGCTTACTTGAACCGTATGAAGAAGGGGTTTATATAGCGTGGCAGCAGGCAAGGCAGGCGCGAGAATCTCGCCGGCAGTTACGCTCCCGATGTCACGCCCGCGTGATGAGCGAGACCTCCCATTAATGGCGAGATAGGCTCGTTAATGGGAGATCGTGATGGCGTGGAACGTGGGATGTGGCCGGCGGATATCTCGCACATGGCGATATTCGCGGGATGGCGGTTGCACCTGTGAGCGGTGCCGTTGGTCGGTTGATAAGACCGAGGAAGATGACCTCGGCGGGAGAGCTCACGGACGAGCGGGAGAGCCGAGGTATCTTGGTTCTGCGGAAGTCCGGAGACGAGCCGTGAGGCCGAGGAGGCCAATAGTGCAGGGGGCTCGGAGGTGAGCCAGCGCTTGTTTGTGGGACGGGTACAGGAGTAGTCTGGTCGGCCACTGTAAGTCCCTTCTTGCATGCTCTGGGACACGTCATCCGCCACGTGTCATGATCTGGGAGATCACTGATATCAAGCCTCATCACCTGCTGATCCGCTGATCCGTGACTATGTGGCAAATTAATTCGAAGGTGTATTCTCATTTTTTTTAATACCAGGCTGGTAATGGTAGGATATAGATAATGTAGAATCTCCATTTGAAGTAAAATTGTAGAAGCAATTTATTCACCTTTCCAAGTCTGCCACACGGGCTGTTGAGATTGAAAGGGGAGAAAATAGCTTTAAGAAGGACGTGGATTTTGTTAAAGCTGGCTTTGAAGCTTTTTTTTTTATCAAAACCGGTTATCCACCGTCTTTGGTGTAATACAGTGGCTAAGATTTAATAAGAAAATAAATATATCTTTAAGAATAAGATTTTATTTTATTTCGATTTCAGCCAGGTATTAAACCAAGGACGATTAATAACCAGATTTGACAAAAAAGTTTCAAATCCAACTTTAGCCTGATCTGTTGGCCCTTAAAAATAGAAGTTGGTTTTTTTTTCAATCTCAACCGTCCGTGTATCACACCAGGAATGGTGGATAAGCATTTTCTACGCTTTTGCTTCAAATATGGATTCTATAGAATTTTTATCCGTATTGGTATAGGCCGGTATATCGACCGGCGGTATGATTGATATAGTGATATAGAGGTTAATATCATATCTTTATAACTTTTAAGATATATTTTGATTAAAATAACAGGTGGTGTCCCAGTGGTACATAACCTATGTATCAATCAAATTTATATCATTTCTACTGTCATGTCAGTTAATTTAATTGATATACCATTATGTACTTTTTTCATTCTTAAATAATAAATAAGAAAGGTAGTAACCAACTAATTAGTAATTATTGAGATAGAACTATAATTATTTTTCTATGGATAATAAATAAATTTCAGATTAAATTTAATATATTTTTGAACAAATTACTATTACCAATTATTATTGGTGAATAAATAATTAAAAGGATTATTATGTAAAAAGATTAATTATTATTAAATTATTAAGTATGTAAACCGATAGTTTATTTTTTTATTCAATGGTATACGGTAAACCAAGCTGTATACCGTTACTCTTCAAACACTTTTTAATACATAAATATTGATAGGTTTTTGTTGTATGGCTGCTCAAATTTTTGTTTTATTTTTTTTTAATTTATTTTTTGCAGTAGTCATAAGCAATTGGAGAGAGGGGATGTACCCTAGGTCCATTAGAAATTGCTCCACATATTAGGTTGAAAATTCTTCGAGTATCGAAAATTCCAGCTTGCTCAAATTCTCAATTAAATTTAAAAAAATCGGTTTAATCTCCAAAATATTCTGTTAAAATCTTCAGTCGGTCTATAATTTTTATATTGCATAAGAAAAATTCTGTCGTATTTAAAAAAATATATACCCGATGATTAACCATACAATCTTGGGTGATGATAAATATAGATTCATATAAACAGAGAGAAGCAAAGGTTTTCCTTAGAACTGAAATGCAACCTTAAACTTATTTCACAGACATTACAAGCAAACGAATGAGAATGGTTAAAAGAAAATATCCGTAGGATATATAATTGGAATAACCTGAGTTAACCAAACAATCAATTAATTACTGTTGGAAATGTTAGAAAGATTAATATGGAAACTTAAAAGATTTAAGAAAGAAATATAAAAATATCCAGATTAAAAGGGGTTCTTAAAGAATAAGAAAGAATTTGAGGAGAGGTAACAAAATTATAATTTAGAAAACTTTTTAGAGCAAGATCAAAATGTCAAGAATGTAGCTACAAGAAAATACAAGAAAATTGCATCGGATGCCTATTTAGATGCGAGATTCTCGTCATAATAGGCCGCTCATATTTGAGTTTTTGTTGACTTTGGTCAAAATCTAATTCCACAGAGGGTGTATGCGTTATACATTCTTAATGATATAGAACCCTTATCCCCGACAGTCGTTACTCTCGACAGCCGTTGTAATACCGTTAATATTTTGAACTATCTAAAAACAAACATTCTGATATAATAAATAACCAGTCAAAACATATGCAAATACCGCCTGATGTTTAGTTACTTTGATTCTTCGGTTTTACGTACCGGACAAGAATGGATAAGACTTGGATAGATAAGAACGAGTTTGGCCCTGAATACCGTAATGATGTTGAAGAGTTTATGCATTTTTTGTTGAGAGTGGGTGACAATCGTATTAACTGTCCCTGTAAGAGATGCTGTAAGCGCAAGAAGGATAGTCGAGAAGCAGTTCACATGCATTTACTTTCTAACGGATTCAATCAAGCTTACACTATCCGGTACTTGCATGGAGAGGTCATAGACTATAGAATGCCTGCATATCGTCGGTTGCTGCCTGTTGACACTCTTATGAGAACCCAAACTACCACTAGTTTAAATGATATGATGGACGAGTTGTATGATGGCATGGACGATGATACCGCTTCGGATGATGATAGAGTGGTTCCATATGCCGAATCTGCGAAGTTTTTTAAGTATATGGAGAATGCTAAGAAACCTCTTTATGAGGGTATGACGTTGACGAAATTGGGTTGGATGGTTCGCATGTTTCATCTTAATTGCAAAAGATTATGGAGTAACAAGTCAATCGATGATTTTCTAAAGATAGAAAAAGAGGCTTACCTTAATTTTGATTTCCCTGCCAATTTTCAAGAGATGAAGATGATGATTGTTGACATTGGTTTCGGTTATCAGAAAATCGATGTATGTCCAAATGACTGTATATTATATACAACAGATGACGATAAGAACTTAAATAAGTGTTGAATTTATGGGGAATCAAGGCGAATCTTACCTAAAAAGTCCCCGGGAGACGAAGAGTCGATTCCTAAAATTCTGGTGACGGTGTTGCACTCTTTTTCTATCAAGAAAAGAATACAGAGGTTATTTCTGTCATCTAAAACCGCCGAAAGCATGACATGGCTTGCAGACGATCGTAAGAAGGATGGAGTCTTACGGCATCATGCTGATGGTGGGGAGTGGAAAAGTATGGACACGCAGTTTACAGTGCTCGCTGCGGAAGCTCGTAATATGAGACTTGGATTATCGGCTGATGGCTTGGAACTGTTTAAAAGAGATGCATCTTACAGCATATGTCCCGTTACGCAAGTAATTTATAACCTCCCGCCGTGAATGGGTATGAAACAATCTTACATCTAAATGCCTTTCCCGATCCCTAGAAGCAACTCTCCTAGTAATAACATTGATGTTTACTTAAAACCGTTGATCGATGACTTGAATGAGCTGTGAGAGACCGTCATCGTTGTTTATGATGTCTACAGAAAAGAGAGATCCACAATGCACACGACGTTGTTTTATATAATCAACGATTTCCCGACATATGCTATATTGTCGGGATGGAGCACCGTGCTTGCCCTTGTTGTCAAGAATACACCGTCGGTGAAACGCCAGTAAATCGAATTTCTTGTTATACTGGACATCGTTATCGACGCAATGGAATCAAGTTCAATGGTGAGCAGGAGTATCGACCCTCTCCTCCTGAGCCAAATGGGAGAAAGGTGTTTGAGAATGTAAAGAGCATCAATGTTGTTTTCGGTAAAAAGCATAAACATACTATTCCAAATGAGGTATCAAATAACTGGAGAAAGAGATCTATATTTAATGATTTGTCATATTAGCGATTTCTAAATCTTCGTCATAACTTGGACGTCATGCCCATTGAGAAGTACATCCGCGAGCTCTTGCTGGGTACCCTGCTGATACCAAATTCAAGAACAGAGACACATTTGCGATACGTCAATAGTTTGCTCTAAGAATTTGTGGCCAGAATTGCATCCAGTTTTGAAAAGGATTGGTAAATAGGCGATTCCATTAGCAAATTACATGATTTCCGATAATGAGAAGTTGAAATTCCTCAAGGTATTTAAACAAGTAAGGATACCAGATGCATATTCTGCGAATATCAGTAAATGCGTAAACTTGAAAAAGTAAACTCTCGTTGGCCCGAAGAGTCACAACTGTCATGTGATTATGCAACAATTGCTGCCCATTGCTATTAGAGCGTTACCAAATAATGACGTTGTATTAATTGTGACCGATCTGTGTCATTACTTTATAGAGTTATGCTCCAAAAATTACCCGATAAATGATTTTAGAACCGGGAAAATATGATATCTCGCATTCTTTGTAGAATAGAGATGTTGTTTCCAACTTTTAATTTTACCGTAATGTTGCATCTCACGGTTCACCTTGCTCAATAAGTATGTTTAGGCGGTCCCATGTGATGGATATAGATGCTCTGAAAGCAATTATTGTAATTGTACGTGGACCTATATTGATAGAACAGTCTTACTTGATATGATAGTATGTTTGTCTTTATCATTCATGTGTATATGTTTTACTTGCTATTATTAGTGATATGTGTGTCCTAGAGGCCATTATGTATGATATAGTGGATGCTTGAACATATATATGGAGGACTTTCTTACTCGACATGATAGTTGCTATCTGGTTGCCTTTATCTTAACATGTTCACTGATATTATTATACTGTCTCCCATATACATGTTGATAAAGCCCTTAGGGTGTTGGCTTGACTATCAGGACTATGATGCGGATCATACTACTGGGACCTGGGTAGTCCACAAGCACATTCTTTAATTGTTCCTAGTTGAGAGTATATCGAAACAGGGCATCGATATTCCAGAGTAGACTAGTGTGTACGTTTCTTGACCCTGTATGGGGGCGATGGTTGATCCTATATCCATTGGTGTTTGACATCAAAGATTGTACACATGTGCTCATTAGAGAATGAGTACACCGAACAGGACTGGCCGAGGACTCCTAGATGGTACTATACCTATCGTAAGATAGCAGTTCTCTGGTGACACTGGTACAGATTAGTCTATAGACCCGAGATCATCATAGAGTCTTGTGTGGTTCCCTCTGTGCTTTGATTTTCTCCCTACCATGGCTCAAAGGAGTCATGCAAACAGGTGGATTTTAGGTACAGTCCCGAGTCACATGGAGGCAATGAGCTATAGGAGGAGTTTCGTCTCTCCCGGTATTGGGAGTTGATGTTTCGCTATGCTCGATTGGTTATAACAGGAAGTCTCTGGCCAGGGCTGTTGATGAGATTTACTGGTAAGTGTTATCAGCAGTTTCTCGTACCGTTATAGGCCTTACATCGGCACGACTTATCAAGTTATTGGGGTCTGACAATTCCACCCCCAGACTCGATATGCGACATATCAGACGAAAAGAATGGACTGTACGGTAAGTGTTACCTATAGGCTTCATGGGAGTTTAGACAAGCTTGCTTGTTGATCTTCTATTTGCTCAATACCTGAGTAACCGTTACGTCCAGCTAGTACCACTAATGGCTTGTGGGTGACTGATGTGATCATCTCCTACTGCTGGCGTATTGACGAGTCTTTAGAGTCTCACATAGAAGTTTCCTGGTTCAAGCGAAAGGAAGCAGGGCACATATGCTGATATGTCCGGAGGGCCTGATTAAATACGAGTATGTGATACTGTATTCTAATCTGGCGGTTATTTGATATCAGCCAAGTTATATGTGATATAACCGGATTATTGAATCAAGTGTTGATTTGATAATGTGATATATTGTAGGGTTCCTAGGCACACTAATGAGGTCTCACAAGGCATCAACCATGCCAATTTCAAATTTTACAAGTGCCAAGAAACCCTAATACGGATCGTTAACTAGAATTTTAGGCGAAACATGCAACTAGTTAACAACTTAACTAAGTGAACGGAAATACAACCTTTGTAGATCCGGTTCTCCACCTCCATAGCTCCATGATGAAGTCTCCTTGCTATCCAAATCAAATCCCGGGCTCTAGCGTCGGCTTCATCGGAGAAATGGGCGGGCTTGGTCGTCGGCTTCGATGCCGAAGATGATCTACGTCGAGGCATCGCAAGATCAAGCTCCCACTTCACCAAGTCATGAAACTTGTGAAGAAAACACCCTATACTACTTGGCAAGAGGTAGAGGATGAAGAAATAGGAAGTGGGTTCACTTTAGAATTGGTTTTCTCACTCATTTTCACTAGTTGCCATTGTTGATAGCAAGCTTTTCTTCATGTGAAGAAGAAGAAGAAGAAAGAATAAGAAAGAATATGATAAGTGTTATTTCAAAATAATAAAATAATTGAATACTTATCATATCCTAACTATGATTAAGTGTAGAGAATATACTAGGGTTAGTGAATGGTTAGGTTTAGAAGATGAAGACAAAATGGTCAAACCTTCTTGAAGCTTCAACAAGCATCATGTTTTACAAGCAACCATTTTGTTTTCTTCTCTCTTTATTTGACCAAAAATAAATGGATAAATAAATAAATGAATAATTCAAAACCCTAACCATTATGATAACCATGGTATAAGTCTTTACACAAAGCCAAGTAAGCATGTATCATCAAACATGATACAATCAAGTGCACAAAAGTATATCACATATACAACTTGTGTACTACAAGTGAGAAAATCCATTTAAAGTGAACCAATACTAGTTAATGCAAAGTAATATATCAAATATATAATTATGCATTAAATCATTAAATCAACACTTGATTTAACGATCCGGTCATATCGCATATAACCGACTAATATTCAATATATCGGCTTATCGAATCAATCCTTGATTCGATAACTAGGTTATATCACATACAACCATTCGACACATTCATCGCGAGAATAGAATACGGTATCACATACACGCATTATTCTCGGTCCCGCACATATCTCATATGCGCTCCTATTTCGTTTCGCTTGAGCCAGGAAACCTCTGTGTAGGACTCTAAAGACTCGTCAATACGCCGGCAGCAGGTGATGATCATATCAAACACCCACAAGCCGCAAGCGGTCTGCTAAACGTAACGGCCACCCGGGTATTAAGCGATCAGAAGATCGACGAGCAAGCCCGCTCACACTCCTGTGAATCCAACCAGTAACACTTACCGTACAGTCCGGTCTCGTCGTTTGATATGTCGCATATCTCGCCTAGGGGTGGTAAACGTCAGACCACAATAGCTCGATAATTCGTGTCGATATGAGGTCTATAACAGTTTGAGAAACTACTGGTAACACTTACCAGTAAATCTCAGCAACCCTGGCCAGGGATTTCCGGTTACAACCAATCGAACACAGCGCAACATCAACTCCCTATACCGGGAGAGACGAATCCCCTCCTATCGCTCATTGCCTCCATGTGATTCGGGACTGTACCCAAAAACCACCGTTTTGCACGCCCTCTTGGACGTGGTAAGGTGGAAATCAAAGCACAGTGGGAACCACACAACACTCTATGACGATCTCGGGTCAACAGACTACTCTGTACCAGTGTCACCAGAGAACTGCCATCTGACGTAAGGTATAATACCATCTGGGAGTTCTCGGCGAGTCCGTCCAGTGTACCCAGTCTCCACTGAGCACCCGTATATCATCTCTGATGTCAAACACCAATGGATATGGGATCATCCATCGCCCATCTGTATGGGTCGTGAAGGTATACGCTAGTCTACTCTGGTATATCGATGCCCCGTCTCGATACACCCACGACTAGGGACCTTGAAGGATGTACTTATGGACTACCATGTCCCCACTAGTATGATCCACATCATAGTCCAGGTAGTCAAGTACACATCCTAAGGGCTTTACCAACATGTAACAGAGAGACAATCAATGTACACGTTAAGGTAAAGAGTAACCAGATAGCATACTATCATGTCGAGCAAGAAAGTCCTCTCTATATATGTCCCAGCATCCACTACAATATACATCCAATGTACAGTAATGGCCTCTAGGGCATACATATAACTAACAATCTCCCACTTGCACTAGGGCCATCTGATCGCAGTGGTTGTAGTATCTCATACTCAACCATCCCATAATAGTCTCTCTCTGGGAAAAGGCCTTTGTGAGTGGATCCGTCGTGTTATCCTCTGATTCTGCTCTCCTAACCTAGATCACCCTGGAGATCAACCATCTCCATGATCAGGTGACACTGCCTTAGAATATGTCTGGATCACTGATGGGACCGGCGTTCCTTGGCATAAGCCACAACTCCATTGTCACACAATAGGAGGAACAAAGTTCATCTCATGAACAAATATATATCCAGACTGTCTCTTTGGTAGCATCTTAAGTAGCGATGTATCCTGCCTTTATCGTCTAGTATGCCACGGTATCTAGCTTGGAACTCTTCCAACATACCGTCCCTTTACTGAGGGTAAAGACAATGCCTGTGACTGACATTCAGTCGTCTTTATCACCCTGGAACACTTCCAGTGATTCTCCCCAGGATCGGTTGATACCATCTCACTACAACTAGTGAGAATCCTAACATCCAATTAGATCTATCTCATAGATCCAAAACCCAGGATTTAGGAGGTATCACTTTGATCCTATATGGAGAATCATTGTGATGAGCGGAGATTGACCGAGCGTAGCATATGAAACTACTTCCCTATCAAGAGTATGTCATCCACGTACTTTACGAGGATCATCACTATACTCCCTACTACCTTTTTGTTTATACAAGGTTCATCTACCATTTTGATGATGTCAAACTCTTTGACTAACACATCAAAACAGATGTTCCAACTCCGCAATACCTGCTTTATCCTATAAAGCATCTTGTACACGTTTCCGCTGCTCCCACTGTCTATGAAGCCCTCTGGCTGTGTACTTATAGACGTTCTCTTCTAAAACATCATTTAGAAAAGCAGTCATGGCACCCAACCGCCAGATATCGTAGTCATGGTATATAGCCGTGGCAAGTAGGATCTGGATGGACTTAAGCATAGCCACTTGAAAAGGTTTCATCATTATCCACGCCTGGTCGATGAGGAAAAGCTTTAACAAGTCTAGCTTTGAAAGTCTCAACTTTTCCATCTACACCAAGTAATCTTCTCAAGATATACTTGCTCCTGATGGGGATTTAACCCTTCAGATATAGCAACCAAAGTCCATACTTTGTTGGTGTACATGGATTCCATCTCAGATCACTAAGCATCCAGCCATTCTTACAGAGTCGCACTCCTGATGGCCTGCTCGAAACTAGTTGGGTCATCATCTCATGATGCAATCCTCGCTCCCATTGTCATCGAGAAACCGAAGTATGTCTCATGCGGATGAGGAACCCTACTAGATCGGCGGAGAGGCTGAGGTTCGTTGGAATCTACTGAATCCTTTGGTTCTACCAAATCATCAGCTGCAGTTTGTATAGCTGAAACATTTCCAGTTCTACATAACTGACCTTGCCTCGAGCTTGTCCGGATTTTGCTTTTAGACATAGGCCGGACAACCCCAAATCTTAACTAACTTAAGATATGGGCTCTTCCCTTTCCATATCACATATGAAGTGGTAGGCAACTGATTTGATCTGAACCCTATTCAATAGGTATGCAGCTTCTCAAGTGCATAACTCCCAAAAGGAAATAGGTAACTCAGTAGTACTCATCATAGAGCACACCTTATCACATAGGGTGTTATTTCTCCGCCCCGATATACCATCGTGCTATGGTGTATACGGAGGAGTAATGCTGAGAGAGAATCTCATTCTCCTTTAGAATATCCAGGAATTCCATGCTCAAATATTCTCCTCCTTGATTACATCAAGGGACATAATACTTATACCCGTTTTGGTTCTCTACTTCTAACTTATATTCTGTGAATATCTCAAAAGGTTTGGACTTGTGTTTCAACAGGAACATATGTCTGAACCTAAAGAGATCATCAGAGAATGTAATGAAGTATAAAGAGCCGATCTTGGCATGTGTAGACAGGGGACCTCCATACATCAACATGTATCATCCCAAGAGTTTACTAACTCTTTCTCTGTTTCCATTAAACGGAGCTATGGTCATGTTATCTTTATGACATGACTGGCAAGTTTTCGCAAGATGTAAATTCAAACAGATTTGAATATGCATCTATGTGCAACTTAGCTAGTCGGGTCGCATTGATATGACCTAGTCTACAATACCTCAAGAAGGATCCGTTCATTTCTGAACTCTTCCTCTTGTGTGTGTTCCGTATACTTAGAACTGTAGTTTGATTTAGAACATCAATGCTTTTAGATAACGTGCCTGAACCGATCAACTTTTGATATAGGAAATGTTCAAAACATTATCCAACAATACAAAATTTTATCATTTCTTTACTAATAAAGAGAGTGATATGATTTTGTATATCAGGTTCGGTATCTAATAACATTCGTTCAGAATGAATGTATTTGGAATACAGGGTGACAGTGACCAACAGACTTGGCTGCAATACTTGCCCCGTTTTCTGTCTCATGAAACTTATCACCCGTTCTCAGTTTTTCTACCTTTTTGTAGCCCTATGTAACGGATTACATATCTGGGATCCTGATCCGGTATCATATACCCAGGATGCGGAGGATACTGAGAAACAGTTCTTTGTAATGAACACACCCGAAGATGATGCATCGGCATGCACACTCTTCGTTTGGGCGGCACGGGAATTCTGGTAATCCCCAATTTCCTGCTCTGTGTTATAACAATTATAAGTTGGAGCGGGACTAACGTTCCCCAGCTCAGTATAACAAGCGGGTTCGGTCAATAATCCGTATTATTATCGTGATTAAGGCGTGATATGGTCGCTACCTGGAGAGAGAGAGAAGAAAACATTCAGCGTATGCTCTTGCAAGATCAGATTGGTTATTATTTTATCTAATCAGGATGGCTCCCACTGTTTTTATCAAATCTTCCTTCAAACCCTAAAAGGAAAGACTAGCCGGGATTAATTACACGCTACAGATTCGCCAATCTTTCAGCCAAGCCAGTGTCGGTACTTTGAGGGAGGTCCTCCGTGCTTTCGCACGAACCTAATTAATGTAAACCTCGTTTTCCCAGAGGCGTAACCCCGTTGACACCTTTCTAGACACCTACTTGATCGGCTAATTGTAATGTGTAAAACTCTCCCAGGAGTAACAATTACTCGCAGCGGGTATCGGGATCCAACTATCTCATAGAAGGTATGCAATCTCATTGCAAATTTCAACACTTGAAATTCCCGATAATATTTTGCCCCTAACGTGCTATGACCTTGACGAAAGCCAACAAACCATAGCCCGCTAGTCAAGTTCAACCCATACATTTCTTGATCGAATTAAACCCACCCGCACGACCCTTGACGAAAGCCAACAAAGCCGCACGACTATCCTAATCCAATCGCATCGTATGCAGCAGATAAGCAGCATATAGCTACCGCACACTGCACCTTGACGAAAGCCAACAAATGCAGCACGAATACTATATACAACTTATCTGAAATGACGGAGGGCTACGACAGGTTTTTCTGAAAACCTATTGCGTAATGAACTTGATATCGTTGTAGAATCAAATGATTCTAAAATGGAGTGGTTTTTAGGCTTTTCTAGTTTTGCTAAAGAAGTCACTCCTGGTGAAGGGATCGTCGGTCCTTTCCTCGTCGAATGAGGTGCGGGATATATCATATATATCACTGTGCAAAGAAGAAACTATAGAAGCAATCAAAAGACAAACCGAGAGTTGTAGCATCTGCCAGTTATTGGTAAAGGAGTCACTCCCGGTGAAGGGATCTCGGTCCTTTCCTTATCGAATAAGGTGCAGGATATATCATATATACCGCTGTGCAAAGCAAGAACTGTAGCTACCTATTTTATTTTGAAATTCGATTCTGCAACATCTTAGGTTTCTTTTATTTCATTAATCTCATTAATGAAGTCCCATCATATCAATACCTAAACATCACAGATAAATACGACGTACACTTATGCCATCCGCATTCGCCTCGATATCCCCTCGTGCACCGTTAGGTTAGGTAACTAACGGCAGAGCGAGGCAGGGCTAGCGCGGGTGTAAAACATAAGTAATGCCTATATAATATATCATATATACTATATAAAGTATCCATCACAGAACATATCACATGATCACATCACAGATATCGCAGCAGAAGAATCATATGAAATATTGGATATACTAGGACGTCCGTGTTTTCAATACGAGCCAGTATAAAACACGGATTCCACGGTCGCGATGAATAGCCAAACCCACACCCGTAGACCCCTACGAGAGCGGCAAGCAACCCTACCAATTCTAGAGTTAGGAGACCCGGACTCGACTCCTCGAGTTGGTCTCCCACTGGACTCCAGAACCCGGTTACTTGTGCTCCCCTCCTTGGGTCTATCCTAGTGCGGAAAAGTAAATAATATATAAAGGGTGACATCTTCCGCAACCTGGAAGTGCCCCAATAAAACAATATTACATACAAGTTTTTACATGAATGAAAATGAAGAACACTCATCTCACATAAAAACCCCCCGGCTATTCGAACACGACGATCCAATATAACATATCCAGCAACGCATAACATCACATGTCATCAACGTAAGTAAATATGCGCATCCCAATTGTCGTTGACATATAGCAACGAAACCGGCGATATCACATATTACACTTACGGTCACAGAAAAGAAAGTGTAAAACTACAACAGTTGGAATCCGCAACTTGCATAGACATCGCATGCCTAATCAAATGAATTCCTTAGACATCGCATGCCTAACCATTATAAACCCCGTATTTTAGTCTCATTATCGAAAACTCTTTTCAATATCAAGTCGGGCAATTCAACAAGATTCCCGACATGTTGATCGAATGCTCGTCGCAAACTTTAGTAGGCGGCTGCACCCCCGACGCCGTCGACGAAGTGCACCAAGGCGGAACACCGCTGCCGCGAGCATCCGAACGGATGCTTTCGGCGGTGGGGTTCTCCTAAAGTCACTTGGTCGGGGCTATGGAGCGAGGTTGTCTATTAAGTTTACCCGGCGAGTATCCGCGTACGCTACGTGATTGCGACGGACTTTTGATCACATCAAAATTCCGTGGCAACTGATCAAGTGAGACTAAACCGCTAGATTTATAACATTCATTCAGTTATCTCATAACTACTTGTGAATTCCAATTATTGTATCACATTCCGGATAAATAGAAAATGTTAAACTTTTCGATCGAACAATCGAACCCCAAGTTTTCCCGATACAGCTCAACACATGAAATAAGTCTAAAAACATTCAGTTCGTGCCTCAGTACCAACGGTCCAGCCGTAGAAGGGTCAAGCCAACGCCTCACATATGGCACGCCGTACTGCCCCAAACCCGAAGGTTCAAAGGGCAGTTCAAGACGGTCACATAATCGAGTTAAGGTTTGTTGTCTTCTAGAGAGACCATCGCGTTACTTGCACTACTTGGAACGTCTTTAAACCACAGAAAAATCCAACACTTGGAAATTTTCCGGCAGGGGAAAAGGTGGGTATTTATATCCGGTCGAACTTTTTAACATATTCTAAAATATCCGGAAAGCCACATAGACAAAATTAGACAATCATATCGAAATATCGAGTCCCCAATACAACCCAGAAAACTCAACTCTTGAGTTCAGAAAAAAAAAATCCCTGGAAAACCAGCACTGCAAAATAGGAATTACTGTGCAAAATTCAATGGGAGAAGAGACAAAATGGCCGCGGAACTGCCGCATTAGCATGCTAATGCCGCGGTTCCGCCGCACTTTAGACACATCATTAGGTAATTTTTGCACCGTAATTCTTAGAATTTCCTGTTGAATTTTCTGCATATTTTTAATTCTCAAAAAACCACAATTTTCAAAAATGTACAGAGAGCAATTTTTGGGTTAGGGTTTCGGTTCGATCGGACTTCTAACTCCGTCTACGCATCGCCTAAGGCTCTAACTAGGCTCTGATACCACTGTAGGGTTCCTAGGCACACTAATGAGGTCTCACAAGGCATCAACCATGCCAATTTCAAATTTTACAAGTGCCGAGAAACCCTAATACGGATCGTTAACTAGAATTTTAGGCGAAACATGCAACTAGTTAACAACTTAACTAAGTGAACGGAAATACAACCTTTGTAGATCCGGTTCTCCACCTCCATAGCTCCATGATGAAGTCTCCTTGCTGTCCAAATCAAATCCCGGGCTCTAGCGTCGGCTTCATCGGAGAAATGGGCGGGCTTGGTCGTCGGCTTCGATGCCGAAGATGATCTACGTCGAGGCATCGCAAGATCAAGCTCCCACTTCACCAAGTCATGAAACTTGTGAAGAAAACACCCTATACTACTTGGCAAGAGGTAGAGGATGAAGAAATAGGAAGTGGGTTCACTTTAGAATTGGTTTTCTCACTCATTTTCACTAGTTGCCATTGTTGATAGCAAGCTTTTCTTCATGTGAAGAAGAAGAAGAAGAAAGAATAAGAAAGAATATGATAAGTGTTATTTCAAAATAATAAAATAATTGAATACTTATCATATCCTAACTATGATTAAGTGTAGAGAATATACTAGGGTTAGTGAATGGTTAGGTTTAGAAGATGAAGACAAAATGGTCAAACCTTCTTGAAGCTTCAACAAGCATCATGTTTTACAAGCAACCATTTTGTTTTCTTCTCTCTTTATTTGACCAAAAATAAATGGATAAATAAATAAATGAATAATTCAAAACCCTAACCATTATGATAACCATGGTATAAGTCTTTACACAAAGCCAAGTAAGCATGTATCATCAAACATGATACAATCAAGTGCACAAAAGTATATCACATATACAACTTGTGTACTACAAGTGAGAAAATCCATTTAAAGTGAACCAATACTAGTTAATGCAAAGTAATATATCAAATATATAATTATGCATTAAATCATTAAATCAACACTTGATTTAACGATCCGGTCATATCGCATATAACCGACTAATATTCAATGTATCGGCTTATCGAATCAATCCTTGATTCGATAACTAGGTTATATCACATACAACCATTCGACACATTCATCGCGAGAATAGAATACGGTATCACATACACGCATTATTCTCGGTCCCGCACATATCTCATATGCGCTCCTATTTCGTTTCGCTTGAGCCAGGAAACCTCTGTGTAGGACTCTAAAGACTCGTCAATACGCCGGCAGCAGGTGATGATCATATCAAACACCCACAAGCCGCAAGCGGTCTGCGAAACGTAACGGCCACCCGGGTATTGAGCGATCAGAAGATCGACGAGCAAGCCCGCTCACACTCCTGTGAATCCAACCAGTAACACTTACCGTACAGTCCGGTCTCGTCGTCTGATATGTCGCATATCTCGCCTAGGGGTGGTAAACGTCAGACCACAATAGCTCGATAATTCGTGTCGATATGAGGTCTATAACAGTTTGAGAAACTACTGGTAACACTTACCAGTAAATCTCAGCAACCCTGGCCAGGGATTTCCGGTTACAACCAATCGAACACAGCGCAACATCAACTCCCTATACCGGGAGAGACGAATCCCCTCCTATCGCTCATTGCTTCCATATGATTCGGGACTGTACCCAAAAACCACCGTTTTGCACGCCCTCTTGGACGTGGTAAGGTGGAAATCAAGCACAGTGGGAACCACACAACACTCTATGACGATCTCGGGTCAACAGACTACTCTGTACCAGTGTCACCAGAGAACTGCCATCTGACGTAAGGTATAATACCATCTGGGAGTTCTCGGCGAGTCCGTCCAGTGTGCCCAGTCTCCACTGAGCACCCGTATATCATCTCTGATGTCAAACACCAATGGATATGGGATCATCCATCGCCCATCTGTATGGGTCGTGAAGGTATACGCTAGTCTACTCTGGTATATCGATGCCCCGTCTCGATACACCCACGACTAGGGACCTTGAAGGATGTACTTATGGACTACCATGTACCCACTAGTATGATCCACATCATAGTCCAGGTAGTCAAGTACACATCCTAAGGGCTTTACCAACATGTAACAGAGAGACAATCAATGTACACGTTAAGGTAAAGAGTAACCAGATAGCATACTATCATGTCGAGTAAGAAAGTCCTCCCTATATATGTCCCAGTATCCACTACAATATACATCCAATGTACAGTAATTGCCTCTAGGGCATACATATAACTAACATATACAGATAAATGATATTAGTCGGTTATATGTGATATAACCGGATTATTAAATCAAGTGTTGATTTAATAATATGATATATATTTATATTTGATATAATTATATATTAACTAATATTATTAGCCCACTAATTATTTTTCATAATATATATATATATATATATATATATATTATATGAAGTATGGCATGGATTTTCTAATTTTAGAAAATAGAAAATGAGGTGGAAAATGGGGAGACTTTTTTGTGGAATAGGCAAGCATGGTTTTGTTACATATTTTATTCATTTGCTTGCACTATTGAAGCATGGTTACAATTTTTAATGGTTAAAAATTGTATGCTTCAATAATGTGTGAGCTTGGAAGAGCCATCACACTTCATTCTACACTTGAGTTCATTTTTTTTGTGTTGAGCTCATGTGATGAGTTCTTGCTCTCTAGCTTTCTCCATTTTCTTCACCTCCACCTCCAAGCTCAATCCCTCACATGTGTTGTGAAAATCCTTCAACAAAAGTTGTGAGAATCCTAGTGAGCAAACAAAATTCCTACTTCACCATCTTGCACTAGATTAGCACTTTGGTGTAGTGTGTTTTCTTCACTAAAGAGTTTAGTGAAGAGGTAGCTTGGATTAGTGGAGCTTCGGGTGGATCATCTTCGGCACGAAGGTCATCGGAGGAAACTTGTTCATTCTTCAAATGGATCCTAGTGGAGTCGTAGGGACTACTACACGGAGCTTGTGAAGAGAAGGACACGGTCTACAAAAGTTGTAGCATCCTTCATTTAGTATAGATTTCTAGATATCATAGTTAAATCCTAATCATCTAGTTTAAGATCTTGGTTAGTGTTGATTAGCATCCCGAAATTTTTTAAAATGGCATGCTTGATGCTAGAAAAACCCAGTGGTGGTGCTAATATACACTTTCAGCTATTACGTATCGCTAATACATGATGTAATACCCGGTTTCCTTTATACTCAATTTCTATATTTTAAATAAAATTCATTTTCTTTTCTTAATAATTTTCCTAAATTAACACTCCTTCTCTTTTGGCAACTTTATCAAAACCTTACTTACTTTCCCTACCATCATTGTTCTGTTAATGGCAATTAATTTGGCTTAGTATTTAGATTTCATTAAAAGTTTTACTAAACCACATCTCTAAAACCCTAAACCACTACTACAAATAGGGGTTGCCCCTACGGATATATCCGTAGGAGCAAATCACTGCCCCTACGGCTATAGCCGTAGGGCTTGAAAATACACCATAGGCACACACGCCGCAGGCCCTTACGGTTAAATACTTGTCCCTACGGCTTAATGCATAGGTCCATCTGGCCCTACGGACATATTCGTAGGGCCAAAAAAGTTATTTAATTTATCGGTTTATAAAATAAAATAGTTGTCCCTACGGCCAACTCCGTAGGGCCTACTTTTTGTCCCTACGGCTACATGCGTAGGTCCAGATATGTAGGGACAAAATATCAGGTATCATGATATTTTGTCTCTACGGATACCTGTGTAGGGGCAAAATAGGACCCTACGGATTAATCCATAGGTGCAACGTTTGGCCCTACGGATTAATCCGTAGGTGCATATTATCAGATTTTTTAAAAAAAGGGCTGCCTGTTTTTTCCTCGCCCTATGTACAATAATATATACATTATATATAAAAGTAATCAACACGCAGAATATATACCGCAGTATTCATAATCAACATCTCACGCATAATATATAAAAGAAATCAACAAGCAGAATACGATATCAAATCTAAATCAATATGAACACGCAAACACCACCAATATCAATATCGTCCAAAATATATACAATATGTATCATATAAGTAAATACATATTTAAAATATAAGAATCAAAAAGCTACCTTAGCTCGGTCCAGCTCCACCTCTGATAAACGCCGTAATCTGGCGCGCCTGTTCCTTGGATATACCCTGAGTCAATATCTCGAGCAATACGGAGTGTGCGGGAGTCTGAGTGGGCTGTGGAGATGTAGGAGTGGTCTGTACAACCGCAGCCGAGGTAGTGGCTTGCGGAGCTGCAGCTGCGGGAGTCTGAGCGGGCTGTGGAGCTGTAGGAGTGGTCTGCGCAACCGCAGCCGAAGGAGATGCATGTGGAGGCTCAGCCGAAGTACCCTGTCGCGTCTGTTCAGTTTTGTGTTTAATAAACGAGTAAGAACTGTGTATTGGTCGAATTCGTATCATTATCAGGTTATTGCGAAACCCCAATCTATGTATACTTAGGGACTTAGGCCTCGTTTGGATATCTAGTTTGGAAAACCGTAGTTTATTTTAATTAGACAGTTCTATGTATGTATGATTAATCAAAACTAAGTCTATAACTAAATAAGCTCAGGCTACGTACTAATATTGGATATGTTGCTATCTATAATATGACACAATATTTTACTATTAAGTAGTATACATACCATCATCTCCTTCAACTCCTGGACGGTGGCCTACAGGGCGTTCAGTTCTTTCTCTAGACGTCGCTCACGGGAGATAGAGGAAGTAACCGCCGGAGTGGAGTCCAACCTCATATGGGCCCTGCTAGGACCCAGTCCCCGGCCTCTCTCCCAACTTCTGTGGTGCCCTCCGTGTGCGGCGTCTAGGACTGGGGTCAGTAGTATCGGATCATTCTGTCAAGTAAAATCGATCCCCGATGCCTCCGCCTGCTCAACCACCCGCTCCTACACCCACATTAACCAGTAAAATATAAGTATATCATTTAAATTTGAACCTTTCAAAATAAAAATTTCAAATAGGGGTTGAATAAATATTAACACTTACGCAATACTACTGGGTAGCGGTGTCGGTGTATCGAAGCTCGCCCATGGCGGGATCTGTCGAGGTGCCGTGGACGGCAAGATACGCGGACAGCACGCTAGGTGTACCATTCTGCGCTAGGGTCTGAGCTCTCTGCAATTCGCCAAAAATTTACATATATTAGAAAATAACTCTTAATATTACATTATATCACAAAGGTCGGTCTATTGTAATTTACCAATAACTCCATGGCACGAGTAATATTTCTCGAACCATGTTCATATCATAATTTTGCATTATTATATTCCCCATTCTTATTCATTTTACAAATAAACAGGTGCTTTTGATCCATGTCTGCTACATAGTTGCAGGTCACAGGTTCTCGGAACAAAAACAGTGAAAATGATGAAAAGACGATACAAAAGTGAGACTACGACCAACAAATGAAAGAATCTTGATCATGCCTACAGTTTGAAAAATAAACGAAGATCAATAGACAATTTCACAAAACACAAAAGCAGTGCAAGGTTCAAGACTTCGACACGAAGCAAAGGGTAAAAGTCCACGACATTATGCACTGTGGAAATCTGGAAGAGAACTAGATGACAATCTGAGAAACCAAGTGAAGAAACAAGAAGCCAAATGCAATCAGAAGCAGCCCAAAACACTCCAGCCCAAGAGCTTCCAAGATGGCCGCGGATCCACGGCCAAACAGGGCTTTTGGCTGTGGTTCCGCGGCCGTTCTGAGCACGTGTCCGTGCAAAAATTTGACGGGTGGCGGTGCGTTGACTAGGCTTCTTAGGGTAATTTTGTAAATGCAGATAGGGATCAGATGTAACCCTAGGGTTTCTATAATTTATAAATAGGAACCCTACAGCTCTTTTTGGAGCATGCCTCTTCCTATGCCTCATTTTATTTATCAAAATTTAGAATTTCAATTCCTGTAATGTTTGAAGAGTGCATCAAATAAAAGATAAAATAAGTCTTTCTTTTCTTTCCTTAGTTAATTTTCCTTTCTGCCCTAGTTAATTTTATTTATCAGCCCTAATTAATTAGATAACACTTTTAATTATCTGGCCTAGATTAGATAATTAGGTTATTAAAAACAATCATAAAAATGAAATCTTTTATCAATTCCCTAATGAGTGAGTAGTTCCTCACTTATTAGGGTTAGGTTTAGGGAAGGTTTGAGAGATGAAAATCTCTCACCCCTTTCTTGCCCGTTATACATTTTAAAATAGGACTCTATGCATATATACACACACCGCTCACTACGGCACCCTATCCCACGAGGTAGCGGTGATACCGTTGTTTAAAAGACCGGTTGTGTATATTTTCCATGGAGGCTAGGGTAAGAATTAAGAAAGGACGGATAAGGACCTAGAGGACCAAACCTAGTTCTTCCCGATGGTACTAATCCACTTTGTTAATTATTACCTTAACACCTAAATAAATCTTAATTAGGGTATAGAAAGCGGTGAGGAATATTTACTTTCCAAACTTAATTTAAACCTAACCCTAGCAAGATTTAAATCATAATCAACTCATTTCAGTTTTTAGTGATAATCCAATCCACCAAAATTGGAATTAACTCGTTAGAACAATTAGAAAATACACAAAATCCCTGTGGACCAACCCGTACTCAACCGGCTAGCTACCAAGCGACGCCGTTTTTGATTACGGTTAACTATTCTTTGATTCATCTTTTAAAAGCGCAAGCACGCACGCTAAACAACATAACAATCAAATGGCGCCGTTGCCGGGGAATTGTGCAGGTAAAGAAGACGGACAGATTCAGATCTGGAAAATCCCAGTAAACAAATCAAGAAACAGAAAATCTGAATAAACAGGGAAGAATCCAAACAACAAACAGAAAATTTTTGGAGATCCAAACTAGCAGAACCACCGTGGAACCGCGGCAGATATATGCAGTTGACCGCTTAACCGCGGTCAACCGCTGACGTCATCACCTCAAATCCCTCTGTGAGTATTTTTTATCTACTCCGTAACCTCCTGATCTCAACTGAAAATTTTCCTGCAGGGTTCTTTGCGCAAAATTCTTCTACCTCTCCAATAAATTGTTTTTGTGTAGGATTCTTTGCGCTGCAAAATAAAAAATTTTTTTGAAAGTGTTTTAGATTTTTGGTGTGTAAATTGCTTTGCATATTTAAAACGGACTTTTAAGGGGCTTTAACACCAATCCAGATTGGGTGGGGATTTCATTACTCTTCTTAGGACCCCAAAAATCACAAAAAGCATTTGCATCAACTTTCGAGTTAATATAAAAAATATTAGACTCATCCAATAAGGACTGTCGCGCTCAATAGGACAAAGGAAAAGTTGTAGGCATCCGTCGTTTATCTAAACCAGACTTTGTGGTGCCTAGGCAAGACAAGTAGGAAAGGTAATTTTAAAAGGCCCCTTTCACGGTGATTCGTGAGCGGATCCCTCCTTTCTTTACTTGTGCTTACCTGACCACAATTGGCGGTGAAAAGGCGATTTAAGGATCTCACAACTTGCCCTTTGGCACAGTTAGGAGCAGTCTAGTTGACTTAGGAGACCCTAACTCTAGGCTTGATTGTGCATGCTTATATTGTGACTGTTTGAAAGTGTGTAGTAGTCCGTACAAATTTTTTTTTGCAAAACACTTTCTAAAAAAAAGAAGAAAAAAAACACTTTCGAAAATTTCAAAACTCCAAAAACAAACAATTTCTTAAAAAAAAAATTTTTAAAAAAAATCATCACATTCTTTTTCTTCTCCTTTCTTACATCATGGGTACCCCACCTCACAAAACTCTTGCCGAACTTTGGTACCCCTATCCAAACATTGCTTCCTACGCGTATTGTTTTGGTCAAATTACGGACGACCCCTCCATACCCAAAATTTCTTTGAAAGATCGAATAGAAGCGTCTAGGAGAAACAGTTGGACTCCGCAATCCACTTTGTATCAACCATTTCAACCTTCACCGCCTTCTTACATTGATACTTCTTTTTCGAGTTCTGCTGTAACTTCCAAACCCATGTCTATTGCTGAACATATTGAACAATCTCGTAACCGATCTTTCATTCCTTTCAACACTTTCAGTTCTTGGGATGAACAAGTCCATTCATCTTTTTATCCTAATGTTGATCCTACTCCTGTCCAACCATTCAATTTCTACCAGTCCTATCTGACTTTCGCACCTTCCCTAAACATTGCTTCTACACAACCATTTGGGAGTTTCATGTATCCAAACAACTTTGAATCTTTTACTGAAACCCCTTCACAACCCATGTCTAATCTGGAACAGTCGTTGGAAGCTTATATTGCAGCGACAAACCAACAGATCTGGAATTTGGATGTGTCCATTGCCGCCCTTATGCAACTTAGTGACCCGGTCGCTAGTTTCCAACTAGCTCCAAAAATTCCAATGTATGATGAGGCGGTTGGACAGATTAAGAATTTGAGTGTCGAGAGTGAGCCGTGCACCCTTCCAAATCAAACCTACCCATTACCAATTGAATCCCACACCTCCGGTTTTGAATATCTATCAAGCGTCCAAAATGATTCACCAGTTGAAAATAAAACGTTTAATGAGTTGTGCGACTTTGTAGTGCTTGATTTGCCAGATTGTGAAGGGTCCCTTTCGAGTGAAACCATCACCAATCCTTTCAACCTCTACACCTCCAATTTAGAACCTGAATTGATAAATATCCATGCTTTTGATGAGGTGTCCGAAAAAATTGATTTTCACTTGATTGAGGATATTGACGCAGGGAATATTTTGGATGATGAACCCGCAGATTTGACTGAATTTTTCTCTTCAATTCATCATCCCGAGTCATTAAATGTTTCTCCCGAACTTCATATGCGTCTTGATTTTGATGATAATTGCATGGATGAGATAACTTTTGAGGAGAATTATGAGGATAGTATTGAGGAGAGTATTGAGGATGAACCAGTTTTGTTTGATGGGTCGGATTTTCCAATTCATTCTCCTGAACGTTTAACTGTTATACTTCCTAAATCACCCCATTTCATCCTTTCCATCGTTCCAACCACGCAAGAGATCACGCAGGAGGACTGTGAGCTTGAAAAATTTCTGTTTGATCACAGCAGTTTTGATGCCACTAGTGCGTTCCTCTTTGAATTTGACATAGTTCTCGCAACCGATAACGATTACGAGCGTTTCACTTTTTGGGACGATTTTGAAGACTCACCGCCCGAGTTTGAGTCCTTTGAATTTTCAGGTGAGTTAGTTGAACCATCAGACTCGGTTGTTAACAATCATCTCGAACCATTGATGGAATCCTTCGAGTTCGAGATAGTTTCACCAATTTCACCTTCAATTGTTTCACCTTTGAAACTCGAACTCAAGTTGTTGCCGTCTCACCTTATACACGCTTACTTAGGTGAGAATGATACCCTTCCTAAATCACTCCCTTTCGTCCTTTCCATCGTTTCGACCGCGCAAGAATTCGTCGCGCTTCCATTTTTAATGTCTGGTTTACCAAGTTCAACGTACCCATGTTTTCTCGCGAATCTTGAGGGATTTGACATCATTTCTCGACGGGTTGATAGATTAGCACAATCGCTTTTAACACATTGGTCATCACAATTTGTGCTAATTTATTCACTCAATTTACACTCTCAAGTTCGTACTACACTTCTTTCTCTTTTCCGCCATTCATCTCCTCTACCGAGACCGTATACTGTTTCTATTCCTACACGGTTTCGTGTACTTCTCATTTCTTTCCTCTACACTCCATTCTATCACCAACCACATCATTATAACGATAAAATTTTTGAATGGTTGGTGCTAACCTTTGGCCTGTGTAAGGCCTTGTATAACTTGATACTGTATTTTTCTCCCCCCTAACTCTAAACTTTAATGTTTAAACAGTGGAAACACTGTTTCACTTAAACAGGTGAAACCATTTTGTGTGTATATATATTTTTTGTTTTTCTGTTCACAATAAAAAAAAAAAATAATAATAAAAAAAATAAACAGGGGAATACCGGCAATTTTGACCCTTTTGGTGTAGCCTGACAGTGAGGACACTGTCAAGTTTAAGTTTAGGGGTGTGCTCGGTAAGCTTTCTTCCTTCGCATTCATGTGTATATTTTTGCATTTGCATACTTATTTTAAAACCCATAAAAAATTGAAAAATTATGAAAAATTATAAAAAATTATAAAAAAATTGAAACATTCAGTTTTGGCCATAATTAACTTGAGTTTGACAAAAAGGTTAACTAGCTAGGAACAACTAGATCTTAGACTTAGTAAATTAAAAACCTGAAAATAACCTTTCTTAAAATTTAACGGTAGAAAGTATATGTCTTTGTAGTTTATTTAGAAATAGGCAAATTTCGAGTTCACTTCTTGGGCTAAGTTAAAACTAGGGAAAAATATTGATATTTTTATTAAAGTATAAGTCTGAAAAATAATTCCTAAGCTTAAGTCTAAATTCTGAAAATATATACCCTACAAATTGCACAAACACGAACCTTGAAACTTGGAATAGTAAAGAGACTTTGAAATGCTCTTGTCTAAAGTCCTCAGTACGAAGAAAAATAAAATAAAAATCAAGTGTGAATAAAGAGAAAAAAAATGAACACTGGTTTTTGTAATTACTTAAGCCTGCATAAATAGAAAAAAATATTTAGCGAGGGTGCTTTATCACCTAGTGCCTTAGACCAACTGGTTTGGGAGTCACTGCTAAAGCGTTAGGTGTTACAAGACTAGGAATTACGCTTTAATGTGCAAACACATTTTGTAATCGGTCGTTAGTACCTCAAGAAGTATTAACGGTCGCATGAAGAATGTGTGAGCAATTTCATCTAAAAATTCACCAAAGTACTTTGGACGATGGACAAGAGTATAATAGATTGATTTCAATTTCCAAGTGTAGGGGTGATATATACACATACGTAGGGGTATATGATTGGGGTTTGGATGAAAGATAGGAATGAAAAATACGACTTATATCTTTAGTAGAGATGATAAAAATTCCTAAGTTGAGATGGAACCATAGAAGGAAAACTCAAAAGATGCTAAAAGCTAAGTGAATTTACAGAACATATACAATCTTAAGTTAAATGATAAGGAAGCGTGAAAAATACGGGGTGATGATTTCTGAGTTGAAGATAATAGAGTTTCTTGTTAGAAAACCGAATTGAAAAATAAAAGTCAATAGGCCGAATTGATAGCATTTTGGGGGTAGTATCCGCTGAAAACCCTCAGGAGACAACACTCCTCATAGTAGGGACACCTAGAGGTTTAACGGCTTGTTGCACGAGCTCAGTGCAATCGCGTTTCCCTGCGAAAGTGAGGCTAGGTCATTTTCGAGAATAAAACTAGTTTTGCTCGAGGACGAGCAAAAGATAAGTTTGGGGGTATTTGTTCATATCATAATTTTGCATTATTATATTCCCCATTCTTATTCATTTTACAAATAAACAGGTGCTTTTGATCCATGTCTGCTACATAGTTGCAGGTTACAGGTTCTCGGAACAAAAACAGTGAAAATGATGAAAAGACGATACAAAAGTGAGACTACGACCAACAAATGAAAGAATATTGATCATGCCTACAGTTTGAAGAATAAACGAAGATCAATGGACAATTTCACAAAGCACAAAGGAAGCGCAAGGTTCAAGATTTCGACACGAAGCAAAGGGTAAAAGTCCACGACATTATGCACTGTGAAAATCTGGAAGAGAACTATATGACAATCTGAGAAACCAAGTGAAGAAACAAGAAGCCAAATGCAACTAGAAGCAGCCCAAAACACTCCAGCCCAAGAGCTTCCAAGATGGCCGCGGATCCGCGGCCAAACAAGGCTTTTGGCCGAGGTTCCGCGGCCGTTCTGAGCACGTGTCGGTGCAAAAATTTGACGGGCGGCGGTGCGTTGACTAGGCTTCTTAGGGTAATTTTGTAAATGCAGATAGGGATCAGATGTAACCCTAGGGTTTCTATAATCTATAAATAGGAATCCTACAGCTCTTTTTGGAGCATGCCTCTTCCTATACCTCATTTTATTTATCAAAATTCAGAATTTCAATTCCTGTAATGTTTTAAGAGTGCATCAAATAAAAGATAAAGTAAGTCTTTCTTTTCTTGCCTTAGTTAATTTTCCTTTCTGCCCTAGTTAATTTTATTTATCTGCCCTAGTTAATTAGATAGCACTTTTAATTATCTGCCCTAGATTAGATAATTAGGTTATTAAAAACAATCATAAAAATGAAATCTTTTATCAATTCCCTAATGAGTGAGTAGTTCCTCACTTGTTAGGGTTAGGTTTAGGGAAGGTTTGAGAGATGAAAATCTCTCACCCTTTTCTTACTCGTTATACATTTTAAAATAGGACTCTATGCATACATACACACACCGCTCACTACGGCACCCTATCCCACGAGGTAGCGGTGATACCGTAGTTTAAAAGACCGGTTGTGTATGTTTTCCATGGAGGTTAGGGTAAGAATTAAGAAAGGACGGACAAGGACCTAGAGGAAGAAACCTAGTTCTTCCCGATGGTACTAATCCACTTTGTTAATTATTACCTTAATACCTAAATAGATCTTAATTAGGGCATAGAAAGCGGTGAGGAACATTTACTTTCCAAACTTAACCTAAACCTAACCCTAGCAAGATTTTAATCCTAATTAACTCATTTCAGTTTTTAGTGATAATCCAATCAACCACAATTGGAATTAACTCGTTAGAACAATTAGAAAATACACAAAATCCCTGTGGACCGACTCGTGCTCAACCGACTAGCTACCAAGCGACGCCGTTCTTGATTGCGGTTAACTATTCTTTGATTCATCTTTTAAAAGCGCAAGCATGCACGCTAAACAACATAACAATCAAGCCACCTGTATAAGTGGGGCGACCCCTCTTCGCCGACTTTCTATTCTCTTTATTTTGATCGGCCTGTTTCTGCATAACACATTTAGATTTAGTTTTCTAATTAAGCAACACAAAAAAAATAAATTATATACTAAATAATGAATTACATTTAAAATACATACATGTTTGTGCTGAGAGTCGAAATATTAGCACGACAAAGGCCATGTATCTACGTCGACTCTCGCAAAGGCCGGAGTATGTAGGAGGGCCGCTCTCTCTGCCTCAGGGGTCGCCATCCTTAGGGAATAGCAGTCGATCTTCAGCTCATTCCTCTTATATCGGACCTTCGATTGCATGTTCTTCATCAGCCCATGGTACAGAACGTGAAGATCGAGCACCCTCCCAGGGTGATCAGGGTCGGGTACAGGCTGAAAATCGTAATCCAACTGAAAATACAAAAAAAAACAATATTATTAAATTGCAAGTGTTAATAATAAATATATTGAATAAATCAAATGAAAATATATATGAATACCCGAGCCTGATCCCAGAAGAGGGCGAATGAGCGCCGGTGCTGGTCGCCCCACTCAACATGAAGTGGATAGTTCTTCACGAGGAGGCTCTCATCCCCCATATACCGGCCGAACCTCTCGGCATAATCGCCGGTATAGCGATAATCAGGGGTAAAAAAAAGGGAGAATGCTGCCTCCCCTCTAGCTCTGTCGGGCCTCAGCCCGTGGGACTGATTCAGGCCTCGAGTTCCCCTCTCGAGATGGGGAGGCCCTGCGTCTATAAGAAATATCAACACAATCAATATTAAGACAAAGGATATTCCGTGGAGGTCTTCGTCAGTGAAGGTGATGGGCTCGGCTGCTTTGTTTTTCTTCCGGGGCTGGTCGTTGGTTCCATCGACTGGTAGGAGGCGGCGAATCTTGCCGGCTCTATGTGCACCCCCCGAAGAGACGATCATGATTTGGCCAATCGTTAACTCCCCGGGAGGGGGATGGTTCTCTTGCTCCCGGTCTGTCTGTCGTTTTTCCCGCAGGTATTTCGCCAGGTGGCCCGAGCGAATCAACTCCTCGATGTAGTCGCGGAGTTATTTATAGTTCTCAGTAGAGTGTCCCTGCGACCTATGGAAGGCGCAGTACGAGCGTCGAGTCCGTTTGGACACTCTATTGGTGACCGGAAGGATCTTGAAGAATCGCTCGCCCTTCGCCTCCTCCAACAGTTCAGTTTGAGAGATATTGAGCGAAGTGTACTCCTGGAACTTCGGGGGGTATGGTTTTGGCCGGTCGACCTTCTTCTTTTCTTCTTTGACCCTCTTCTTTTGGTCGGCCTGGTCGCCCCAGTGTAGGTTTGCGTTTACTTCGGACTCGAGCTGGATTTCTCGCTCGGTCTAAGCTTTTACCTCGGCCATGGACCTAGGTTGAGACAATGCAAAAGAGCGGAGCCACTCTTTGTGCCTAAGACCCGACCTCAGAGTTGTGATTGCAGCCTCGTCCCTGTGCTCGAGGACCTCAAGAAGAGCGTTGTAGAAGTGAGTGACGTATCCTTTAAAGGATTCCTTATCCCCGCTCTTTATAGTGAAGAGGTAATCGACGGTCCGCTTTTGCCGTCTGTTCCAGATGAAATGTCCAAGGAACTGGGCAGCCGGCTCATCAAAGGTAGAGATGGAACGTGGCCTGAGTCCTCGGAACATTCGTCCAGCCCGGATGAGAGTGGCGGGGAACGCTCGGCATTGGGCAGCGTCGGAGTTGTCCTGGAAGCTCTTGCCCTCCGTAAACGCGTCCAGATGGTCTTTCAGGTCGGACATCCCGTCGAAGAGGGCTACTTTTGGAGGCTTGTTTCTGGATGAGACGCGGACAACGAGCAACTCTTCAGTGAAGGGCTTCATAAGCGAGTCGGTGGCATACCTGGCCCCCTCGTTTGAAGGATGACCCTCCCAATGTATACCCTCGATTTTCTTTTCGAGGGCGTCGAGATGGTCATGGTACCCGAGGATTCGGCCGTAGTCAGAGTTATGGCCCTTCCCGCTGGCGGCCTGCGCCTGGCTACGGCTCCTGTTCCATTCTATCAGGTTCCTCAGGTCCCATGGCGAGGTCATTCTTGAGTCGTCTTGGCGAGTGCCGCCCGTGCGACCCCGTCGAGGGAGAGGGTGCCGGCCATGCCTGGGAGCAAGCGAGCTGACCGACACCTTCTCGGGAGGGATGGGAGAGCGATGGGCCTCGGGACAGGGAGCTCTTTCACGTGACCTTGGCGTGGAGCTGTGAGGCGCCCAATGGGTCATTGAGTCGATCGCCGCGGAGGACCTGTGGCCGTCGGAGATAGAAAGACGTTGTTCATTGGTGCCAGTGTGGGCAATGTCGTCTCTCCCTCTGCGGAGGTCATGATCTCGTGGAGGGGGAACAGCGACCTGGGGGGGCTAGTCCCGCCGTTTGGACGTGGACAAGGGCATTCACTATGGATGTGAGCCTGTCGATCCGTGCAGAGAGGGCGTGAATGGTGTTAGAGGGAGGAGTGGACCCGCTCGCGCCTCCGTTGTGGGGAGGGCGGCAGCTTGTGCTTGGATTGTTACGGTGCTCACTCGCCATGAGTTCGAGATCGGATGATCAACTTTTGATGAGTGGAACTTTCAGGTTCCCACAGACGGCGCCAACTGATGGAGGTCAGGATCTCCTTCAGATGTTATCCTCCGTCGATCTGTCGCGAGCGCTGGTGAACGACTGATATTGGCGTTGAGATTCGTTTCCCTGAGCGTATGGATCTCAGTGGGCTTGATTTGGGGTGAAGCTAGGCTACCTGCAAAGAAGTCAGCGGTGGTTGTACCACCGTGGACCCTCCGACGATCAAGTTAGCCGAGGTATTTGAGCAGAGTAGTGGCTTATTAGATTAAATTGCTTTACCTGAGTCTTCTGGGAGAGGGGTTTTTATAGCGGTCGCCATGAGCTAGCTGGCGTGAGATCTTTGCCGGCCGTTATGCCCCTGGCGTTATGCCTACATGAATGACGGGATCCCCCATTAATGACGAGATACGCTCGTTAATGGGGGATACGACGGCGTGGAACTCAGGATCGTGGGGTGGTGGATATCTCGCATCTGGCGAGATGCACGGAGCCATGACGAAGGCGCCTGTGATCTGCGTTCTAGATCGCTCGGTAGAACCGGGGAGGCCTAACTCGGTGAGAGGCCTAAAAGAGGGCGGGAGGCTGAGCCAGTTCGGTTCTGTGATAGCTCAGAGGCGAGAGGCCGAGGAAGCTCGGTGTGTAGGAGGGCTCGGAGGCGAGCCTACAGTCATTTATAAGGTGTGCGTAAGAGCGTTCAGGGGTCCATAGTAGGTCGGGGCATACCTTGGGACGATGGCTCGGAGAGAGCCTCCAACGCATAGTGCTTTCCCTATTTACGTGAGCCTCGGGACACGTCATCTGCCACGTGTCATGATCCGGGGAGTTCCCACTTATAAGCATCATCAGCGGCGAATTTGGTGCCATGGCTATCAAAGAAGCTGAAGAAGGTCCTATAGACTTGCACAAATAGCGCCGATCTGCTCGACTCGCTGGTGATGCTCTCCACATTCTACACCGAGAAAACGCCGCCGGCTCTCCGGAACCTCAAGTCCTGGATTGAGCAGCGAGCCCTAGCGATCAACGGTCAGTTCCTCCTCGCCTCTATGCCAGCTCAGCAGGCGCTCGACCGAGTCGACAAGGAGGTCCATGCCCTCGTCCAGTGCTACGATCAGTAAGTCCCTTTGCGTTTACTGAGATTTAGATTGTTAATTGATTGGGGTTGTTCCCCGTCGAACACAGAGACGCGACCGCAGAGGTCCGTTTTGCCTGAAATTTGGGGCAGATGCTAATTGGTGCTATCCGTCCACCTCTCCGAAAATGCCAAGTTGATTTATGGCACCATGTATCGAAGGTTTAAACGGATGCGGCCGATGTAGCAGACTTCATCAGATTCCCCCTCGTGTGAGGGGTTTTTGATTGTGGGGACGCTCTTCCCTGCAGGCGCAAGCCCTTGCAGTTAATTACGCTACCGCTTCGCGGTAACAACTTTCTCCTTCTCCAGATGGTCACTTCGTGTCGTGTGTGTCTGTTTTGTTTTTAGTTGCCCGTGGATTGTATACGGAGACTAATTTATTGTTGTCGCCCGTAGGGCGTGGATTAGTCCAAATCCGTATCTTCTTAGATTTGGGTTTGGGGGTTGGGTTTAAAAATACGTTGGTCTCATTTGGGACTAAGATCAACTTAAACGTATGTTAAGGATACGTTAGTCTAATTTTTAGACTAAGATCTACTTAACGGGATCATTTAGATCCAACAAGAAAGCATTTGGCCTCTGTTGTTTAGTTTAGAGACATTGCGGTTAATTAGTTTAAGGACATTACTGTCCAATGTTAGTTTAGGGACATCTCGGTCCAGGTTAAGGACATCGTAGTTCGTGGGTTTAAAGGGACCCCACAGTCCGAGGTTAGGGACATCGTAGTCCATGCGTTTAAGGACCCCACAGTCCGTAATTTAAAGATACCGTAGTCTATGAAGTTTAAGGACATCGTAGCCCATGAGTTTAAGGACCCCACAGTCCGTGAAATATGTGGTTGTCGGGACCCGTCACCTCTCTGAAGACGTTAAAGGATTACAACGACGGATATCAGAGGAGTAAAGAGATGTACTCTTGAACCGGTGTGAATTGGTTGAAAGATCTATAGTCCAATTTAGAACTAAGATCTGTTAAATATTTATGAGCAGACGGGCTCACTTAAATATAAGTTGAGGACTTATGGCCAATATTGGGCTAAGTCCAATAAGATTAAAATGTTTAACATTTTATTGTTCTGGGTTGTTGAGCTTCTATTTGGGCTTGGCCCTTAATAATGCTAAGCAATAGATCCTGACATTTTTTTGTCTTGTATTGAATGCATAGCATTCATCAGAACAATATTTGTTCTGATAGTGCGCCACGTGGTGCGCCAGGCGCTTTGCGCCAGTTAAAGAGCGCATTGCGCTTCTACCAAGTAGCGCACACGAAAAGGACACGTGTCGCGCTTGGCGCTAAGTGCCAGATAATGAGCACATTGCACCAGTTTATGAGCGCTAAGCGCTAGTTTATGAGCGTTAAGCGCTAGCTTAGTGGAGTACATGTGAGTGACACGTGGCGCGCTTGGCGCTAAGCGTCAGCCCATGAGCGCAGTGCGCTGTTTCAGAAGCGCAAGTTGCATACATGGTTGACACGTGGCACGTTTTGGCGCTGAGCGCCGGTCCAAGGAGCGCAGAAGCGCAGTTCAAGAGTGCAAGGCACTTTTCAATAGCGCAAATCACATTTGATCAAATTTATGATCTGTGAACAAATTTATGTTCTTTTTTTAAAGGAGGCTTTGCCTCAAGTTTCAAGAACAATAGTTCTTACTTTTGAAAGGGCTTTGCCTTTGTAGATCAATGATCTATGAATGAAGTAAATACTTCTTTTGTTTCTATGATGAGATCTTTTGATCTCTTTTTATAAAAGACCTTAGTCTTTTGTAGATCTATGATCTTTTAAGAAGATAATTCTTCTGTTTTAATGAGATAATTTTATCTCTTTGTGTAAGAATCATTCTTTTTACCTTGAAGAAAATGATCTTCTTTCAAGTGCTTGCTCTCTTTTTTTTTAGTTTTCTCAAAGTTTGTAGGAGGGTTTCTCTATCTCAGACTTGAAGTCTAGGGGCCTTTATATAGGGCAAATTGATTTGTTAAATCAGTTAAAGAGATCTTTCTCTGATTGATTTGGGGATGTTTCCCCACTGTTGGATCTTTGATCCTAGAGCTTCTGTTTTACAGAAGGCAATTTTCTTGTTTTTAACAACATTGGAAAGATCTTTCCATAATAGAATTTTAATTCTGATTAATTAATGATTTATCATTATTAGATCTTTTGATCTAACGGTGGGGAATTTTTAATTCCAGCGCTGGTGCACCCGTGCTGTGCACGTGGTGCGCTACTCAGAGCGCAGCGCACTTTGCGTCAGTGCACCTACGTTTGACACGTGGTGCGCAGCGCAGCCTGTGCTAGCGTCCCGTGTTTGACACGTGGCGCGCAGCGCGCCTAGCGCTAGCGCACACATGGTGCACTGCCTAGGGTGCAGCGCACCTGACGCTAGCGCATCCGTGTTTGACACGTGGCGCGCAGCGCGCCTAGCGCTGAATCTGAAGCGTTGCTTCAACTTTTGAATTTTGAATTTTTAAAATAGAGGTTTGCTCTGATTGGGGGTGCGCTGCCTACGGCGCAGCGCACCTGACGCTAGCGCATCTGTATTTGACACGTTGCGCGCAGCGCACCTAGCGCCAAATCTGAAGCATTGCTTCAATTTTTAAATTTTGAATTTTAAAACAGAGCTTTGCTCTGATTGGAGGAAACAAATACCCCCACCATTACGCTCACGTGGCGCATACGTGAGTGCAGTGGTGGCAACATCTGAGCCCTTGGATCAACTTAGAACTTGAAGAGGCGGTTCAATGCCTATAAATAGGACCTTTGGTCCCTTAGATGATTTTCATCTGCTTTCTTGAGAATTTTTATTCAGAGCATTGCTCTTCAGAACTTTTCAAGAGTCAGAACTCTATCAAAACTTAGGTAAAGTTTTTTTTTAAATTTTTTAATGAATTAGGGTTGTACCCATTAACAGAGCCGTGCTCTTCATAGATCTTTGATCAAAAGAAAACCCATTTAGGGTTTCATTAGCAGAGCTTTACTCTCATGAACCCATAGATCTAAAGAGATCTTTTCTTGGGGTTTCTTAGCCCATGAATCAGAGCTATGCTCTTTTGATAACATGTCGATTTCTTAATCTTTGATGAAAAACTCTTAAGAGTTTGTTCATGGATCTTGAAGATCCTAAAATTTTTTAATTCATAAAAGTTAATTTTAATTAATTCTTGATGGATTTTGCCATCATCATTACAGAGCCAGGTTCTTAAGGAATCTTATTCCTTCATGATTAGAGTTTGACAAGTGTCACTCTATCATAGAGGTTTGCTCTCAAAGGAAGATTTTCTCCTTTTTCCCGAGGGATCTCTCATTCAATGAGAATTTTCTTGATGATTTCTTCATTAATTAACACTCTCTTCTAATGATGAGGCTTTTTTATTAATTGATACATTGTCATCTAGATTTTGTGGGTCCCCCTTTGGTCCCCTTTCCACTGCATTGCAATGTGGTATAAATTTTAAAGTACCGAGTGTCAGAATTTTTAAAATTAAATTAAAGTACTGACAGTTGACTTCTGTCCCTCCTTCTTGCAGGCGACATGTCTTTCGATGCTACGTTTCCATTCGTCCGTTCAGAGGGAGGATTCCCTAAGGCACCTGTGGACCGGGAGGTTCTTGCGCTCATCAAAGACCGTGACCCGGAACACAAAAATCTTTACTTGTGGGGTAGATGGTATGACCAGATTATCAGAGGTCATCAAACCTTCTCTTGTGCGACACCGTCGGAGCCTATCTCGGCGATCTCGTATGCGGATGCACCCCCGGTGAACTATGCCGTGGAGGTGGTTAATTGGACTTTGGAAGGTCTTCTTCAGCCTTCGATCGCCGCAGTACCCATGCAGCCGCCGGCGGCTTTGGATACCCTGGAGCGGCATATATGCCAGGGCCAGTCATGCCCTTGGAGACAGCCCTACAACATCGGGCTAACTCCTCATCATCCGGCCGGGTACTTGCAGTGGGCTCGGTACATCTTGTCGGCGAAGAAATCGTAGCTGTTGAGGCTTGGGCTATACCCTGCGGTCTATGCTTCGTTGTTCCAATATTCTGCACCTCCCACGTAGTGGATTAAGGCGTTCTTGGAGTAGTGGAACATCCCGACCCATACCTTCCTTCTGCTGGACAGAGAGGTCTCCATTTCCTTGGAAGAATTCGCCGAGGTTTCTGGTCTACCAGTCAGGGGGGAGCACTATGAGGAGCTGCTTCCTCCGGATGAATACATTTTTGCCACCAAGCCAGTGGTGATGGGCCTCACGCTAGAGAATGCCATTCAGCACCAGTTCCCCAGCCTGATAAAGGTGTTGAACATGTATGAGAGCCTCTTCTTGGAATCCGGAGGCCGGGGGGGTCAGTTTTGTGGACTTTATTGCCTGTTTTCTTCGTCCAGAGATTTTGTCGCGACGAGGCGAAAAGTTTGCTAAGCTCGATGATCCCTTCGCCTTTGGCTTGGACCGTCAGCCGGTACTGGAAGCTGATCAGAAGGGCTTCTTTCTTCCTGACGCTGCGGTCATCCCTGTGTCAGAAATCGCCGCCCCGGGTATTGATGAGGAGGCGTTCTTTCTTGGGTTTCTTGGGCTATGGTTGAGTTGGTTCGCACTCCTTATGCATCGTCATTACATGAGGCCTTCCGTCTTCTACCCCGCGCATCGCATGGTTGCTGGAATACAAGTGGCCATCGGGATCGCCGGGTTAACCCACCTATATCATGGTCTTAGCGTAGCGGCGGATACCACTGAACCGGGGGTGCATCCTGCCAACTTCTCGATGAATTACTTCACTTCATGGATGGAGATGCACGTGTAAGTCCATGCTACCTCTCCCGGTACTTTCGGGCATGCGGAATTTGACGAAAAACAATTTTCTAGAGGTGGTAACATGGACTCAAAACCGGATCTTTGTTAAACATCTAATTAACAACCTAACTAGGAGTTGTTAACTACTCGGTTAGGGGGTTATACCTTTCTTTCTTGAACTCCTTCGTCTTCAAGCCTCGATGGTTGTCCGAATCGGCTTCTCCCCGTCGTCTCCTTGCGCCGAAGATCGATCCACCTGAAAGCTTCTACCTTTGGCTCCTTCTTCAAACTTTGAAGAAACTAGTTCACTCGGTTTGCTAAACCTTATGAACTAGAGTGAGTAGAGAAGAGTTTGTATGGGATTTTATCTATGGTTCTTGGTTCTCAACTCATGAGACAAGTGAACCATAGACTCAAGAGAGGGAGAGCAAGAGGAGGAAGATGAGAGCTCAAGAACAAGAGAGAGAATGAGAATGATAGAATGAGAGAAGACTTTTCTCATTTGGCTCTCATAATCCATAACCATCATAACACATCATAGAAATCAAGTATTATGTGATGGTTTAAGCAACAATAGCCATATCATTTCATGCACTCATTTTGCACAAGAGAGCAAGCAAGCAAAAGTCTTTGCCATGAAATGATAGCTATTGTTATCATGATGGTCAACTAGTCAAGCCTAGTCAACCGGTCAACAAAGTCAACAAGTCAACAAAGTCAACAAGTCAACAACCATGTCACCATAATACTTAATTAATATAATTGTTAATCATATATCATATTCTCATTAGGGTTGAGCAAAAAGTCAATAGTCAACGGTCAACAACCCTAATGAGAATCCTCTGCCTCTGTCTCTCCGTCAACTGTGCATACACACCCGCATCCGCGTTCCGAGGAACACGGATGCATACTGGATAAAACCAATCCCAAAAGGTACACTAGGATCTGGCTTAAACCAAAGCCCGCTAGTGTAAACTGTCCGGACACTGTACGTGCACAAGTGCACGGATGTGACCGAACCCTGTCGCAAAACCATGCGACCTGTCGCAAAACCATGCGACCTGTCGCAAAACCATGCGACCTCTACTCTTTTGCCTAAAGGTGAATAGCTTTCTGTATGGGACTCTAAAGACTCGACACTACGCTGGCAGTGGGTTTAACCACAGACCGCAAGCGGCACTAGCTGTGCGTAACGGTCCCCAGGTAGATGCCGACAAGAAGACTGACGAGGCGAAACCCATCTGAACTCCTACTGAGCCTGAATGTGACATTCTCCGTACAGTCCGGTCTGTTCGTCTGCTACATCTCATGGCGGGCCTAGGGGGCGGTAAACGTCAGTCCCCTAATAGCGGTACAAGTCGTGTCGGAGTGAAGCCCAAAACACCCTGAGATAACATTGGAAGCCTACCAGTATATCTCGTTTGCCCTGGCCAAGGACTACTCGTGTAATGGCTCTCCTAGACACAGCGCGATGTCAACCCCCAATACCGGGAGAGACGAATCCTGTCTAACCGTCACTGCCTCCAAGTGCGTCGGGACTGCACCCAACTACTACTGGTTTGCACGACTCCTTTGAGCCGTGGTAGGGTAGTAATCAAAGTACAGTGGGAACATACTTGAGGCGAAGTGACAGTGTCAAGTCAGCGGACTAAGCTGTACTCATGTCACCTGGGAACTGATAACTGACGATAGGCATAATACCAACTAGTCAGTTCCCGACGAGTCCTGTCCAGTGTACTCGTAACCCAACGAGCACCCGCATACTATCTCAAGTACGACGTACCGACGGCTATGGGACAGACCGTCTCCCACACTGGGATGAGAAGCGCATGCGCTAGTCTACTCCGGAGTATCGATGCCCTATCTCGATAGTCCTGCGAGTAGGGACCTGTATAAGGATGTGCTTATAGATTACCCAGCCCCACTAGTGTGACTGCCATCACAACGCTGGTAATCAAGCAAAGATCCTAAGGGCTCCACTAATGTGTATAGGTGATATACTAAAATAAACACATGTACACATTGAAGTAGAAACAAACCAAGTAGCATACTACTATTTTGAGCAAGATTGTATATACAAGGTGAATATCCCAAGCTTCCATTAAGTAATATACAAACCAGTATGATACAGTAATGGCCTCTAGGGCATATACACTAACAATCTCCCACTTGCACTAAGGCCATGTACTGGCGTATCGAAGACCTATCATCTCGATCAGCCGCTCGAACTGAGTCTGGCGCAAGGCCTTGGTGAATGGATCTGCAGTGTTATCTTCTGAAGCAACCCTCCGAACCTCGATCTCCTGACGATCCACGATCTCCCTGATCAGGTGATACCGCCTCAAGATGTGTCTGGATCTCTGATGGGACCTGGGTTCCTTCGCTAAAGCTATAGCCCCGTTGTTGTCGCAATACAGAGGTATTGGATCAACAATGGACGGAACCACCTGAAGTTCTTTCAAGAACTTCCTCATCTAGACAGCTTCTTTTGCGGCATCAGATGCAGCGATGTATTCCGCTTCCATCGTCTAGTCTGCAACGGTTTCCTGTTTGGAACTCTTCCAACACACCGCCCCTCCATTGAGGGTAAAGACAAAACCCGACATGGACTTGGAATCATCCTTGTCACTCTGGAAGCTGGAGTCAGCAAAGGCCTCGATCTGGAGGTCTTTTCCGCCATACACCAAGAACATCTCCTTAGTCCTTCTCAGGTACTTGAGAATGTTCTTTACCGCTATCCAGTGTTTCTCCCCAGGGTTTACTGATACCGGCTTACCACACTCAGTGCATAAGCTACATCCGGTCTGGTACACAACATCGCATACATTATAGAGCCTACCGCAGAAGCGTAGGGTATAATAGACATGCAATCCCTCTCCAAATCAGTCTTGGGAGACATCTCTTTAGAGAGGGTGATCCCGTGACAAGCCGGTAGGTTACCACGCTTGGAATCTTCCATACTGAATCTCTTCAGTATGGTATCGATGTACCTGGACTGTGAAAGTCCTAATATCCTCTTGGATCTATCACGATGGATCCGGATCCCCAGGATGTATGAGGCATCACCCAGGTCTTTCATGGAGAACCTGTGTGACAAGAACCCCTTGACAGATTGTAGCATAGGAATGTCATTTCCTATTAAGAGAATGTCATCCACGTATAAAACGAGAAATACTACAGTTCTCGCTACAAATCTACTATAGATGCATGGTTCATCTGGATTTTTGATGAAGCCAAATTCCTTGACCGTCTCATCAAAACAGATGTTCCAACTCCGCGATGCCTGCTTTAGTCCGTAAATGGACTTAAGCAACTTGCACACCTTTCCGCTGCTCCCACTCTGAATGAAACCCTCTGGCTGGTCCATATAGACACACTCCTCTAAATTTCCATTTAGAAAAGCGGTCTTTACGTCCATCTACCAAATCTCATAATCGTGGAAGGCAGCAATGGCAAGAAGGATCCGAATGGATTTCAGCATAGCTACTGGAGAAAAGGTCTCGTCATAGTCCAAACCAGGTCTTTGACGAAAACCCTTTGCAACCAGTCTAGCTTTATAGGTCTCAACCTGTCCATCTACACCAATCTTCCTTTTGAAGATCCACTTGCATCCTACGGGTTTTACCCCGTCTGGAGCAATGTCCAACGTCCATACTTTGTTGGTGTACATGGACTCCATTTCGGTCCGCATTGCATCCAGCCATTTTACCGAGTCGACGCTCTGAACGGCTTGCTGGAAGCTAGTAGGCTCATCATAATCTATGATGCAATCCTCTCTATCCCCGTCTATGAGAAAACCGTAGTATCTCTCGGGCGGATGAGACTGCCTACTACTCCTGCGGAGCGGCGTAGGAATGTCCTATTCTTTCGAACCCTCTGGTTCCACTAAGCTTTCAGTAATAGCTCGTGGTTCTGGAATTTCTTCCAATTCTACTGTGCTCCCACTTATCTGGGTTTCCAAAAACTCAGTTTCCAAGAAGTAGGCATGACGAGAAACAAGAACTTTTTGTTCCTCTTCGCAGTAGAAGAAATATCCCTTGGAGTTCTTTGGATATCCCACGAACTTACACTGTACTGAGCGTGCCTCGAGCTTGTCCGCATGCTGCTTTTTAATAAAAGCTGGACATCCCCATGTCTTAATGTGCTTAAGATAGGGTCTCTTCCCACACCACATCTCATATGGTGTAGTAGGCACAGTCTTAGTTGGAACTCGGTTCAAAAGGTATGCAGCTGATTCTAGCGCATACCCCCAGAATGATCGCGGTAACTCAGCGTTACTCATCATGGACCGTACCATATCCAATAGAGTTTGGTTCCATCTCTCCGATACACCGTTATGTTGCGGAGTGTATGGAGGAGTAAGCTGAGAGAGAATTCCGTTCTCTTTTAAATAATCCAGGAACTCGGCACTTAAGTATTCTCCACCTCGATCCGATCTTAGAATCTTGATACTTTTGCCGGTTTGTTTTCTGCTTCATTCTTATATTCCTGGAACTTTCCAAAGGCTTCGGACTTATGTTTCATTAAGAAGACATAACCGTACCTTGAAAAGTCATCCGTAAAAGTAATGAAGTAAGAATAACCGCTTCACGCATGTGTAGACATTGGACCGCACATGTCGCTGTGTACGAGTCCCAAGAGCTCGCTCGCTCTTACTCCGTGTCCAGTGAACGGAGTTTTTGTCATCTTTCCTTTGAGACAGGATTGACAAGTGGCATACGATTGATATTCGAACGGATTCAAATATCCTTCTGTATGTAACTTCGTCAACCTTCTCTCATTGATGTGACCTAGTCTACAATGCCATAAGAAAGTCTGATTTATTTCCGGAGACTTTCTTTTGTGTGTATTCTGGACATTGAAAATATGTGGTTGGTTTAATACGTATATACCATTGCTCAATGTACCTGACCCAATCAAAACTTGATTAAGGTGAATGTTTACAACATTACTTACAAACGCAAATTCATAACCTTCTTTAGAAACTAAAGATACAGAAATGATATTACAAGTTGCGTTGGGTACAAAAAAGCAATTACGCAAAACCAAAACATGTCCATCTGACATTCCCAGGTGATAGTCCCCCACGGCCTTAGCATCCATGCTAGCTCCGTTTGCAACTCTGAGGGTCATGTCACCTGCCTTCAAAACCCTACGGTTTCTCAACGCCTGCAAAGAATTACAGATATGAGATCCTGATCCGGTATCCAATACCCAGGAAGTAGAGTTTATTGAAAGACAGTTTTCAATAACATACACACCTGAAGCTGAAGCTGCAACCTGCTTCAATTCCTGTGTCCTGGCTTTCCAAGCCCTGCAATCATTCTTCCAGTGTCCTTTCTTATGACAATAGAAGCATTCTTCTTTATCCACAAGCTGCCCCGCTTTCTTTGTTGCTTTTGCTTTTCCCTTCGTATCCACTTTACTAACACCGCCCCTTGGTTTGGCGGGGGCTTTCTTCTTCTTTCCCTTGGCTTTCGCCTTGGACCTAGAAGAGGAAGATCCTCCTACAAACAAAGTGGATGTTTCCCTACCTTTCTGTAGGGTGCCCTCTGCACTCCTCAGCATGTTGAGGAGTTCTGAAAGTTCAACTTCTTTTTCTTGTAAGTTGAAATTCAGGATAAACTGGGCGTAAGTGGAAGGAAAGGACTGGAGAATCAAGTCCGTATAGAGCTCGTTCTCTAACGTGGTCCCAAGTTCCGCGAGCTCCTCAATGAAGCCAATCATCTTAAGCACGTGTTCCGCTACCGATGATCCGATGGCCAACCTTGCCGAAAATAACTTCTTCGACACTTCGTATCTTGCGATACGAGACTGCGCTCCATACAGTTCTTTTGTATGGAGAAATATGGATTCACGGTCCATATTCTCGTGCCTCCTCTGATGTTCGTTGTCCATAGAGGCAAGTACGAGGCACTTGGCCTTCGCGCTATCAATCTCCCAAGTCTTACGGATTTCCTTATCCGCGACGCTGGAGGTGGGACTTGGGACAGGTGGAGCTTTGGTGGTAAGAAGATACCCCAGCTTGTCGTAAGTGATTGCCATCTTGACATTCCTGAGCCAATCTTTGTAGTTTGGCCCTGTCAGTATATTTTTATCTAGTAATAACTTAAGTCCAGTCATGTCGATTGGTCGCTGCAATTAGGAGAGAGAGAAGAAACACTCAGCACGATGCTCTTGCAAGTTTAGAATGGTTTTTAGTTTGTCTAAACAGGATGGCTCCCACTGTTTCTCGAATCCCTCCTCAAACCATAAAGGAAGAATTAGTCGGGATCAATCTCACCGCACAATACTTGCTTAACCGTTCAGCCAGGCCAGTGTCGGTACTTCGAGGGAGGTTTTCCAACGCTTTCGTGAAGTTCCTTAATTTAAGAACCTCTTTTCCCTGGGGGCGTAGCCCCGCTAACACCTTTCTAGACACCTACTAGGTTTATAGCATTGATCGTTAAGTGAGAAATTTCCCGAGGAGTAGCATATACTCACAGTAGGATCGGGATCCAAATATCATCGCGTGACGAAACTGAAGGAATCCTACCAGAATCGTCACACTCCAAATGGTATGCAACACTAGCAAGTTTCAGTTCTTTTGAAACTCCCGATGTGGATTTTTGCCCCATGCTCTTATGACCTTGACTTTGGCCAACAAATCATAAGTCACATGTTAAGTTCTACCCGTCGTTCTCCAGGTTAATTTGAATCCACCCGTACCTACCCTTGACTTTGGCCAACAAGGCAGTACGACTGTTCCAAACCAACGCATCTATCTATGCTGCACATGAATACCCAATAGCTACCAATCACTATGCCTTGAATTTGGCCAACAAACACAGCTTGAATACTATTGACTATTCATGTGAAACGACGGAGGGCTACGAATGGTTTTGGCGGAACCGTGAACGTAGAGAACTTGATATAATCGATGGAACGAGATAGCTTTTAAAAGGAGTGGCTCAAACTCCGCATTTTAAAAGTTTGTTTTGAAAAGAACCGAGTGGTTTTTCGAAAGTGTTCCAACGACTTTTACTTGGTTTATTTTCTTGCATTAGTTCTTTTAATGCATGATATTCTTGCATTAGTTCTTTTAATGCGTCCCATCATTTAATCCTACCATTGCAGAAAACAACCAAAATATGACGTACGCTTATGCCAGTCGCATTCGCCACGGGGCCCCGTCATTACCCGTTAGGTTACTTAACTAACGACAGAGCGGGGGCTGGGCTAGCGCGGCTGTAAAACATAAGCAACGCCTAAATAATATCATATATAGATATATTGCAATGATAGCCATTTCAGATCACAGATGAAAACATTGGATATACTAGGAACCTGCAATTCGTACGAGCCTGTAATGAAAAGCAGATTACACGGTCGCGGTGAATAGCCAAAACCCTACCCAAGACCCCTATGGGTGCGGCAAACTACCCGCCAAGTACCCGAAGCGAAGCAACCTCCCTCATCTCCGTGAGTAGGCCACTCGGCACTTCGGCATACCCGGTAGTTTGTGCACCCCCTCCATGGGTCTATCCTAGGAGCAAAAACAGTAAAAAGAAATTATACAATGACGGCTACAACCCCGACCCGGTTGTGCGGCCATACAAATAATTATTACATCAATTTACAAATTTACATGAATTGAAAGAAAAGAAAACTCTCGTCTCACAACCCCCGGCTATTCACCCGCGACAATCCAATGAATTCATATACACATTCCAATGACATTACAGATCACAGATTTGTATAACCCCCACTAATCGACATATAGCGATTAGTAGACGTTCAATACAAATATCACATCACAGAAAAACCCGTCAGCTTAAGTCTTTTAGAAGTTCGATCAAAAATACGGATTTATAGGCCCCAAATACAAAATTTTCGTTCTGGAAAATCTGGGCAGAAAATACATATTCCAAAAATCCCAAAACAACCCCAGAAAAACACTGCACCAAATTTGGACCTCGGCCGAGTCAACTCGGCCGCGGAACCGCGGCGGGAACGTGCTCCCGCCGCGTTTCCGTGGCTCTTTGAACGGTTCGTGGGACCAAATTTGGTGGTTATTCAAAAAAAAGCCTGAGCCGATTTTTAAGATGAAAATTATCAACTTTTGAACAGAATAAAAATCGGCAGAAACTTGACAACTCGGGTTTGTTTCGTGACTTTCTCTTTGATCGATCTTCTAGTTACTTTGCTAACATGTTAGATAGAGTTTAACTAGGCTCTGATACCACTGTAAGTCCATGCTACCTCTCCCGGTACTTTCGGGCATGCGGAATTTGACGAAAAACAATTTTCTAGAGGTGGTAACATGGACTCAAAACCGGATCTTTGTTAAACATCTAACTAACAACCTAACTAGGAGTTGTTAACTACTCGGTTAGGGGGTTATACCTTTCTTTCTTGAACTCCTTCGTCTTCAAGCCTCGATGGTTGTCCGAATCGGCTTCTTCCCGTCGTCTCCTTGTGCCGAAAATCGATCCACCTGAAAGCTTCTACCTTTGGCTCCTTCTTCGAACTTTGAAGAAACTAGTTCACTCGGTTTGCTAAACCTTGTGAACTAGAGTGAGTAGAGAAGAGTTTGTATGGGATTTTATCTATGGTTCTTGGTTCTCAACTCATGAGACAAGTGAACCATAGACTCAAGAGAGGGAGAGCAAGATGAGGAAGATGAGAGCTCAAGAACAAGAGAGAGAATGAGAATGATAGAATGAGAGAAGAATTTTCTCATTTGGCTCTCATAATCCATAACCATCATAACACATCATAGCAATCAAGTATTATGTGATGGTTTAAGCAATAATAGCCATATCATTTCATGCACTCATTTTGCTCAAGAGAGCAAGCAAGCAAAAGTCTTTGCCATGAAATGATAGCTATTGTTATCATGATGGTCAACTAGTCAAGCCTAGTCAACCGGTCAACAAAGTCAACAAGTCAACAAAGTCAACAACCATGTCACCATAATACTTAATTAATATAATTGTTAATCATATATCATATTCTCATTAGGGTTGAGCAAAAAGTCAATAGTCAACGGTCAACAACCCTAATGAGAATCCTCTGCCTCTGTCTCTCCGTCAACTGTGCATACACACCCGCATCCGCGTTCCGAGGAACACGGATGCATACTGGATAAAACCAATCCCAAAAGGTACACTAGGATCTGGCTTAAACCAAAGCCCGTTAGTGTAAACTGTCCGGACACTGTACGTGCACAAGTGCACGGATGTGATCGAACCCTGTCGCAAAACCATGCGACCTGTCGCAAAACCATGCGACCTCTACTCTTTTGCCTAAAGACGAATAGCTTTCTGTGTGGGACTCTAAAGACTCGACACTACGCTGGCAGTGGGTTTAACCACAGACTGCAAGCGGCACTAGCTGTGCGTAACGGTCCCTGGGTAGATGCCTACAAGAAGACTGACGAGGCCAAACCCATCTGAACTCCTACTGAGCCTGAATGTGACATTCTCCGTACAGTCCGGTCTGTTCGTCTGATACATCGCATGGCGGGCCTAGGGGGCGGTAAACGTCAGTCCCCTAATAGCGGTACAAGTCGTGTCGGAGTGAAGCCCAAAACACCCTGAGATAACACTGGAAGCCTACCAGTATATCTCGTTTGCCCTGGCTAGGGACTACTCGTGTAATGGCTCTCCTAGACACAGCGCGAATGTCAACCCCCAATACCGGGAGAGACGAATCCTGTCTAACCGTCACTGCCTCCAAGTGCGTCGGGACTGCACCCAACTACTACCTGTTTGCACGACTCCTTTGAGCCGTGGTAGGGTAGTAATCAAAGTACAGTGGGAACATACCCGAGGCGAAGTGACAGTGTCAAGTCAGCGGACTAAGCTGTACTCATGTCATCTGGGAACTGATAACTGACGATAGGCATAATACCAACTAGTCAGTTCCCGACGAGTCCTGTCCAGTGTACTCGTAACCCAACGAGCACCCGCATACTATCTCAAGTACGACGTACCGACGGCTGTGGGACAGACCGTCTCCCATACTGGGATGAGAAGCGCATGCGCAGTCTACTCCGGAGTATCGATGCCCTATCTCGATAGTCCTGCGAGTAGGGACCTGCATAAGGATGTGCTTATAGATTACCCAGCCCCACTAGTGTGACTGCCATCACAACGCTGGTAATCAAGCAAAGATCCTAAGGGCTCCACTAATGTGTATAGGTGATATACTAAAATAAACACATGTACACATTGAAGTAGAAACAAACCAAGTAGCATACTACTATTTTGAGCAAGATTGTATATAAAAGGTGAATATCCCAAGCTTCCATTAAGTAATATACAAACCAGTATGATACAGTAATGGCCTCTAGGGCATATACACTAACAATCTCCCACTTGCACTAAGGCCATATACTGGCGTATCGAAGACCTATCATCTCGATCAGCCGCTCGAACTGAGTCTGGCGCAAGGCCTTGGTGAATGGATCTGCAGTGTTATCTTCTGAAGCAACCCTCCGAACCTCGATCTCCTGGCGATCCACGATCTCCCTGATCAGGTGATACCGCCTCAAGATGTGTCTGGATCTCTGATGGGACCTGGGTTCCTTCGCTAAAGCTATAGCCCCGTTGTTGTCGCAATACAGAGGTATTGGATCAAGAATGGACGGAACCACCTGAAGTTCTTTCAAGAACTTCCTCATCCGGACAGCTTCTTTTGCGGCATCAGATGCAGCGGTGTATTCCGCTTCCATCGTCGAGTCTGCAACGGTTTCCTGTTTGGAACTCTTCCAACACACCGCCCCTCCATTGAGGGTAAAGACAAAACCCGACATGGACTTGGAATCATCCTTGTCACTCTGGAAGCTGGAGTCAGCAAAGGCCTCGATCTGGAGGTCTTTTCCGCCATACACTGAGAACATCTCCTTAGTCCTTCTCAGGTACTTGAGAATGTTCTTTACCGCTATCCAGTGTTTCTCCCCAGGGTTTGACTGATACCGGCTTACCACACTCAGTGCATAAGCTACATCCGGTCTGGTACACAACATCGCATACATTATAGAGCCTACCGCAGAAGCGTAGGGTATAATAGACATGCGATCCCTCTCCAAATCAGTCTTGGGAGACATCTCTTTAGAGAGGGTGATCCCGTGACAAGCCGGTACGTTACCACGCTTGGAATCTTCCATACTGAATCTCTTCAGTATGGTGTCGATGTACCTGGACTGTGAAAGTCCTAATATCCTCTTGGATCTATCACGATGGATCCGGATCCCCAGGATGTATGAGGCATCACCCAGGTCTTTCATGGAGAACCTGTGTGACAAGAACCCCTTGACAGATTGTAGCATAGGAATGTCATTTCCTATTAAGAGAATGTCATCCACGTATAAAACGAGGAATACTACAGTTCTCGCTACAAATCTACTATAGATGCATGGTTCATCTGGATTTTTGATGAAGCCAAATTCTTTGACCGTCTCATCAAAACAGATGTTCCAACTCCGCGATGCCTGCTTTAGTCCGTAAATGGACTTTAGCAACTTGCACACCTTTCCGCTGCTCCCACTCTGAATGAAACCCTCTGGCTGGTCCATATAGACACACTCCTCTAAATTTCCATTTAGAAAAGCGGTCTTTACGTCCATCTGCCAAATCTCATAATCGTTGAAGGCAGCAATGGCAAGAAGGATCCGAATGGATTTCAGTATAGCTACTGGAGAAAAGGTCTCGTCATAGTCCAAACCAGGTCTTTGACGAAAACCCTTTGCAACCAGTCTAGCTTTATAGGTCTCAACCTGTCCATCTACACCAATCTTCCTTTTGAAGATCCACTTGCATCCTACGGGTTTTACCCCGTCTGGAGCAATGTCCAACGTCCATACTTTGTTGGTGTACATGGACTCCATTTCGGTCCGCATTGCATCCAGCCATTTTACCGAGTCGACGCTCTGAACGGCTTGCTGGAAGCTAGTAGGCTCATCATAATCTATGATGCAATCCTCTCTATCCCCGTCTATGAGAAAACCGTAGTATCTCTCGGGCGGATGAGACTGCCTACTACTCCTGCGGAGCGGCGTAGGAATGTCCTATTCTTTTGAACCCTCTGGTTCCACTAAGCTTTCAGTAATAGCTCGTGGTTCTGAAATTTCTTCCAGTTCTACTGTGCTCCCACTTATCTGGGTTTCCAAAAACTCAGTTTCCAAGAAGTAGGCATGACGAGAAACAAGTACTTTTTGTTCCTCTTCGCAGTAGAAGAAATATCCCTTGGAGTTCTTTGGATATCCCACGAACTTACACTGTACTGAGCGTGCCTCGAGCTTGTCCGCATGCTGCTTTTTAATAAAAGCTGGACATCCCCATGTCTTAATGTGCTTAAGATAGGGTCTCTTCCCACACCACATCTCATATGGTGTAGTAGGCACAGTCTTAGTTGGAACTCGGTTCAAAAGGTATGCAGCTGATTCTAGCGCATATCCCCAGAATGATCGCGGTAACTCAGCGTTACTCATCATGGACCGTACCATATCCAATAAAGTTCGGTTCCGTCTCTCCAATGCCATAAGAAAGTCTGATTTATTTCCTCGACCGTACCATATCATGGACCCAGAAATACACTGCACCAAATTTGGACCTCGGCCGAGTCAACTCGGCCGCGGAACCGCGGCTCTTTGAACGGTTCGTGGGACCAAATTTGGTGGTTATTCAAAAAAAAAGCCTGAGCCGATTTTTAAGATGAAAATTATCAACTTTTGAACAGAATAAAAATCGGCAGAAACTTGACAACTCGGGTTCGTTTCGTGACTTTTTCTTTGATCAATCTTCTAGTTACTTTGCTAACATGTTAGATAGAGTTTAACTAGGCTCTGATACCACTGTAAGTCCATGCTACCTCTCCCGGTACTTTCGGGCATGCGGAATTTGACGAAAAACAATTTTCTAGAGGTGGTAACATGGACTCAAAACCGGATCTTTGTTAAACATCTAACTAACAACCTAACTAGGAGTTGTTAACTACTCGGTTAGGGGGTTATACCTTTCTTTCTTGAACTCCTTCATCTTCAAGTCTCGATGGTTGTCCGAATCGGCTTCTTCCCGTCGTCTCCTTGCGCCGAAAATCGATCCACCTGAAAGCTTCTACCTTTGGCTCCTTCTTCGAACTTTGAAGAAACTAGTTCACTCGGTTTGCTAAACCTTGTGAACTAGAGTGAGTAGAGAAGAGTTTGTATGGGATTTTATCTATGGTTCTTGGTTCTCAACTCATGAGACAAGTGAACCATAGACTCAAGAGAGGGAGAGCAAGATGAGGAAGATGAGAGCTCAAGAACAAGAGAGAGAATGAGAATGATAGAATGAGAGAAGACTTTTCTCATTTGGCTCTCATAATCCATAACCATCATAACACATCATAGCAATCAAGTATTATGTGATAGTTTAAGCAACAATAGCCATATCATTTCATGCACTCATTTTGCACAAGAGAGTAAGCAAGCAAAAGTCTTTGCCATGAAATGATAGCTATTGTTATCATGATGGTCAACTAGTCAAGCCTAGTCAACCGGTCAACAAAGTCAACAAGTCAACAAAGTCAACAAGTCAACAACCATGTCACCATAATACTTAATTAATATAATTGTTAATCATATATCATATTCTCATTAGGGTTGAGCAAAAAGTCAATAGTCAACGGTCAACAACCCTAATGAGAATCCTCTGCCTCTGTCTCTCCGTCAACTGTGCATACACACCCGCATCCGCGTTCCGAGGAACACGGATGCATACTGGATAAAACCAATCCCAAAAGGTACACTAGGATCTGGTTTAAACCAAAGCCCGCTAGTGTAAACTGTCCGGACACTGTACGTGCACAAGTGCACGGATGTGACCGAACCCTGTCGCAAAACCATGCGACCTGTCGCAAAACCATGCGACCTCTACTCTTTTGCCTAAAGGCGAATAGCTTTCTGTGTGGGACTCTAAAGACTCGACACTACGCTGGCAGTGGGTTTAACCACAGATCGCAAGCGGCACTAGCTGTGCGTAACGGTCCCCAGGTAGATGCCGACAAGAAGACTGACGAGGCGAAACCCATCTGAACTCCTACTGAGCCTGAATGTGACATTCTCCGTACAGTCCGGTCTGTTCGTCTGATACATCGCATGGCAGGCCTAGGGGGCGGTAAACGTCAGTCCCCTAATAGCGGTACAAGTCGTGTCGGAGTGAAGCCCAAAACACCCTGAGATAACACTGGAAGCCTACCAGTATATCTCGTTTGCCCTGGCCAGGGACTACTCGTGTAATGGCTCTCCCAGACACAGCGCGATGTCAATCCCCAATACCGGGAGAGACGAATCCTGTCTAACCGTCACTGCCTCCAAGTGCTTCGGGACTGCATCCAACTACTACCTGTTTGCACGACTCCTTTGAGCCGTGGTAGGGTAGTAATCAAAGTACAGTGGGAACATACTCGAGACGAAGTGACAGTGTCAAGTCAGCGGACTAAGCTGTACTCATGTCACCTGGAAACTGATAACTGATGATAGCCATAATACCAACTAGTCAGTTCCCGACGAGTCCTGTCCAGTGTACTCGTAACCTAACGAGCACCCGCATACTATCTCAAGTACGACGTACCGACGGCTGTGGGACAGACCGTCTCCCACACTAGGATGAGAAGCGCATGCGCTAGTCTACTCCGGAGTATCGATGCCCTGTCTCGATAGTCCTGCGACTAGGGATCTGCATAAAGATGTGCTTATAGATTACCCAGCCCCACTAGTGTGACTGCCATCACAATGCTGGTAATCAAGCAAAGATCCTAAGGGCTCCACTAATGTGTATAGGTGATATACTAAAATAAACACATGTACACATTGAAGTAGAAACAAACCAAGTAGCATACTACTATTTTGAGCAAGATTGTATATACAAGGTGAATATCCCAAGCTTCCATTAAGTAATATACAAACCAGTATGATACAGTAATGGCCTCTAGGGCATATACACTAACAGCACGTGCTCGGGGTATTCGGCATTCACAAGAGATCTTTGTTTTACGAGAGATGCAAGTTCCCTCGAATTATGCGGCTGGTTGACGCCTCCATCGTGAGTCCGTCACAGCTGGAAGCTAGGGGCTTGCTCCTTCGTCCGCGCACGGTCGGAGATGGTATGTCTTTCACGGACAAAGTCTTGACCATCGGCCAGGAAACTTCCAAGGCGGTGCTGTCACTGCGAGACATCTTTAAGGATGGGGCCTCCGTGTTGAAAGCCCGAGAGATTCTCCATTTGTACTCCATCAGGTCGGGCTTTATCGTATTTAGGCAAAATGATGCGGCGCTATTCATGAGATACAACCCCCATCATTTTGCCCAGCAGCTGAGTTACAATCAAGGTGTCTCGCTGGAGGCTTTCTTGGTAGAACCCGTTGCCACTAAAGAGGGAATTTGGGGCGCGCTGTATCATTTCATACGCTTAAATACGGGATCTTACTTCTTTATCAGTGAACCGAGTTGCGTCTCGAGGGCCCTTAACGTATACGTGGCATGGTATCAACATGCAACGGGTGCTGTTATCAGGGAGGAGAAGCGGTTGCTACTTGACCGCAAGGGTGCACCCCCTGCTAGTGACCGAAACCTCCCCTTGAAGCGACGGACCATTGTCATTCCTCCGCTAAGAGGAGCTGTGATTGAATGAAATTTTCCGTTGTGTAGTATGTTGGAAAATTGTATTTAGAAATCACAACCAAAAATTATTTGACCGCAATCAATAACGGTGTCGGATGTAGCGCGTTAGTAAGTGCGGATCGTCCACAGGGAAAGTGTAATCGTTCGTCTTTCGAATTAGACGAGTCGAAACTTTACGGAAAAGAAAAGAAAACAATTCATGATTTAAAATTGCATTTCAAGAAAGAGAAAATATCTAGATCTAAGAAAGCATTAAAATCAAGAAGTGGTAATTTGTGATGATTTCTAACCAACAATCAAGATTCGAAGTGTAGCTCGTAGGAGTAGATCGGATCTATAGATGTGATGAGATCTAATGATTTCATGTTCTTATCCTTTAGCGAATTGATACTAGATCGATGATAATTCATCGAGGTTAAGGATTTTTTTTGCTAAGAAGCTAGGGTTTCCTCGTCTTATCCTTTACCCTTTCAATGAATCTCATTTAAATTCTAGCTTCTACTCAATCAAATGATCAATCGTTGTTCCCTAGTTTCGAGTGAACACAATCAAGAAAGGATCATCCCGAAACTAGGTCATTAATCATTTGATTCACTAGAATTTACAATCGTTATAGGATTTAAGAATTGTAAAAAGATCTAAATCATCATCATTCTATTGATCGTCACAACTCCTACACGAGCGGAGTTTACTCAAACATCATAATACCAAACGCAATCACAAATTGAGATCGAATCATAATGTTGAATCAAAGATAAGCAAGATATAGAAATTTCACCTTTATTTATCAACAAATTTCGTTACAACTCTCTTGAAATTTACAAAAGGTAGGAACTAGATCGTCGATTTCGGCTTCGCTCGGCTCCTTGAGTCGCGGATCGGCTTGGATCTCTTGCTCCGATGGAATCCGGCATCGCTTGCTAAAGGTTGAAGGCTCTCTTGCTTGAATGGTACTCGGGATCTTGATCTTGATTTTGAATTGGAATTTGGCACACGTCGTGTCACTCAACTTGTGGGTGGAAGAGGGAGAGATGAAGAATTGAACCATCTTCACCCTAGATCTAGGCTCTCTTTTATAGACCTCCAAATTCTAGATCTAGGATTTGAAATTTATGTTTCCCTCCACAAGTTTGTTAGCAAAAGATTTGAATTTCCCTCCAAAAGTTTGTTAAGAGAGCCTTCTAGAAATAGTTTGTTAGCCGAGCCTTCTAGATGTGCCACGTGGACATTCTACAATGTTCTGGAAGCTTAGGCCGTTAGTTGAGAGCACGTGAGAAAAATTTAGCCGATGACGTCATCAAAGCACCGTGGTTCCGCGGCGCAAGCCAGCTCCCGCCGCGGAACCGCGGCGGTTTGGAAGCTTCAGGGCTTGAAATTTCATATACTTGTTTGGGCTGATATTAATGGGCTTTTCTGATATGTTGATTTTCCAAATGAATCCCTGATCATTGCCAGATCTCTGGCCTTTGAGTTGGCGTATAATTCTGGCTCGGTTTCTGGACTTTCCTGCACAATTTCACCGAGACAAGAGTTGCGCAATACAAGGATGATGCGATACCATGATAAACAGTCAATTTCCCTAAAAATGCCGGTTTTAGAGTACAACACAGGTAATTCGGTATTTTACTATTGTTTTGCTAATATGTGAAATATGCAAACCGAACACCTCTAGATGAATGCAAAAGATAGGGAAATTGACGTGTTAAAAATACATTATTTTCGACTGATCAAATTCCCCCAAACTTATTTTCGATCGTCTCGATCGAACTGTTTTATTAAAAAAAATAAGGAGAAAATAAAGAAGGAGAAAAACTTACTAGCACACTTTCGTAGGCAACACGATTGCACTGAGCACGTGCAACAAGCCTTTAAACCTCTAGGTGTCCCTAGTAGGAGGAGTGTTGTCTCCTGAGGGTTTTCAGCGGATTGCACCCACAAAATCCAATAATAAAAGGAAGATCATGAATATTACATTTAAAGACAAGAATTGTAAAAGAAAAGCCTTGAAAATTAGGGTTTCCAACTAAGCTAGCTTTTCGGTTGTCATGAGCCCTATCTTAATGGTCATGAAAAGATGTTAGAAATCACGTCCTCCCTCAATAAAACATCGTCTTATTCTTCATTCCTATCTTTCTTCCAAACATCTATCATATCACCCTGCGTGTGTGTAAAGGACATTCCTACACCCGGAGAATTCAATTCAAGCTATCATACTCTTGCCCATCAGCCTCAGTACTTTTTAATTAATGAATATTTAGATGAGATTTGCTCACACACTTTCATGCGACCGTTAATACTTCTTGAGGTATTAACCGACCGATTACTCATGTGCTTGCTTATTTGGTGTATTTTCCTCGTCTTGCACCCCCCCAGGCATAGCAGTGACTCCCAGACCAGTTGGCCTTAGGGCATTAGGTGAAGAGGCACCCTCGCTATATATTTTTTATTGCCCTCGGTGATAACAAAACCAGTGTCCATTTTTATCACCACTTTATATTTTCTTCATTTTTTTATTTCCTTCATACTTTTGGCTTTAAGACAAGAGCATTTCAAGGTATCCTCTACTATCCCAGGCTTTAAGACGTGTGTAAGTGCGAATAGCAGGGTATCAATGTTCAAAATGTTTGGCTTCCAGAATAGAAACTATTTTCAGACTTATTTTTATTCTCAGATTAGTGACTTCCTTCATCTTACTAACCCTTAGGACAACGGCTCATAACTACTTATTACTAGTTCGTATAAGAAAACTTCTAATTTTCTTAGTTTTCTTAAATTTTTCTAATCTCATGGATGTAATTTTTCACTATCTAAACTTTTATTATCTTATTTATGTACAAAAATTTTTATTTTTATATTTTGAAAATTTTAAATTTTTTATAGGTTTTCAAAATGTTTTGTGCTTATGCAAAGTATATGCAAATGATGCAAAAATAAGCACAAATCTCCCCCAAACTTGTTTTCAACAGTGTCCTCACTGTTGCCATCTGCTAATTCTTCTAAAACCTGTAAGCTTGGGAGGAATTTATTAGTGGGGGCAAAATATTTAAGTGAAGAACCTCCCCCAAACTTATTTTTGGCTCAAATTTTTGTAAAAATTCTTTTCAAGAGCCAGAAAATATACCCCCCCAAATTTGAGTTATGCAATGTTAAGCTTTGAAAATCTCATGAGAGGGTCAAGAATCATTGGTCGATGCCAAGCTTTGCAAAGACCGAATGTCAACACCGACCATTCGAAAATTTTATCAATGCAGTGCTCTGGTTGGTGGAAGAAGAAGTGGGGAAAGGGTAAGGGGTGGAATAGAATGTGTGTGCGTTTCGTATTGGAGATACGATGCAGTAAATGTGATGGATTACTCGCATTCTTTTTACAAGTCAAAAAAAAGGGTGGAGGTTCAATTTCATTGATTGGGAGATGATTCATCTCAACACCCGTGTCATTCAAAAATGCGAGTTCATCAGCGAAGATCTCCTCAAAAGTTCCATAAATACCCCGATGAAGAGTGTCATCACAAAGCACAGGGTGATCTTCAGACTCTAAAAGCAATTCATAATCGGTGTTAATTGTTGACCCGGACATCTCAGTGGAAGAGTCTGTATGTGTATAATACATAGTTGGGTCAAAAAATAACGTATGAAAAGAGTCAAGATCAGTATCAAGAGGATCGTCAAATTCGCTGCTGTCGACATCCATTAAGTCGACAGAACAGACCTGAGCAGTAGGTTCGGAGGGTACACTTCCCAACTTATAAATGTTCAGCTCTATTGACCTATTCCCGAAGGATAGGGTCATAGAGCCATTACGACAGTTGATGATAGCGTTGGAAGTGGCTAGAAAAGGGCGACCTAAAATCACCGGAATTTGATTCCGTGAGTTCGCTACAGGCTGTGTATCAATTACAATAAAATCCACAGGGAATATAAATTCCCCGATTTTTATTAACACATCCTCCAGTTCACCCCTAGGTTTGGTGATTGATCGGTCAGCCATTTGGAGAGTTCAATGGGTTGGCTTCAACTCTCCGATACCTAGTTGCTCATAAACCGAGTATGGAAGCAAGTTAACACTAGCGCCAAGGTCTGGTAGAGCACGGTTAATGTGTTTTTCCCCAATAGAAATGGAAATAGTAGGATATCCAGGGTCCTTACGTTTCCTCGGTAATTGCTGGGGAAAGGCTGTGTCTACTGTTTTTGCCATGAATATCTTCTGGGGTACTTGAGTTTTCCTCTTCTCAGTGCACAAGTTCTTAAGAGTTTTCACATAGGACGGAACTTGTTGGTTGACATCTAGGAGAGGGATGTTGATGTTAACTTGCTTAAAAATGTTCATAATCTTCTCCATATGTGGACTCGGTGTGTTAGCCCTTAACCGATTAGGATAAGGTGCTTTAGCAATAAGCGCTGGGTCCATCATAGGAGAAGGAAGTGAGTGTGGACCCGATCCCAGAATAGAGTTGGGGATCGTCTGTGGAGGAGTAAAAGAGGTGGGCTGAAGTGGCGAGCCTTTTGGAAAACGAAGAATAGGCTCACAAGAAGGTGGTGGGTAGAAGAACTGGGGTCAGAATTAGAAGGGTGTGTGTGAGGAAATGTTTCAGCCGGGGTATCATTGATTGATTTTTCAGTATCATCAAACTCTTCCCCAATGTGAGTGTCAAGCACTCTTCCAGATCTCAACGTGATTGTATCCACATGATGTGAATAGCCAGGATTGGGTAAAGATTGAGTTGGAAGTTTCCCTTTCTCTCTTGCACTCATTTCAGCTTTTAATCGTGCAATTTCTTCTTCCATCGATTTAATAGTCTCGCTTTGGGACGCAGAGTTTCTCTTTATGTCATCGATGGAAGTCTTTATTGTCAAAAGCAAGTTCATGAATGAAGAGGATTCATCTGAACCGATCGACTGCAAAGGATTAGACGGTGCAGGTGTGTTGACCGGATTTTGAAAATTTTGTGTTTGAAAGGGGTGCTGACTCAAATGAAGTGGTGGTTGCTGTTGTGGTGGAGGGACCCTTTGGAAATTGTGTTGGGTTGGAACCGTGTTTTGAGATTGTGATTGGTTCCAAGCAAAGTTAGGGTGATTCCTCCAACCCTGATTATATGTGGAAGAAAAAGGGTCGTTTCTAGGTCCTTGTTGGTAAGCAGAATTTATATGCTCATGACCTTGAAATAGAGAATTTCGTGGACATTCTTCCGTGAGATGTGATGGATCAGAACAACAACCACATACAGTTTTGGAGAGTGACATTTGATTTAGGGCGGCAGCTAAAAATTTGTTTTCCATAGCGTCAAATTTCTTGTGTAAAGCTGAAATTTCAGCTCTAATTCCTATGGAAATATCATTGCCATCCCTAGTCGATTGACTCACACCCTCCCACTGTAATGATTTTTCAGCGAAATCTTCTAGGAATTTCCATGCTTCCCCATCATCTTTGGTCATGAAGTTGCCTTGACACATGGATTCAAGGGTCTGTCTTGTGTTAGGATTAATGCCCTCATAAATGATTCGGCATAGTTCTCATCTCGGGATGCCGTGATGTGGACATTGGACTAAAAGATCCTTGAAGCGTTCAAGGCATTTTGAAAATGTTTCATTTGGAAGCTGGGTGAATTGATAGATTTTGCTACGGACTCGAGCTGTTTTGTGATGTGGGTAAAATTTCTTAAGGAATGCTTTGACGAATTCGTCCCAATTTGAAATGGAATGTGCGGTAGTGTTATATAGCCACTTCTCAGCTAAATCGCACAAAGTGAATGGGAGAAGACGAAGACGCATAGCATCCACAGACAACTGTGAAGTACCCATCAGTACGCATACATTTTCAAATTTGGTGATAAAGACATATGCGTCCTCAGACTCGAGACCGTGAAATTTTGGTAGAAGGTTGATGTATTGGGGTTTAATCTAAAAATTTTCCTCGTTGGCTGGTGGAATGGAAAGACAGGTGGAAAGGGGGCCTCGTGTTGGATAGCACCTCTCTTGGAGAGAGATGCGAGGTAGATTCTGCGCACCAACGGACGGCGGCAGGGTAGTGGTAAAGAAATTCGATGGAGGCGGATCTATCGAAGTGGGTGTGGTGGTGGGTAAAAGAAAGGTAAATGGAGAAATGCCGAGTTCGGAGTCGATCGAGGGGACGCGGACAAGGCGGGCACTAGAATCCCGTGTCCAGCCTATCTTACACTAAAAAGGGTTAGTACAAGTGGCAGCGTGAATTATAATTAGGGGAAATGAAGTGTTGGTGTTTGTTTTGAAAAATGATACGGATTTTGAAAATATGATGCGATCACAACAAATGCAACAAGCAACCCTAAAATTTATGGTCACCTAGGTCAAAGCTCTAGACCGCTCCTAACTGCCAAAAGACAAGTCGCGGGATAAATCCTCCAATGCCTCTTTGTCCCCCTGTGGCCAGGTAAGTGCCAGGTAAGTGGGAAGGTACCCCACTACGTAAGTAGTGGGCCTAATTAATAACCACTAACCTTCGACACACTTGCTTTAGACACCACAAAAGAAACGCGGATAAGCAATGAATTACCCACGGCCTTCTTCTGTCCTAAGTGAGCGCGACGGTCCTTAGAGTCATCTCTAGATATTTTTTAGTTAATGTGGGTCAATGCGGATGTAAGTTTTGCGATTTTCGGGGCCTAGGAAGGGTAATGAACTCTCCACCTAATCTGGATTTGGTCTTTCCCCCTTAATGTCCGTATTAATATGCAACAACCACAAGAATCAAAACAAGCACAATTTAGTTTTTGCAATTTGCGCGCTGCGATTTATTTGCAAAGAAACCTGCACAAAATTGTTAATGGAGCAGATGAGGGGAGAGATAAGAAAGAGTAGAAGTATATCTGAAATTTTGGTACAGTGATGACGCAAGGCTGCCGCGGAACCGCCGCAATAGGAGGCTCCCACCGGTCTTCTGTGCTGATCCCTGTGCAAAATTTTAACAGTGCAAAATTTGTTCACTCCTTCAGCTCTCTGGAATATTCACAAAAAATTTATCCCAGCTCCAATGATTCTAGATTTCCTCGCAATCAAATCATAACACACGTATTAGGGTTTGTGCGAGTTTAGATCTAAAAATTATAATGGAATAAATTTTTCAACTCAAATTTCAAAATACGAACAATTAGCGCACTATCCCCGGCAACGGCGCCATTTGATTGAATGAAATTTTCCGTTGTGTAGTATGTTGTAAAATTGTATTTAGAAACCACAACAAAAAATTATTTGACCGCAATCAATAACGGTGTCGGATGTAGCGTGTTAGTAAGTGCGGATCGTCCACAGGGAAAGTGTAATCGTTCGTCTTTCGAATTAGACGAGTCGAAACTTTAAGGAAAAGAAAAGAAAACAATTCATGATTTAAAATTGCATTTCAAGAAAGAGAAAATATCTAGATCTAAGAAAGCATTAAAATCAAGAAGTGGTAATTTGTGATGATTTCCAACCAACAATCAAGATTCGAAGTGTAGCTCGTAGGAGTAGATCGGATCTATAGATGTGATGAGATCTAATGATTTCATGTTCTTATCCTTTAGTGAATTGATACTAGATCGATGATAATTCATCGAGGTTAAGGATTTTTTTGCGAAGAAGCTAGGGTTTCCTCGTCTTATCCTTTACCCTTTCAATGAATCTCATTCAAATTCTAGCTTCTACTCAATCAAATGATCAATCATTGTTCCCTAGTTTTGAGTGAACACAATCAAGAAAGGATCATCCCGAAACTAGGTCATTAATCATTTGATTCACTAGAATTTACAATCGTTATAGGATTTAAGAATTGTAAAAAGATCTAAATCATCATCATTCTATTGATCGTCACAACTCCTACACGAGCGGAGTTTACTCAAACATCATAATATCAAACGCAATCAAAAATTGAGATCGAATCATAATGTTGAATCAAAGATAAGCACGATATAGAAATTTCACCTTTATTTATCGACAAATTTCGTTACAACTCTCTTGAAATTTACAAAAGGTAGGGACTAGATCGTCGATTTCGGCTTCGCTCGGCTCCTTGAGTCGCGGATCGGCTTGAATCTCTTGCTCCGATGGAATCCGGCGTCGCTTGCTAAAGGTTGAAGGCTCTCTTGCTTGAATGGTACTCGGGATCTTGATCTTGATTTTGAATTGGAATTTGGCACAGGTCGTGTCACTCAACTTGTGGGTGGAAGAGGGAGAGATGAAGAATTGAACCCTCTTCACCCTAGATCTAGGCTCTCTTTTATAGACCTCCAAATTCTAGATCTAGGATTTGAAATTTAAGTTTCCCTCCACAAGTTTGTTAGCAAAAGATTTGAATTTCCCTCCAAAAGTTTGTTAAGAAAGCCTTCTAGAAATAGTTTGTTAGCCGAGCCTTCTAGATGTGCCACGTGGACATTCTACAATGTTCTGGAAGCTTAGGCCGTTAGTTGAGAGCACGTGAGAAAAATTTAGCCGATGACGTCATCAAAGCGCAGCGGTTCCGCGGTGCAAGCCAGCTCCCGCCGCGGAACCGCGGCGGTTTGGAAGCTTCAGGGCTTGAAATTTCATATACTTGTTTGGGATGATATTTGTGGGCTTTTCTGATATGTTGATTTTCCAAATGAATCCCTGATCATTGCCAGATCTCTGGCCTTTGAGTTGGCGTATAATTCTGGCTCGGTTTCTGGACTTTCCTGCACAATTTCACCGAGATAAGAGTTGCGCAATACAAGGATGATGCGATACCATGATAAACAGTCAATTTCCCTAAAAATGCCGGTTTTAGAGTACAACACAGGTAATTCGGTATTTTACTATTGTTTTGCTAATATGTGAAATATGCAAACCGAACACCTCTAGATGAATGCAAAAGATAGGGAAATTGACGTGTTAAAAATACATTATTTTCGACTGATCAAGCTGCTGTGATTGAAGTCCCCGAGGACAGGCCTGAGCTACTGGTGCCCCGTGCTCCCGTAGAGACGGTGGATGTACCAACGGTGCCCCATGCTCCCGCGGAGATGGTAAATGTAGCTTCCCCCGAATCTGGTGTGGGCTCAAATATCGGGACTCGTCGCCCCGAAATGCCCACCAAGCGTAAGCTTGTGCTTGCTGCGACTGGAGCTCGTGCGCAAAAGAGGAAGAAGAAGTCGGTCCTCTCTCTAGATGTTGTACTCGGCCTGGTGCCTGAGGCTCCTTATAACGAGGGCATGAGCGAATATGGGACCAACGAAGGTCTCTTCATAGCGCCGGAAGATACCGATCTCGAGGCTGCTATTATAGCTTCTATGCGATCCGCAAGCCACCAAGTGGAAATGGCCACTCGCGCAATCAAGTAAACATCAGTCGCACCTTGTTATTGCATCATATCTTTATTTTTATTATCATATCTTGACTGACATTTTTCCTTCTGTAACAGGCTTTACCACTGAAGAGGCTCTGGCGGCTTCCCTTAGGACCTTTGAGGAGGAAGAGAGGAATCACGCCTTGTTGGGCATTGGTATGTCTTGGCTCATTGCATCTTCATTCTCCTTTCTTATGGATAATCTAATCCCTTCTTTATCTTATCACAGGGACCACAATATCAATCCCGCAAGGTGATGCGGAGATTCTTCCCGGGCCAGCCACCAAAGTCCCGGCCTCTTGGGCACTGCCGAAAGAGGCCTTACTCAAATGACCGATGACGGAAGCTATAACGGCTCCAGAGGTAACCCTTGGTGCGGATGACGGCATCCTATTGATGGAGGTGACCAGAAGATCAACTTTGACGGCCCGAGCGGAAATGAAGCGCCGAATGCGCGCGGCAAGGGAGCGTAGTGCTGCCTTGGCCGTGGGTGTGGGTTCGAGCACCGCTACCCCTGCCCCTACTCCTTCAGAGGAATCCCCAGCTGTCTTGTCCACTGCCTATAGACGGTCAGCACGTGCGGCTCGGGAAGCGGTCGGAAGACCAACTCAAGGTAATGGGACACGGGGTTCCGTTGTCAAAGTTTTAAATATCAATTCTCGTATATCTTATCTTGCAGGGCCGAGTCTTACCGAAGAAGTGGCGGCGACCGCTGAGCCTGGGGTAGCGGTAGAGGAGGTAGTCGTGATTGCTGAACCCGAGGCGGCGGTGGGCGAGATGGCTGCGATCGCCGAGCTCGAGGTAGCGGCGGGTGAGACAGTCACGATCGCCGAGCCTGAGATGGCGGTAGGTGAGATGACCACCATTGCCGAGCCCGAGGTGGCGATGGGTGAGATGGCTATAGCCGCCGAGTCTGAGGTGACGATGGGTGGGACGGGTACAGCTGCCGAGCCCGAGGTAGCCACTCTTTCGTAAGAGTCGGGCACTGCCCCGATCGTCGCTTTTTCCGCCTGCGGCTCTTTGCCATCTCCTGGCGTTGCAAGCGTTACGACGGCTCTCGTAGAGTCAGGGGATGAGGCGACGGGAGGTGAGACCATCCCGATGGAAGAGGATGAAGCAGTTGCTATATCAAGTGACGCCCTCGTCGCGGTTCCAACTGGCGACTCATCAGGTAGATTTTGGGTCATTGCTTTTCTTTTTATTCTGCAATCCTTTTCAATCTTTCCTGACAGTATTTATCTTGTTTCTAATGCAGGTGTGGCGAGCGCTGAGGTCGCGCTACCCGAGGCAACGCTATCAGTTACCGTTTTGACGGTGATCCCTCCTCTACCTTCTCTCGCACCGTCTCAGATGTTGGAAGGTACGGATTTATGACCCATCAGTCTTATTTTTAAGCTGTATAACTTATGTAATGACGTTGCATTACTGCGTCCTTGCAGGAGTCCTTTTTAACCACCTGTATCTGGTGCTGCACTCACACTTCTCCTTCCTGTCAGAGATTAGTCCGCCTGCTGGTGGCGGTGAGAATCTTTTCTAAACGACGTCCTTTCTTTAACGGCCAGTCACATTATTGCTCATCCCTTTTTGTATTACTTGTAGCCTTACAAATCGAAGGCGGGGATGAGGCTATCATTGCGCCTCCAGTACTCCCAGCTCCGCCCCCTGTTGCAGCTGGTATAAAAGACTCTATTTTCGTATATTTTCTTTATTTCTTGAGCCGACATTTGACTATGATTTATTTTGCAGCAATCACATCGACTCCAGCCCCGTTCGAGTCTCGCATTATGATGCCGGTAAGGCCCTTTTCCAGACGTCCATCCTCGAAAGGCGTCGCAAATAGTCTGTGTATGCTGAGCGACTATATTGAGGAGCTCGACGTGGAGACTCCCACATCTGCTGCAGATTTTTCCGCGGAGGTTAACCCTATGCTGGCGACGCTCGTGAAATTTCATGGTGAGGGCGTCGTTGGGTCTTGGGTCAATCACTGCAGGGAAATTGAGGCTTGCCTGCATGAGCTTGAGTTTAGGCGTCCTGCTCCTGAGATTCTGGCTGTGAGCACTCAACGGGCTGCGTGGATCGAGCAGAGTACTTCTTACTTCTGCCATCTTGAACAAGAAGTGGCTTTAAAGCAGAAGGAATGTAAAGAAACTTCAAGCGAATCTGCTCGACTGCATGCTCAGGTTGATGCGAATGTTGCCCAGTTGAAAGTTATCTTCGAAGGCCTTCTGCGATGCATTTCTGACGGGTTAACACTGAGGCAGAAGCTCGACGTCGTCGAGCGGGATGCTCAAAATCATGAAGCAGCTCAGCGGGCCGTCGAGGAACAACTTTTGTCTTACTTGCAGCAGCGAGCCCGGGTCGAAGCAGAGTTGGCCGCGATAGCTGATCAAGAAGAGGGACTGAGGGAAGTACGCGAGCGGCTAATCGAATTATTGAAAGCGCTTCCCTCTCAATAATTTTTTTTGAACCATTTGTAATTTTGAATAAAATGTATTCATTCTTTTATTCTTTCATATGATGTATTTTGTACCCAATTGAATTCATGAATAAAAGATACATTTCCTTCGCAATGTCTTGGGCCATCTTTCTTCTTTCTTCTTTCTTTTGTTATCAGCATGTCACTTTAGAAAACATAGCCAGCAGATGATAGGGTGAGCATCTTGTTTTGTCTTCTTCGAGAGGTAGTGATGGCTTAGGAAGTAGGTTCAGGTCTGTTGCCTAAGACTTTTCAACTTTATGAGCCGTGAGGGTCTCATAAAGACTTTTCTCCCTACGAGTCGTGAGGATCTCATAGGTGTCTTTTCTCCTTAGGAGTCGTGAGGATTCCAAAGTGCGTTCTCCTTTGTAAGTTGTAAGGATCTTATAAGAGAGTTTTCTTCCTTACAAATCGAGAGGACCCGTAAGTGTTTAATGAGATTGACATGTAGATGATGTATTTCCGCAACGGGGTCATGTGGATGACGTATTTCCCCGATGGGGTCATATGGATGACGTATTTCCGCGACGGGGTCATTTGGATGACGTATTTCCGCAACGGGGTCATGTAGATGACGTATTTCCGAGACGTGGTCATGTGGATGACGTATTTCCACGACAGGGTCATTTGGATGACGTATTTCCGCGACGGGGTCATTTGGATGACGTATTTTTGCAATGGGGTCATGTGGATGACGTATTTCCGAGAAGGGGTCATGTGGATGACATATTTCCGCGACAGGGTCATGTAGATGACGTATTTCCGAGACGGGGTCATTTGGATGACGTATCTCCGAGACGGGGTCATTTGGATGACGTATCTCCGAGACGGGGTCATTTGGATGACGTATTTCCGCAACGGGGTCATGTGGATGACGTATTTATGAGACGGGGTTATGTGGATGATGTATTTCCGAGATGGGGTCATGTGGATGACGTATTTCTGAGACGGGGTCATTTGGATGACGTATCTCCGAGACGGGGTCATGTGGATGACGTATTTCCACGACGGGGTCATTTGGATGACGTATTTCCGAAACGAGGTCATGTAGAAGACGTATTTCCGCGACGGGGTCATGTGGATGACGTATTTTTGAGACGGGGTCATGTGGATGACGTATTTCCGAAACGGGGTCATATGGATGACGTATTTCCAAAACGGGGTCATATGGATGATGTATTTCCGAGACAGGGTCATTTGGATGACGTATCTCCGAGACGGGGTCATGTGAATGACGTATTTCTGAGACGGGGTCATTTGGATGATGTATTTCCCCAACGGGGTCATGTGGATGACGTATTTCCGAGATGGGGTCATGTGGATGACGTATTTCCGAGACGGGGTCATGTGGATGACGTATTTCCGAGACGGGGTCATATGGATGACGTATTTCCGCGACGGGGTCATATAGATGACGTATTTCCGAAACGGGGTCATAGGATGACATATTTCCGAGACGGGGTCATGTGGATGACGTATTTCCGAGACGGGGTCATTTGGATGACGTACTTGTAAATCTATGGTAGCGCACCGGACGCCTATCCGAAGCCAAATGCGGAAACAAAAACTTTTCTTAAACTTGAAATCGGCGCTAACGTATACTTTCTCCCGGATCGAACCATTAACCAAAAACTAGCTAACTAGAGAAGCGTTAGAAAGGCTATACCGATCGATCCGTGTCCTTCGGTCTTTGGCCACCATCCCAAGCTCCTCGCGGCATCTCCGATCTCCGGTCTCCTCGTCGGAAAGGGCACCACATTAATGAGTCTTTTTACGGGCTCTCTCTTCGTCCGAAGCAACTCGGACACAAAGTTTGCTAGCCGACGTGTCCAAGGTGATGTAGAGAATGTGTGTGATAACTTTGTCTCAAGTATCCATTGATTCTCAACACATGAGAGTGTATGGATGGAGGTTGAAGATGATGCCATTAATGGAGATAGTGAGCTCAAGAAGAAAGATGAAGAAGAAGAGCTCTTTCTTTTTTTTTCCTTATGTGTTGGAAAAATGATAATGTGAGAGTGAGAATCATAAACACAAGAGCAAACCACAACCATATGGCTGCCCTCTCTCTCTCCTCTTATCATTTCAACACTTAAATCAATCAATAATGTGACATATGCACAAAGAAAGAGACCATGAGTCATCAATTGTGCATGTGTCACAATTAATGCTCATAATCATGACTTTGAGCTCATTATTTCCATTTGCAAACATTAATCCAAATGTTTGCAACAATAAAAAGAGAATGGCATCTACTAAAGTATACTCGTGACGGATCATAAGAGTACCCCTTATCTGTATATACATACCTGCATCCGCATTCCGACTGAATGCGAATGCGATGAGACTAAAGTAATCCAACAAATCCAATATTAGGATCCGACTTAAACCAAAGCCCACTAGTATGATCCGTCTGCCCGACTGCACGTATATGATCGAACCCTGCCATAATACCATACGGCCTCTACAACGTTTCGCCCGAAACTTGAGAAACTTTCTGTGGGGGACTCTAAAGACTCGTGAATACTTTGGCTGTGGATTTAACCACTAGCACGTTAATAGTACTAGCTATACGTAACGGGCTACCAGGTATAGACCAAAAGGGAGGTCGATGAGCGAACTCATCCTGACACCCTACTGAGCCTGTCAGTGATAATATCCGTACAGTCCGGTCCGTTCGTCTATGAGTATCGCATGTCGGGCCTAGGGGGTTGGTAAAAGTCAGACCCCCAAATGCGGTACAAGTCGTGTCGGAGTGTATCCCAGAACACCCTGAGATACTACTGGAATACCTACCAGTAAATCTCCTGCCTTGGTCAAGGACTTCGTGTAATGGCTCTCCTAGACACAGCGTGATCTCACCCCCAATACCGGGAGAGACGAAACCCCTGTCGATCCGCTCACTGCCTCCATGTGGCTCGGGACTGTACCCAACTTAAACCTGTTTGCACGACCCCTTTGAGCCGTGGTAGGGTAGTAACCAAAGCACAGTGGGAACTCACACGAGACAAATGACGATCTTAGGTCGATGAACTAACCTGTACACATGTCACCAGGGAACTGCTATCTGACGCTAGGTATAAAACCAACTAGCATGTTCCCGGCGAGTCCTGTCCGGTGTACTCATAACCCAACGAGCACCTATATACGTCTTAGGTGAACCAACTGACACCAATGGCTTGTAAGACCATCCACCGCCCCTCGTCGGGGTCTCGATCCGTATACACTAGTCTACTCTGGAGTATCGATGCCCTGTCTCGAAACTCCCTCGACCGGGGGACCTTTTAAGGATGTGCTTATAGACCCCAGCTCCCATGTGTATGATCGCCATCATACTGCTGGCCGTTAAGCAAGAATCCTAAGGGCTCTATCAACGTGTAATAGTAATCTGTAATATCATCTAAAGTATGTACACGATGATAAAGATAAACCAGATAGCATACTATAATCTTGAGTAAGACTGTCCTACCGGCATAGGTCCTCTCTCAATCATTGTAATCATGTGCCTGCGATCCAATAATTGACTTTGAGGGCACTATATCCAACAATCACCCACTTGCACTCAAGGCTAATTATTGTGATGTTGCATACTCACAGACCGTGTGATACCGAACACCCAACTCCTCTACTGATTAGTCTCACAAACCCCGTTTGCGAAACTATTGCGTTTGAGGAATAGCCTCAGTGAGTGGATCCGCCCTGATGTTTCTTTCTATGTCTCTCTTTACCTCAAGTTCGCGGAGAAAGCCATCTCCCGAAATGAGCAATACCTGTCTTAGAATATGTCTGGATATCTGATGGGACCTAGTTCACAAATAAACTCCAAATCCAAACTTCTTAGACTGTATCGTCAACTGAATTTAATCAGTATCTTGCGTCATGCCTCCCTCAGTATCCGCTTAGATCACCTGTCCAAACTACTGCCCCTCGTCAGAGGGAAAACTATAACTCTGACAGTCATTCTGTCATCCAGGTCACCTTGAAAGCCTGGAATGATAACCGTCTCCCGAAAAAGGCTGTTGTTATCATTTCCCTAGAACATCCACTTATATTCTAAAACTGCTTCCGAATGTTTCTCCAGGATTGGATCAATATCAACTTATTGCATCTAGTGCAAAAACAACATCTAGTGTGGTACTTGACATCTCGTGATTGACTCAATTGCCTAAGCAAGTGATATGTCAATCATGCACATCCCTCTCCCCTTTAGTCTGTAAAACACCTTTAGAGAGGGTTACTCCATCACCTGCAGGTATACTACCATGGCATGAGTCGTCCATTCTAAAATACTTGTAGAATGCTGTCTAAGTACCCAGATTGGGAAACTATGTGGAGAAACCAGAATGTCTGATATTTTATCTATATCCTATGTGGAGAAACCACTGTGTGACAACCAAAGTATAACCGATCGTAGTATAGGAATTTCACTTCCTACTATGTGTATGTCATCCATATACCAGGATATCACACCCTACTACCTTCTTAACAGATCCATCCCCTATTCTGATGAAGTTAAACCTATGACTGTCACATCAGAAATAGATGATCTATCTCCGCTATATCTGCTTTAGTCTATAAATAGACATAAGTTACTTGCCCACTATTCTTCCGCTGCTCCCACTGACTACGACAACCTTCTGGCAGAGTCATATACACGTGCACTTCTAAAGCTACTTTAGAAGGACGCTATACTCATCCTCCTGCCGGGTCTCATAGCCTGGAACAACAGTAGTGTCAAGTCTGGGTAAACAAGAACCTCCCTGTCACCGTCCTTGAGGATGCCGGAGTACCTCTCGGGTGCTTGAGGTTACCCACCATATCTGCGGAATGGCTAATGGAATGACAATCCAGATTGAATTTTTAGGTCCTATTAAATTTTCAGTAATCATTTGCGGTTCTGGAATCACTTCCAGTTCTACCATACTCCCACTACTGTTTTCTAAAAAAATCCATTTTACTAAAACTGTGGCGAGTCAAAAACAATATCACTATTGATCTTCCAGATGGTAGAAAGCCAACCCTCATCATAGCCCGGGTCAACCCACAAACAGCCATTACAAAAACGTGCCTTGAGTTATCCAGAGTCTGGTTCTAAGCATAAGCCGGACAACTCCCCGTACCTTAACATTGTTAAGATATGAACTATTCTATATCCAATATAGAAACAGAGGCACTGATTTAATTGGAACCAGATTCAAATCATGCAGCTGTCTCCAGTGCATGTCAACTAAATGGAGAGAGGCCGATCAGCATTACTCAACTTAGGAAGACATCCAAATGTGAGTAACTTGAAAGAGAAGCAAGTTCTCATAATCATTACTATCAACTGAATACCATACACAAGTATCTACATCTTCGATCACCTTGAAGAATCCTGATACTTGCAATACCCGGTTTTCTACTTTATTCATATACCTATAACTTCTCAAAACTTGGATATTGTATTTCTATGAAACACATGTCTAAGAACTAGAGAAGTCATAAGTAAACAGAATATAGTACGAGTACCAACCCCTCTGTCCTAATGGACACAGGACATCATACAATACTCTGTATAAGTCCCCTAGGTCTAATAACTCATTCCCTGTGTGTCGTAGGTTGAAAACTGTACTATGGTTATGAAGAATTACACCACTGTTGAATGCTCCTTACCTAACCATTAACTGATATAGGTAAATGCCATGGACATAATTTCAAAAAGTTATATCTCACTTTATAAAAATAAACGTACAGATATATCAATTTGAAATTAGTGCATAACAATGGATATTCAAAACCAAATATTTGCCGTCGGGCAAACACCCAGGCGATTTCCTCAAATATCACCAATTACAACGAATCCCGATATAATGAGGATGATCACCTAATTCCCAATAAGTTACTCCCACTCATCATCTGTAAAACCATACAGATGTGAGAATCATACCTGGTAAATACATACCCCGGAGCAAGGGCTAATTGGGAAATCCGTTTTCTTTTAACAATACACAGTGAAACTGAAACATGTAAATGTTCCGAAGGAGTATCCGGGTATTCTTAGTAATGCCTCTTCCATTATCAGATTCACAACTGTAACCGTATATTTCTTTGCCATCTCTCCAAATCCCTTTATATGTCTTTAGTCATTACCTTCTGTACACCCCTTTAAGCTAAATGGTTTTCTTCCCTCCCTACCGTTCGGCACCGGCCTATGGTTTGGAAGAAAACTATCCAATAAGCATAATGGGTGTACTCCCCTAATCCTAGGAGCACTCACAATGCGAGAGAAGGTAAAGATAAAAGACAACTGAACAAACCTTATTCCTATTTCTCCTGAACCAGAATCCATCTCCGAACTGGAACAAGTTCCTTCGAGTTCGTATATAACCATACGATGGAGTATCCAAATAACTTTGGATCTTCGTAATGATACGGAGTGTTCTGGAGAAATACAAAGGTGAAGTAGGAGTGGCGATGAAATACTTGGTTTGGTCGTGAATAGCAGTCGCAATTTACTTTTCCCTCTTACTAATCCCTTTATTTGTCTTTACTTATTACCTTCTGCATACCTCTCTTAGGCTAATCGGTTTTCTTCATTCCCTACCGTTCGGTACCTGCCTATGGTTTGGATGAAGACTATCCAATTAGCGTAATAGGTATACCCTCCTAATCCAAGGAGCACTCGCAACCTGAGAGAAGGTAAAAGGAAAAGACAACTGAATAGTCATATTCATTTTCTCCAGAACCGGAAACCATTCTCGAATCTGGAATAAGTTCCTTCGAGTTCGTATATAACCATACGATGGTTTTATCTAATAGAAGTGGATGTTCGTAGTGATACGAAATGTTCCGGAGAAAAAGGGTAAAAGCAGGAGTGGCAATGAGGTATGCAACTCAGACAATCTAAAAGCCAGTGTTTTAAGAAAGTTCGGTTAACTTGGTCACTGAGTCATAGTCAAGGGTCGGGTCACGGTCGCTGCCAAAGAGAGAGAGAGAAAAGAAACACTCTGCGTGCACTCTAACCTAGATCAGAATGGTTATCAATTTATCTAATCAGGAAACCTCCCACTGTAACCTCAAATTCTCCTCCAAACCTGAAAGAAGAATTAGTCGGGATCACCCGAGGAGTAAACCAACTTATCAGTGGGAATCGGAATCCAACTATCACCGCATGATGACGTGAAGGAATCCACTCACGTTATCACACTCCAGAAGGTATGCGCATGCCTGGCAAGTTTCAGTTTCTTTAGAAACTCCCGATGTGATTTTTACCCGTAGGACCCAAGTGACCTTGACTGAGCCAATATATCAAAGGATCCTAGCCAAGTTCAACCCGTCATTATCTTGATTGCATTAGACCCACCCGCACAAGTCCTTGACTGGGCCAAAATGACCGTACGACTGTCCTAACCAATCACATATCCAAAAGACAGAAAAGCATTACAGAGCTACCGCACACTACGCCTCGGCTGAGCACGACATACGTAGCACGAATACTAAGAAATACTAATCTGAAATGACGGAGGGCTACGGTTGGTTTTTGGCGAAAAACCTTTAACGTAATGAACTTAATATCGTTGAAGGAACCGGATAACTTTTTATAAATATAGTGGCGGAAACCTTTGCTAAAGAGGTCACTCCCGGTGAAGAGATCTCGGCTCTTTCCCCGTAGAATGAGGTGCAGGATATTCCAATTGAATACCGTGATGCAAAACAAAAGTAATCAACTATAGTGAAGTTATTACCCTGATGCAAACTTCTGCCCAAGGGGTCACTCCCGGTGAAGGGATCTCGGCCCTTGCCTTGTCGACTAAGGTGCTAGATATTCATAACCGAATACCACTATGCAAAGCAAATAAGAACGTCCTTGTAATAACAGCTTTTTTGAAAAATGTTCCAACAACATCGAACAGGTTTGTTTAGCTTGCATTGATCTGAATCAACGCAGTCCCATCAATTGATCACTCCAATAAAGAACGAAAACATAATGTACGTATATGCCATCCGCATTCGCCACAGGGTCCCGTCATCACCCGTTAGGTTACTTAACTAACGACAGAGCGGGGAATGGACTAGAGCGGGTGTAAAACATATACAACATCTACTAATATATATATATATCAATATATAATAATCACTCATGGCGTGATAAATGCAACATCACAGAAATGTAATAAGTATCACAGAACAATACAGATAATCTGGGAGCCCCGGGTTTCGTTTGAGCCGCAACTGAAACCCGACATTCCCCTGATCGTGTGGATAGCCTGTGCAATGAAATCCTAAACCCCTATGGGTGCGGCAAGTTACCCGCCAAAACCTGAAGTGAGGCAGCCCCCTACAGCAAAGTGAATGGACCACCCAGCACTTCACGGAATCCGGCAACTTGAGCACCTCTCCTTGGGTCAACCTGTACCCCCTACGAGTGCGGCGAATAGCCCGCCAATTCTATAGTGAAGCCCCCTCCGTCTCAAAGCCATGAGATGCGGGCTCGTTGCCCTCTAGAACCTGGCTATCCGTGCACCCCACCGTGGGGTAATCCTAGTACAGAAAATAAAATATGTACAACGGTGACATCGACCTCAACCCGGTCGTTCCCCAAAAGAATAATTTACAAACAGGCAGTGACAGCAGTCCACATGTCGGACGCTCGCCCAGCAATATCAAATGTATAAATAATACCAAACTGCACTACCATTGCAACCAGGCTATCCACCACGACATATCCGCAACATCACAGCACAACACAGAACAACAACGTGAATGTCACGTTCGCAAATCCATCTAAAAGAGCTATAGCAATTAGACAAGATTTACCGATCAAATGACATTCACGGTCACAGATACAAAGTAAGCACAGTGAACTAACTTATTTAAAAATTTTGATCGACAAAATTTCCCGAAGTGGGCCCCAAGCACAAATCCAGTACTGTAACAAATCTGGGCCCAAACAAAATATTCCAGAAACCCCAATTCCAAGTTTAAGACCACTGTAGAAAAATTGGTGCAGAGATGACACATAATGGCGGCGGAACCGCGTCCAAAACATGGGTATGGCCGCTGTTCCGCAGCGGCACTGTAGCATCATGTTACTAAATTTTCACAGATGTCTGAAAAAGGCCTGCCTGATTTTCTGAAACACTCAAAATAATTTTTCGACGACAAAAATTTCGACAGAAACTGCTGAAATGGAATTGCAGTTTTGGAAAATTCGGCCGATCGATGTTTTAAACATGTTAAAACAAGCTGGTAAACCTTAATGGCGTGTCTCTGATACCATGTAAGTCTACGGTAGCGCCCCGGCCGTCTATCCGAGGCCAAATGCGGAAACAAAAACTTTTCTTAAACTTGAAATCGGCGCTAACGTATACTTTCTCCCGGATCGAACCATTAACCAATAACTAGCTAACTAGAGAAGCGTTAGAAAGGCTATACCGATCGATCCGTGTCCTTCGGTCTTTGGCCACCATCCCAAGCTCCTCGCGAAATCTCCGATCTCCGGTCTCCTCGTCGGAAAGGGCACCACATCAATGAGTCTTTTTACGGGCTCCCGCTTCGTCCGAAGCAACTCGGACACGAAGTTTGCTAGCCGGCGTGTCAAAGGTGATGTAGAGAATGTGTGTGATAAGTTTGTCTCAAGCATCCATTGATTCTCAACACGTGAGAGTGTATGGATGAGGTTGAAGATGATGCCATTAATGGAGATAGTGAGCTCAAGAAGAAAGATGAAGAAGAAGAGCTCTTTCTTTTTTTTTCTTATGTGTTGGAAAAATGATAACGAGAGAGCGAGAATTATAAACACAAGAGCAAACCACAACCATATGGCTGCCCTCTCTCTCCTCTTATCATTTCAACACTTAAATCAATCAATAATATGACATATTCACAAAGAAAGAGACCATGAGTCATCACTTATGCATGTGTCACAATTAATGCTCCTAATCATGACTTTGAGCTCATTATTTCCATTTGCAAACATTAATCCAAATGTTTGCAACAATAAAAAGAGAATGGCATCTACTAAAATATACTCGTGACGGATCACAAGAGTACCCCTCATTTGTATATACATACCTGCATATGCATTCCGACTGAATGCGAATGCGATGAGACTAAAATAATCCAACAAATCTAATACTAGGATCCGGCTTAAACCAAAGCCCACTAGTATGATCCGCCCGATCATGATCCATGCACGACTGCATGTATATGATCGAACTCTGCCATAATACCATACGGCCTCTACAACGTTTCGCCCGAAACTTGAGAAGCTTTCTGTGGGGGACTCTAAAGACTCGTCAATAGTTTGGCTGTCGATTTAACCACTAGCACGTCAGTGGTACTAGCTGTACGTAACGGGCTACCAGGTATAGACCAAAAGGGAGGTCGATGAGCGAACTCATCCTGATACCCTACTAAGCCTGTCAATGACAATATCCGTACAGTCTGGTCCGTTCATCTATGATTATTGCATGTCGGGTTTAGGGGGTTGGTAAAGGTCAGACCCCCAAAAGCGATACAAGTCGTGTCGGAGTGTAGCCCAGAACACCCTGAGATACTTCTGGAATACCTACCAGTAAATCTTCTGCCTTGGCCAAGGACTTCGTGTAATGGCTCTGCTAGACACAGCGTGATCTCACCCCCAATACCGGGAGAGACGAAACCCCTGTCGATCCGCTCACTGCCTCCATGTGGCTCGGGACTGTACCCAACTTAAACCTGTTTGCACGACCCCTTTGAGTCGTGGTAGGGTAGTAATCAAAGCACAGTGGGAACTCATACGAGACAAATGACGATCTCAGGTCGATGAACTAACCTGTACACATGTCACCAGGGAATTGCTATCTGACGCTAGGTATAAAACCAACTAGCATGTTCCCGGCGAGTCCTGTCCGGTGTACTCATAACCCAATGAGCACTTGTATACGTCTTAGGTGAACCAACTGACACCGATGGCTTGTTAGACCAGCCACCGCACCTCGTCGGGGTCTCGATCCGTATACACTAGTCTACTCTGGAGTATCGATGCCCTGTCTCGTAACTCTCTCGACTAGGGACCTTTTAAGGATGTGCTTATAGACCCCAGCTCCCACGTGTATGATCGCCATCATACTGCTGACCGTCAAGCAAGAATCCTAAGGGCTCTATCAACGTATAATAGTAATCTATAATATCACCTAAAGCATGTACACGATGATAAAGATAAACCAGATAGCGTACTATCATCTTGAGTAAGACTGTCCTACCGGCATAGGTCCTCCCTCAATCATTGCAATCACGTGCCTACGATCCAATAATTGACTTTGAGGGCACTATATCCAATAGTATTTTCGTAACGGGGTCATGTGGATGACGTATTTCCGAGACGGGGTCATGTGGATGACGTATTTCCGAGACGGGGTCATGTGGATGACGTATTTCCGAGACGGGGTCATATGGATGACGTATTTCCGAAACGGGGTCATATAGATGACGTATTTCCACGACGGGGTCATATGGATGACCTATTTCCGAAACGGGGTTATATGGATGACGTATTTCCGCGACGGGGTCATGTGGATGACGTATTTTCGAGACGGGGTCATGTGGATGACGTATTTCCGAGACGGGGTCATATGGATGACGTATTTCCGAAACAGGGTCATATGGATGACGTATTTCCACGACGGGGTCATGTGGATGACGTATTTCTGAGACGGGGTCATGTGGATGACGTATTTCTGAGACGGGGTCATATGGATGACGTATTTCCGCGACGGGGTCATATGGATGACGTATTTCCGAAACGGGGTCATGTGGATGATGTATTTCCGTGACGGGGTCATGTAGATGACGTTGTGTCTGTTGTAATGAGACGAATATCAAAGTGGTCTCCAGGTTGTCTGTGAACCATCGAGATTTGTAGTAGGGGCTTTGCCGTGGATCCAGGGTTGATTGCAGCGTCTGAATCCTGCTGGAATGGGAAGGAACGATGTTGATGCTTTCTAGGCTATCCCTGAACCGTTGAGATTTGGCTTCGTTTTGATGCAGCATAGTAGTAAGGTATGATTCCCTTTTTATTTGTGCCCTTGGATTGTATACAGGGATCGATGTGACATCACCTGTAGGGCAAAAAATTTTCATTTTTCTTTATTTCTTTCCGTGATGCTCTATCATTTCAGCTTTTATATCGCGAATGTCGCGATTGCCCAATCATTTCGGCTATTTTTCGCGGCACCCAATCATTTCGGCTATTTATTTTATTTTTACTCGCTGCTTTTTATTGCGAGTTGCCCAATCATTTCGGCTATTTTGCATGCATACATTTTTACTTGCTGATTTTGTTGCAAGTTGCCCCATCATTTCGGCTATTTCGTATGCATGTGTGGCTCGCTAGCTTCTTTGTTGCAAGCTTGGAGTTAGACACCGATTTAGGCATCAGCACCGCTACAACTGGGATATTGCCAGGAGCGAATCATCATTTGCCTCTGTCGATGTCGAACAAAGGTGGCTTAGCGAACAGGGTTAGGATCCTATCGACTAAGGCTTTTGACTTCATGAGCCGTAAGGGTCTCATAAAGGTATTTCTTCCTGCGAGTCGTGAGGATCTCGTAGGTGCGTTTTCTCCTTAAGAATCGTGAGGATTCTTAAGTGCATGTTCTCTTATAAGTCGTAAGGATCTTACAAGAGTGTTTCTCCTTATAAGTCGAGAGGACTTACAAGGGTTGTTCACCGTGTAGACACATCCCTAGTCACGGATGGGACTTTGTTAGGGAAATATTTTTTCGCGCTCGTGGATTGTATACAAGGGTCAGCATTGAGCCGCTTGTAGGGCAAAATTGGAGGTTGTGGTGGCTGCTTAAGAACAGGTTCAGATCCCTGTAGCTTAAGACTTTTGAATCTTATGAGCTGTGAGGGTCCCATAAGAGGGTTCTCTTTACGAGTCGTGAAGATCTCGCAAGTGTAATTTCTCCTTAGGAATCGTGAGGATCCCTAAGTGTGTTGCTCCTTTGTGAGTCGTAAAAATCTCACGCAGGTGGTTTCTCCTTACAAAATCGAGAGGACCTTGCAAGTGTCTTTTAACGAGATCGCGCCCTTTCGGGTTTTCACAAAACTCGTAGGTAGCCCTGCTGTTTTTACTCACGGAGCCCTCTCGGGTTTTTATCCGTGCTCATTTTGCTTATGGACATACCGTTTTTTCTCTCTTTTTTTTTTTATTCTAACGAGGTTGCGCCCTTTCAGGTTTTCACAAAAACTCGCCGGTAGCCCTGCTGTTTTTACTCACGGAGCTCTTTCGGGTTTTCATCCGTGCCCATTTTGCTTATGGACATACCGTTTTCTTTTTTCTCTCTCTTTTTTTTATTCTTTTTTTATCAGCTTTGGGATGCTGCAATCCACAGTAGTTTATCGACATCTCGGTCAATAGCTAGTTTTAGGACATGGTGGTCCATCGTTAGTTTAAGAACGTTTCGGTCCGTTGTTAGTTTAAGGACGTTTCGGTCCGTTGACTGGCTACTACTTATAGAGTTTAGGCTTAGGAAGATAGCGAGCGGACATAGTCATCGTCATCTATCATTGACCTAGGCCGTGACTCGTCAGGCGTAGTACTTTTTTAGGAAGCGACCATTTATTGGCATGAAGGGTCTTTCACAATGCATGTCCATGAGTAGATAGGCCCCACCCTGGTAGACCTTGTTTATGATATACGGGCCTTCATAGTTCGGCTCGAATTTCCCCCGTTTGGCGCGAATGGGGATCATAAGTCTTTTAACTACTAGCACGAGTTTGCCTTGGCAGAATGTTCTCGGCCTAGTCAATCTCTCATATGAGCGCAACATCTTTGCTTTGTAAGCCTCCAGATTTTGTTGCGCCATGAGCCGAGTTTCATCAAGGGCATCGAGCTCCTCAAGCCGAAGGTGAGCATTCTCTTCGTCCATTAGCTTATAGTGAACTGCCACTCGTAGAGAGGTTAGCTCTATCTCGAGGGGGAGTACCGCCTCTGTACCGAATACCAATGCGTACGGCGTTGTGTTTGTGGCCGTTTTGAACGTAGTTCGATATGCCCAGAGAGCTTCATGCAGTTTTTCATGCCAGTCCTTCTTATATCGAGATACCGTCTTGTTTACGATTTTCGTCAAGGTCTTGTTAAAAGCTTCAGCTTGACCGTTAGCTCGGGGATTATAGACTGAAGAGTATCTCCAGTCTATGTTATGCTGTTGTGCGAAGCGGTTGATCTTGTGGCTTCTATAGGCTGGCCCGTTATCGGAGATAATCCGTCGTGGAGTTCCAAACCGATAAATGACGTGCGTCTTGAAGAAATGGAGGATATTCTCCGTCTTCACTTCCCTCAGCGGTATTGCTTCTGCCCATTTGGAGAAGTAATCAGTTGTCGCCAAGATGAATCGATGTCCTCTGGACGATACTGGTTCGATGGGGCCGATTATGTCAGTCCCCTACATTTCGAACGGCCTGCTAGCCACTGTTGGATGTAGCGGATTTGGATGTTGATGGATAAAGTTCCTGGGAATCTGGCACGAATGGCACTGCTTCGCGAATTCGAGGCAATCTTGGATCATCGTGGCCCAATAATAACCCATCCGTTTTATCTTCAGCTTCATCTTCGGCCCGGCTTGGTAAGAACCGCAGAGTCCGTCATGAGTTTCTTGGACGACTCGTTTTGCCTCCTCAGGTCCCAGGCATCTTAACCACAGAGAATCAAATGATCTCTTATACAGAGTATCATTGACGAAAGCAAAAGATAAAGCTCGTTTCATAAGCTGATGTTTTGAGGACGCATCTTCAGGTGTTCGACGGGATTTGAAATAATCTATAAAGTCTTCTCTCCAATCCTTAGCCTTTTCCTGGTCTTTTATTTATAGAGTCGTTTGCTCGGTCACTCCTTTTTCTTCGGGCGACTCCGGAGATATTTTTGCCGGTGCGAGAACCCGACGGCTTTGCACAACGATCCTCACGTCATCGAGGTTTTTGTCAGCCAGTTCTTTAGCGAGCTTGGCTAATGCGTCCGCTTTGCTATTTTCCGCACGCGGTATGCTTTCCAAGATGTAGGAAGGAATTTGGGTCAGCAGTTGCTGCACCCTCTCGCCGTACTTCACCAACTCTGGCTTGCACGTTTGATAGTCGCCATTTACTTGACTGACGATCCGTTGGGAGTCTCCATATATGAGGAGGTCTTCAATTCCCATGTCGATAGCGATCTCGAGACCTGCTATCAAAGCTTCATATTCGGCCTCATTGTTCCTTCTCTGCTCTGTTAAGGAGAAGGCGAAGCGCATTATCCCTCCCTGTGGAGTCACGAAGATGAGGCCTACCCCTGATTTGATTATGGGGGTGCTTTGTTTGCGCTTCTTCATGGAAGACGCTCCATCAAAATATAGTTCCCACCGGGTATCATTCCCGTCGATCGTGTCAAATGCATGTTCTTCTGGCAATTCGCAGTTCAAAGGAGAATCGGCGGGTATCGGGTGCTCGGCGAGGAAGTCGGCGATGGCCTGGCCTTTCACTGCCTTGAGAAGACGATAAGTTATCGAGAACTCCATCAAGAGGAGGGCCCATTTAGCGATCCGTCCTGTTAATATGGCCTTTGACATCAAATATTTGAGGGGTTCCACCTTTGATTTGAGATGGACCTCATGTACCAATGCATAGTGTCTGAGCTTCGTTATTGCGAAGATCAACGCCAGGAAGTGTTTTTCAATAGGAGAGTAATTGCTTTCTGCCCCCAGGAGAACTCGACTCAGATAATAAAGGGCTCTCTCCTTCCCTTGGTCGTTTTCTTGTGCCCACAGCGCGCCTAAAGAACCTTCGAGGGATGTTGTGTACAGGACGAGAGGATTTCCTTTGACTGGAGCGGCCAACACTGGTGGATTCTGTAGGTATTGCTTGATTTCTTCCAGTGCGCTTTGACATTTGTGATCCCAGAAAAATTGGGTTCCCTTCTTCATCAGGTGACTGTAGGGGCCGTACTTACCGGAGAGATTGGCTATGAATCGCCGGATATATGCGAGCTTCCCTTGGAGAGACCGCAGTTGCTTAAGAGTTCTTGGTGGAGGCATTTCCATGATCGCCTTGATCTTCGACGGATCTATCTCGATACCTCGGTGTCGAACGATGAATCCCAGGAATTTGCCCGAGGAAACTCCGAACGCGCATTTAAGAGGGTTCATCTTCAAGTTGTATTGCTGAAGGCGTTGAAATACGATCTTCAGATGCTCTAAATGTTCCTCGTATGATTTGCTTTCCACCACAAGGTCGTCGATATAGCATTCGACGATTTCATGTATGAGGTCATCGAAGATCTTCGTTATGGCCCTCTGATAGGTGGCACCGGCGTTCTTTAGACCGAAGGGCATCACCTTGTAGCAGAATATGCCCAAAGGGGTCAGGAAAGCAGTATGTTTCTGGTCTTCGGGATGCATCTTTATCTGATTATATCCTGATGAGCCGTCCATGAAGGAGAAAACTTCGTGAGTGGACGTGTTATCTATCATCAGCTCAGTGACTGGTACTGGGAAGTCGTCCTTCGGCAGGCTTTATTGAGATCCCGAAAGTCCACACATATGCGCACCGTCCCATTTTTCTTCATCACTGGGATGATGTTGGCGATCCAGTCAGGATATCGGTCCTCCTGGATGAAGCCGCAGTCGATTAGCTTCTTGACCTCGACGTTGATGCTCATCTCAAGCTCGAGCCGCATTCTTCTCGGTGCCTATTTGATCGGCTTGACGTCCGGGGATATCGCCAATTTAGGCACAGCAATCTCTGGATCTAGTCCTGACATCTCGAAATAGTTCCATGCGAAGCAATTTTTATGCTGCATGAGCACGTCCTTTAGTGTAGCCACCCTTTCTTCAGACAACAGCTCACTGACGAACGTCGGCCGCGGGTCACTTGCCGTCCCTAAATCAATTTTCTTGGGGTTATCTGCAGTATTATGTATCCCATCTTCCAGCTCCTTTGGCGCCGGTGGAAATTCTGAGATTATCTCGTCATCATCGTTGTCGAAGCACCGGGGGAAGTCATCCATATTCTCGGGCTCTTCTTCTGACAATATTATCATATGACAAGTACGAGATCGCTTCCAAGACCGATGTTGATCTGGTTCTACTCTCGTGGCTTTGGGTTCATGCTTCTGCGGCGGGGTTACCCTCCAGCTGCTGGATAGAGCGAACCTGCCTTGCTGATACTGGTCTTCTACCCTGTCTTTAAATATGAAGCAGTCTTGGAGAGGATGTCCTATTTCCCTATGATAAGAGAAATAGTCTGGGTGAGAGACTTCGCCTGCTTGCTCGGGGTGCTTAGACTCCGGGAGCGTCATCATCTGATGTTTTATGACAAGATCGAATATCTTCCTTATCTTGTCTTGGGAAAAAGAATATGCTCGACCCATCTTTTTTATAAGAGATGAATCCGGACTGCTCGATTCCTGATCGCATGGCTTCTTGGATCCGCTTTGTCGCTGTCGAACACCTTTCTCGTTCTTTGGTTTGTTTCTATCTCTACGTCGGGCCTTTTGTACAACGGGTTGACAAGGAGGAGTATTTTCATTTTTCACAGCCTGTTGAAGGAGACGTTGCGTCCTGGCTTTCTCGTAGATGGCCATTTCGCGATTATGGTCGTCTCGAACATTTTGACCTGCTTCCCTTATAAGCTTGTCCATCTGTTCTTCGAACGATGGACTTGGCATTTTCACGGTGGGAGCTCGCTTTGGTTCAGGGTTAGCATCTTCCTACAGAGCATCTCCTTCTTCATCAAAGTCATGTATGACGTAGCAGTCGCGGAATAGCTCCTGTTTCTTGGATTGAACATATCTAAGCCCGATCGTTTCCATTCTCCCGTTGGGCAACTTTCATTGAGTTCCGGGAACATTCCAGATCCTGTTATAGAACCGTGCTTATCGCGCAGTTTGCTTAAGGAGTACACCTTGGCGTCTCAAGAGTCTCTTTAGTCCGTTCGTGTAATACCTGGGCAAACGGATGGGCTGGAGCCTGTCAAGTGTAGAATCCGCGCCATGCCAGATTTCTTTCTCCACTTTGGTTTCCCCGGATCAGTAGAATAGGATTGCCTTTTCACCTTTTCGCGTGGGAGGGACGTAGAATGTCTGCAGTTCTTCCACACTATAGGTATCAAGCGCGTCTAGTTTTTTATGATGCTTGGGTAGAACCATGGCAACTTGCAAACTTTGATCTTCATCAGCGAAGGTTTGTATTGATGGACGAGCAGAGAATACGGCATCGACCTCATCTTCCGAGTCGCTGCCGAAGATCAACATAGGAGCGGATGGTCCCGGCTTGTTGCACTGGGGGGGACCTGAGTAAACTATCTCTTCTTCTTCCTTGGTATCACTCCCGAAGACCGGAATAGTAGTGATAGCTTTGTTCTTCGGTTTGTGACATCTTTCCGTGTCCTCAAAATCCGGTAAGAAGTATTTTGCATCTTCGTACTTTCGGACTTCGTTCACGGAGAATGGGTTTAGCTCTCCTGTCACAGTATACTCGAGACCATCCTTGAAATACTTCATACACTGATGTTGTGTAAAAGGGATGATGTTGTACTCGTGTAACCAGGGTCGGCCGAGCAAAGCATTGTAGAATGTCCTGGCATCAATGACGTGAAACTTAATGTCCGTGATAAGCAGCCCAAAGTGTAGTGTCAATATTATAGACCCAAGCGTCTGTGATGACTGAGAGTCGAACCCGGAGATGGTGATTTTATCACAAGCGAGGTGCTGAATGCTCATGCATATTTCCTTTAGCACCCTTACGTTAAGGAGATTGACGGAGGACCCATTATTGACCATGATTTTACCTATCTTGATGTCATGACAGTATTCGGAGACATATAGGGGACGGTTGTGCTCGCATGTCCCAAGGAGGAGATCTTCATTGCCGAAGGTGATATCGGCTGTGTGTACTTCTTCCAGCTCGTCCTTCATCTTTTCTTCGGCGAGGAAAGCTTGGAATTGCTCGGGCTCTTGTAACGCCTTGATCAAAGAATCTCTTGCTTCTTTGGATAACAGAAGGGCGTCGAGAATACTGAGCTGCGAGGGTATCTTCCTCAAGTGTGCCAGAACGTTGTAGTCCGCCTTGTTTTTCTTTGGCGGGTCCTTAGCTGTTAGTTCTTTGACGGCTTGGTCATCAAGGATGATATCCTCAGAGACCTTTTCTTTCCCTTTATCTTTTCTATTTGACCCATTGTTCTGTTGGATATAATGCCCTCAAAGTCAATTATTGGATCGCAGGCACGTGATTGCAATGATTGCGGAGGACCTATACCGGTAGGACAGTCTTACTCGAGATGATAGTATGCTATCTGGTTTGCCTTTATCAGTCGTGTACAGTTTCAGGTGACTGATCACTATTACACTTTGATAGAGCCCTTAGGATCTTGCTTTACTACCAACAGTATGATGGCGATCATATACGTGAGAGTTGGGTGGTTTATAAGCATATCCTTAATTGTGGTCCCTAGTCATGGGAGTTTCGAGACAGGGCATCGATACTCCGGAGTAGACTAGTGTATACAGTCGAGACCCCGACGAGGGGCGGTGGCCGGTCTCACAAGCCACCGGTGTCAGTTGGATCACCTAAGATGTATACAGGTGCTCATTGGGTTATGAGTACACCGGACAGGACTCGCCGGGAACCTGCTAGTTGGTACTATACCTATCGTCAGATAGCAGTTCCTAGGTGACATGTGTACAGGTTAGTTCATCGACCTGAGGTCGTCATTTGTCTCGTGTGAGTTCCCACTGTGCTTTGATTTCTACCCTACCACGGCTCAAAGGAGTCGTGCAAACAGGTATTTTTTGGGTACAGTCCTGAGCCACATGGAGGCAAGTGAGCGGATCGGTAGGGGATTCGTCTCTCCCGGTATTGGGGGTGAGATCGTGCTGTGTCTAGAAGAGCCATTACACAAAGCCCACGGCCGTGGCAGGAGATTTACTGGTAGGTACTCCAGTAGTATCTCAGGGTGTTTTTTGGCTACACTCCGACACGACTTATACTGCTTTTGGGGGTCTGACGTTACCAGCCCCTAGGCAGATATGCGATACTCATAGACGAACGGACCGGACTGTATATACATCGTCACTGTTAGGCTCAGTAGGGTTTCCGGATGAGTTCGCTCATCGGCCTCCCTTGAGGTCAGTCCATGGGCAGCCGTTACGCACAGCTAGTGCCGCTGACGGCTTGTGGTTAAACCCACTGCCAGGGTACTGACGAGTCATTAGAGTCCCCCACAGACAGTTTCCCAAGTTCGGGCGAAACGTTGTAGAGACCGTATGGTTTTATGGCAGGGTTCGGAAAATGCGCGTGCGTTTACGCACGTGTCATTTTTCGGGCAGATAATACTGGTGGGCTTTGGTTTAAGCCGGATCCGAGTATTATACTGTGTAGATATAATATCTTTGTCTCAGTTGCATTTGTATTCGGTCGTAATACAAATGCGGGTATGTTTATACTGTTACGGGGTTATCCTGAAATTCGTTTCGGGATCGCTTTTTGAAAGTTGCCAGTTTTCAGTTTCCAGTTTTCTATCAGCCGTATTTAACATTCGGTTAAATGCGGATTTATCTTTTCTTGAGATGAGTGTGGAAGGTTCTAGAAGTTTCTAGAAGTGGTGACTAGGTTCATGCATCTTTCTTTGCATTTATTATATGATGACTAGGTTTTAATGACTCATGCTTTAGCATTAATGATTCTTATTAACCTTAGGATATTTTCTTCATGATAAGCTTTCCTTTGTGGTCACCCCCCTCCTCCTACAGTCACCCCCCTTCCTTTATATGGCCAGCCACTTCAAATGAGAAAGGATTATGGTTGTTGAAAAAAAAGATAGAGTTTTGGATGTATAGAAATTAACATATTCATATCTTATTTTCATATCGATCCAAAAGGCAATTTCATTAACCGTTCGTCCATAGCCTTGGACGTAACGAGACAAAGTATTCTACTTATTCTCTACATCAATCTTGGTCGTCTCTTTTAGCAAACTTGACGACCGAGTTGCCTCGAGTCAGAGGCAGGAGCCCGTTTAAAAATCCGTTGACGTGGTGCCACCTGGACGAGGAGATCGGAGATCGACGAGATCGGAACAGCTGCAACGAAGCGTGGGATAATGGTTAAAGAATGAAGGACTCGGATCGTTCGGTATAACCTTTCTACCCTCTTTGTAGTTTGTTAGTCTAGCAATAATGGCAGATCCGGGTTATAGTATACGATAGCGCAAGTTAAAAGTTTTTGTTCCGCATTTGGCGTCTGTAGACGGCCGGGGCGCTACCGTAGACTTACATGTTCGAGGGCCCAAGATTTTTTTAGGCAGCGTACGGCTGCGCAGCTGAATATTTTCACAGGTCTTTGGTTCTTCTTCTTTTCTCGAAGTGAACTCCTTAAAGAGAGGGCCAAGAGCCATTTCTTCGTCAGAGTCGCTCCCGAAGGTGAGAACTTGCGGTCCCCCGGCGTTGACCATGCGACAGTTGCCGATAGTACTTTTATGCTCCTTTGTCGTACTTCTTTACTCCCGACGAGTTTTGTGTTTCATCCGCTTAAAATGTTGCCGGCGAGCAACATATCCCTGCCACCATCTTTTAAAAGCACTTCACTCTTCGGTGGGGTGCGAAATCTTTCGATGATATAAGAAGTAGCTAGGATGTGTTTCTGCTTCACCAAGGGCGTTTGCTTCGGAGGGTGGCAACTTCATTCCCATTGATATTGCTTTGGCGAACCTCTTCCTCGTCTTGAACCCGTTTTTGTTTACAACAGAGGCACTTTGATCTGGCGGGAGTATTTCAACCCTTTCGTCCAGTCGCCGGCGTTTGGCCTTTTCAAATATGGCCATCTCACGCTTCCGATCAGCTTTACTTTTCAGAAGAGCTTCGTTTAGGAATGCATCGATCATTTCATCTGATGGCCCTGGAAGTTCCGGTTCAGGATTTGTCCCCAGTTTCTCGGTGCAAGGAGCTTCTTCATCGTCTATCGACGAGTGAGAGATCATATGGCAACTCGCCACGTAATCTTCAGATTCATCCGATGAGTCTTCTCCATCGTCTCCGCCCTCAAGGACGTGGCTGAGAAACTCTTGAAGTGTGACCGGAGTTCGCGCCTTCTGATTATACTCTTCCAGCACGTCAATTTGCTTTTGTAGGTCCTTGCGCTTGTCGCCAGGCTTCACGGGCTTCTTGGATTTCTTCTTCTTCTTTGAAGATTTTGACGTCTGGATGTGAACGCTTTGGCTATCACCACCAATTTTTGGAGTTGGACGCGGTTTTAACATTCCTTCGATGATCTCGGGTTCGAGTGGGTTTTTCCACCTGATCGCCAGGCATGTTTGGAGATCCTTCAGCATTCTTTTTGTCTTGGCTGAAAGAGCGACCTCCCATGGAGTTTCTTTTACGAAAGAGCATGATGCTCCCTATGTATCCGTATTCTTAGGAGTGTGTGGCCGAGGCGGGTTCACCTTCCAATTTTCGAATAATACGAATTTGCCCTGCTGGTACTGATCTTCTATCCAGCTTTTGAAGATGTAACAATCTTCGATCGGATGGACCAACATTCGGTGATAAGGGCAATAGTTAGGATTTCTAATGTCGCCTGGTTGCGCTGGGCGTCTTGGCTCTGGCAGAGTAATGAGCCTGTTGCGCAGTGCGAGCTCGAATAACCTCTTCGCCTTGTCTCGAGAGAACGAGTAAGGGCGTCTCATTTTATCTTTGAGAGATCGAGTTCTGTTATTTTGGCGATCAACTGGTCTCGGACCAACGGGATGCTGTTGAGCATTGGCTACGACGATCGCTTTCTCTTTTCCATTCTCGTTCCGAGGCTCCGGCTTTGGGGGAGACGGTCTATGACCCATCTGGTACATTTGGGCCAACTTGTCAATCAAGGCTTGGAACGTGGTCGGCTTAAAGAACATCATGAATTGTGAAATAGTTGCATGAGAGTCCAGGGTGCCCACGAACATGCCCACAGCCGGCGCTTCTTCGATGCGCTGTTCGCATTTCAACCACAGATTCCGCCAGCGGATTGCGTATTGAACCCACGTCTCGCCTGGCTTCACCCTAGCGTTAATCAATGCTGTGATTAGGGTGCGTTCACTAGCACTCATGAATTGCTGGGTGAATAATAGCTCCATTTCCGGGAAAAGTCTTGACGGAGTCGTTTAGAAGTTCAGAGTACCATTCGAACGCTGTCTCCGACAAGCTGCCAACAAACTGACGGAGCAAAACTTTATCATCACCCCCGGTGTTGCCGTAAAGAGCCCTGAACTGGGCAACATGCTGGTAGGGATTGCCCGTCCTTTTGTATACATGAAATTTAGGGATCGTATATCCCAGCGGATACTTTATTTGGTCATACCAGCCTGGATACGGTCACCCAGTTTTAACGACTTGGCCGGCCGCTTCGTTCTCCTGGTGAGCTCGTATTTGCTGAGCAATATAGTCATCCAGAGCGGTCTTGAAAATGGTTTCCTCTTTGGCTGCTGAAAGAGCCGGAGGAGGGTTCGATGTCTCCCCTCTGTCGTCTTCAATAATGATCGGAGGGTCTTCAGCTAGAGGATCCGGCTGTAACATCATCCCGGACCATGTCTTGGAAGAGAAGCGCCATTCATTTTATATCAGCCGCTTGTTTTGCTGCTTCTCTGTCCTTCTTTTCGAGGACTCTGTGGAGGAAGTCAGCATCGGTTTCTTGTTCGTGACGCTGCTCTGATGACGCCTCTGGGATTTCTTTTGGCCTGGTGAGTGCGGTCATTTGCGTCAGCATTTCCTGAAGCTTCTGTTGCTGCTCCTTGGCTTTTGTCACAGATCGGGTGAGCGGTCGGTGACCCGTCAAAGCGCGGCTTTCCTCTTTTCCGGAAGCCGTATAAACAGTATGCACCTTTATGCCCTCAGAATTGGGGCGTTTAGGCTCAACGTCTTTGTGGACTGCCGTAGTTACAGGGGCTTTCTTTGGCCTCCTTCTCTTTTGAGCAGTTGACGTTGAGGGGGCCGTTGCAGCGGGCACCCAGGTAGTTGCCGTCCTCTGTGGCTTGACAGGACGGTTCTCTTCCTGTTGAACCTTCAGCTTTTTCTGTCGGCGAGGATAGTCTTGATCAATCACCGACTCCTAGACCCATTGCCAGACTTTGTAAAGTTTGGAGGACAGCCGCTGAGGGGGCTGCTCCGGCTTTATTTCTGTAACATTCTCCACGGGTAGAGGAGATCTTTTAAGTACGGCGGTAGGAGAGTTTCTGCGCACCTTGTTCAGCAATTCAAAGCTGTTCCCGGTTGGAACAGCAGCATTGACTTCCACTATTGGGGCAGGTGGAGTTAGCCCAGAGGGGGAGTTGCCCCCAGCTTTCCTTACTCGGCGCCAGTGGCGACGTCGAGCGTGCTGAGCCGCTGGGATTGATTCAGCGATGGGGATGGTTTTGTCGTGCACCCTGTTTTGGAGAAGGGCAGTTGCCGGCGTCAGCCTCTTGAAGACCGATATCCGTTGAGTAGCAGTATCTAATCTATCAAAGACAGACTTTTGAGCAGGGACGGGAGCCGGAGTGGGACCCGGAACAGTCAGTCTTGTAAAGACCGACCCTTTGGCAGGTGGAGCCGCCTTGACGACTTCGGGAGCAGGGATGGCTATCCTCTTCGGAATAACTCTTTCTGGAACTGCAGGCTTCATCATGGGCCCGCATGAACTTTGGGCCAATCTGGCGAAGAATGAGACGCTCGAGCTGGACGACCCATTGAGGGGGGCCGCTGTAGTTGCAAGCCGATCGAAGACCGACTTCTTGGGAGCTTCTTGCGATGGTATAGGGGTGCTGAAGTTCATCGGTAGGAGCATGGTCCCGAAAAACAATCCGGTGGTGGCCTGAGTCACCTGGTCCACCGGCATTGTGAACAGGGAGGCCGCTTGGGGCCCGTAAGCTATGCCTCTAGATGAGGCGGAGCGTGAGTTGCAATTGCAGTTGGAACACTTCGCGCAAGTAGACGCCATTGATGTTTCGTTTTCTGCGCCAAGCAAGAAACCAAATCTTAGTACCTCGAACCCAAGGGCAACCATATCAAACCGCGATTCGTTCGCGAACACGACAAACGAAGCGTGGAGTGGAAAGAGGAAAAGGTCCCACCGGGCGTGCCAGAATCTGTTCCCCGCCAAACACAGAGACGCGACCGCAGAGGTCCGTCTTGCCTGAAATTCGGGGCAGATGCTAATTGGTGCTATCCGTCCACCTCTCCGAAGATGCCAAGTTGATTTATGGCACCATGTATCGAAGGTTTAAACGGATACGGCCGATGTAGCAGACTTCGTCAGATTCCCCCTCGTGTGAGGGATTTTTGATTGTGGGGACGCTCTTCCCTGCAGGCGCAGGCCCCTACGGTTAATTACGCTACCGCTTCGCGGTAACAACTTTCTCCTTCTCTAGATGGTCACTTCGTGTCGTGTGTGTCTGTTTTGTTTTTGGTTGCCCGTGGATTGTATACGGAGACTAATTTATTGTTGTCGCCCGTAGGCGTGGATTATTCCAAATCCGTATCTTCTTAGATTTCGGTTTAGGGGTTGGGTTTAAGAATACGTTGGTCTCATTTGGGACTAAGATCAACTTAAACGTATGTTAAGGATACGTTAGTCTAATTTTTAGACTAAGATCTACTTAACGGGATCACTTAGATCCAACAAGAAAGCATTTGGCCTATGTTGTTTAGTTTAGGGACATTGCGGTCAATTAGTTTAAGGACATTACGGTCCAATATTAGTTTAGGGACAACTCGGTCCAGGTTAAGGACATCGTGGTCCGTGGGTTTAAAGGGACCCCACAGTCTGAGGTTAGGGACATCGTAGTCCATGAGTTTAAGGACCCCACAGTCCGTAATTTAAAGACATCGCAGTCTAGGAAGTTTAAGGACATCGTAGTCCATGAGTTTAAGGACCCCACAGTCCGTGAAATGTGTAGTTGTCGGGACCCGTCACCTCTCTGAAGACGTTGAAGGATTACAACGACGGATATCAGAGGAGTAAAAAGATGTACACTTGAACCGGTGTTAATTGGTTGAAAGATCTATAGTCCAATTTAGAACTAAGATCTGTTAAATATTTATGAGCAGACGGATTCACTTAAATATAAGTTGAGGACTTATGGCCAATATTGGGCTAAGTCCAATAAGATTAAAATGTTTAACATTTTATTGTTATGGGCTGTTGAGCTTTTATTTGAGCCTGGCCCTTAATAATGCTGAGCATTAGATCCTGATATTTTTTTGTCTTGTATTGAATGCATAGCATTTGTAAGTCTACGGTAGCGCCCCGGCCGTCAGTCCGAGGCCAAAATGCGGAAACGAAAACTTTTTCAAAACTTGAAACTAGCGCTAACGTATACTATAAACCCGGATCAAACCATTAACCTACAACTAGCTAACTAGAGAAGGGTTAGAAAAGATATACCGATCGATCCGTGTCCTTCGGTCCTTAGCCACCATCTCTTGCTCCTCGCGGCATCTCCGATCTCCGGTCTCCTCGTCGGAAAGGGCACCACATCTTCGAGTCTTTTTACGGGCTCCCGCTTCATCCGAAGCAACTCGGGCACGAAGTTCGCTAACCGATGTGTCCAAGACGAAGTAGAGAATGTGTGTGACAACTTTGTCTCTTACATCCATTGCATGGATGGAGCTTGAAGATGAAGCCATCAATGGAGGTTGTGAGCTAGAGGAAGAAGAAGAAGATGAGGAACCTTTCTTTTTCTTGTGTTTTCTATAATGAAATGAGAGAGAGAGAGTTATCAAAAATACAAGACCAAAACCCACTTATGGCAGCCTCTCCTCTCTCCTCTTATCATATCAACCATAAATCAATCACATAATGTGACACATGCACAAAGAAAGAGACCATGAGTCACCACTTGTGCATGTGTCACAATTAATGCTCATAATCATGATTTCTAGCTCATAATTTCCATTAGTAAACATTAACCCAAATGTTTACAACAACAAAAAGATACGGCAACATCTAAAGTAAACTCGTGACGGATCACAAGGATACCCCTCACCTGTATATACATACCTGCATCCGCATTCCGACTGAATGCGAATGCGATGAGACTAAAGTAATCCAACAAATCTAATACTAGGATCCGGTTTAAACCAAAGCCCACTAGTATGATCCGCCCGATCATGATCCGTGCACTACTGCACGTATATGATCGAACCCTGCCATATATCATACGGCCTCTACAACGTTTCGCCCGAAACTTGAGAAACTGTCTGTGGGGGACTCTAAAGACTCGTCAATACATTGGCTGTGGATTTAACCACTAGCACGTCAGAGGTACTAGCCGTACGTAACGGGCTACTAGGTATTGACCAAAAGGGGGGTCGATGAGCGAACTCATCCTGACACCCTACTGAGCCTGTCAGTGACAATATCCGTACAGTCCGTTCCGTTCATCTATGAGCATCGCATGTCGGGCCTAGGGGGTTGGTAAAAGTCAGACCCCCAAAAGCGGTACAAGTCGTGTCGGAGTGTAGCCCAGAACACCCTGAGATACTACTGGAATACCTACCAGTAAATCTCCTGCCTTAGCCAAGGACTTCGTGTAATGGCTCTCCTAGACACAGCGCGATCTCACCCTCAATACCGGGAGAGACGAAACCCCTGCCGATCCGCTCACTGCCTCCATGTGGCTCGGGACTGTACCCAAGTAAAACCTGTTTGCATGATTCCTTTGAGCCGTGGTAGGGTAGTAATCAAAGCACAGTGGGAACTCACACGAGACAAATGACGATCTCAGGTCGATGAATTAACCTGTACACATGTCACAAGGGAACTGTTATCTGACGTCAGGTATAATACCAACTAGCATGTTCCCGGCGAGTCCTGTCCGGTGTACTCATAACCCAATGAGCACCTATATACATCTTAGGTGAACCAACTGATACCAATGGCTTGTGAGACCGGCCACCGCCCCTCGTCGGGGTCTCGACTGTATACACTAGTCTACTAATGGAGTATCAATGCCCAGTCTCGAAACTCCCATGACTAGGGACCACTTTAAGGATGTGCTTATAGACCCTAGCTCCCACGTATATGATCGCCATCATACTGCTGGCCGTCAAGCAAGAATCCTATGGGCTCTGTCAATGTGTAATAGTGACCTGTAAGGCCACCTAAAGCAGTACACGATGATAAAGATAAACCAGATAGCACACTATCATCTTGAGTAAGACTTTCCTACCGGCATAGGTCCTCCCTCAATCATTGCAATCATGTGCCTGTGATCCAATAATTGACTCTGAGGGCACTATATCCAACAATCTCCTACTTGCACTCAAGGCTAATTATTGCGATGTCGCATACTCACAGCCCGTGTGATACCGAACACCCAACTCCTCTACTAATCAGTCTCACAAATCCCGTTTGCGAAACTATTGCGTTCGAGGAATAGCCTCAGTAAGTGGATTCGCCCTGATGTTTCTTTCTATGTCTCTCTTTATCTCAAGTTCGCGGAGAAAGCCATCTCCCGAAATGAGCGATACCTGTCTTAGAATATGCCTGGATATCTGATGGGACCTAGTTCATAAATGAACTCCAAATCCAAACTTCTTAGACTGTATCGTCAACTGAACTTAATCAGTATCGCGCGCCATGCTTCCTCAGTATCCTCTTGGACCACCTGTCCAAAATACTGCACCTTGTCAGAGGGAAAACTATAACTCTGACAGTCACTCTGTCATCCTGGTCACCTTGGAAGCCTGGAATGATAACCGCCTCCTAAAGGAGGCTTCCGTTATCATTTTCCTAGAACATCCACTTGTGTTCTAAAACTGCTTCCGAACATTTCTCCAGGATAGGATTAATATCAACTTATTGCATCTCGTGCAAAAAACAACATCTGGAGTGGTACTTGACATCTCATAATCAACTCAATTGCCTAAGCAAGTGATCTGCCAATCATGCACATCCCTCTCCCCTTTAGTCTCCAAGACACCTTTAGAGAGGGCGACTCCATCACCTGCAGGTACACTACCGTGCCAGGAGTCGTACATTCTAAAACACCTTTAGAATGCTGTCTAAGTATCCAGATTGGGAAATTACCCAAATCTAGATCTAAAATCATAGATCTAGTAACAAGAATATCTGATATAATATCCATATCCTTTATGGAGAAACCACCGTGTGACAACCAAAGTATAACCGATCGTAGTATAGGAATATCACTTCCTACTTTGTGTATGTAATCCAAACACCAGGACATCACACCCTACTACTTTCTTAACAGATCCATCCCCTATTCTGATGAAGTCAAACCTATGACTGTCATATCGGAAATAGATGATCTATCTCCGCTATATCTGCTTTAGTCTATAAATAGACATAAGCTTCTTGTCCACTATGCTTCCGCTGCTCCCATTGACTACGACAACCCTCTGGCAGAGTCATATACACGTACACTTCTAAAGCTAGTTTAGAACGACGCTATACTCATCCTCCTGCCGGGTCTCACAGTCTGGAACAACAGCAATGGCAAGTCTGGGTAAACAAGAACCTCCCTGTCACCGTCCTTGAGGCTACCAGAGTACCTCTCGGGTGCCTGAAGTTTCCCACCATATCTGCGGAGTGGCCAATGGAGTGTCAAACCATATTGAATCTTTAGGTTCTTATCAAACTTTCAGTAATCGTTTGCGGTTCTGGAATCACTTCCAGTTCTACCATACTCCCACTACTGTTTTTTGAAAAAAAACATTTTTATTAAAACTGTGGAGAGTCGAGAACAATATCACTATTGATCTTCCAGATGGTAGAAAGTCAACCATCGTCATAACCCGGGTCAACCCACAAACATCCATTACAGAAACGTGTATTGAGTTATCCAGAGTCTGGTTTTAAGTATAAGCCGGACAACTCCCCATACCTTAACATTGTTAAGATATGAACTATTCTATATCCAATATAGATACAGAGGCACTGATTTAATTGGAACCAGATTCAAATCATGCAGCTGTCTCCAGTGTATGTCAACTAAATGGAGAGAGGCCGATTAGCATTACTCAACTTAGAAGTGCTTCCAATTATGAGTAACCTGAAAGAGAAGCAAGTTCTCATAATCATTACTATCAATTGAATACCATACTCAAGTATCTACATTTTCGATCACGTTGAAGAATCCCGATACTTGCAACACCTGGTTCTCTACTTTACTCTTATACCTATAACTTCTCAAAACTTAGACCTTGCATTTCTACGAAACACATGTCTAAGAACTAGAGAAGTCACAAGTAAACAGAATATAGTACGAGTACCAACCCTTCTGTCCTCATGGACACTGGACAACATACAATACTATGTATAAGTCCCCTGAGTCTAATAACTCATTCCCCGTGTGTCGTAGGTTGAAAACTGTACTTATGGTTAAGAAGAATTACACCGCTGTTTAATGCTCCTTACCTAACCATCCACTGATATAGGTAAATGTCATAGACATAATTTTAAAAAGTTATATCTCACTTTATAAAAATAAACGTACAGATATATCAATTTGAAATTGGTGTATAATAACGGATATTCAAAACCAAATATTTGTCGTCCGGCAAACAACCCAGGCGATCTCCTCAAATATCACCAATTACAACGAATCCCGATATAATGAGGATGATCACCCAATTCCCAATAACTTACTCCCACTCATCATCTGTAAAACCATACAGATGTGAGAATCAAACCAGGTAAATACATACCCTAGAGCAAAGGCTAATTGGGAAATCGGTTTTCTTTTAACAATACACAGTGAAACTGAAACATGTAAATGTTTCGAAGGGGTATCCGGGTATTCTAAGTAATGCCTCTTCCATTATCAGATTCACAACTGTAACCGTATATTTCTTTGCCATATCTCCAAATCCCTTTATATGTCTTTAGTCATTACCTTCTGTACACCCTCTTAGGCTAAATGGTTTTCTTCCTTCCCTACCGTTTGGCACCAGCCTATGGTTTGGAAGAAGACTATCCATTAAGCGTAATAGGTGTACTGTCCTAATCCTAGGAGCACTCGCAACCCGAGAGAAGGTAAAGATAAAAGACAACTAAATAAAACCTTATTCCTATTTCTCCTGAACTAGAATCCATCCCCGAACTGGAACAAGTCCCTTCGAGTTCGTATATAACCATACGATGGAGTATCCAATAAACTGTGGATCTTCTTAGTGATACGGAGTGTTCTGGAGAAATACAAAGGTGATGTAGGATTGGCGATGAAATACTTGGTTTGGTCGTGAATAGCAGTCGCAGTTTATTTTGCCCTCTTACTAATCCTTTTATTTGTCTTTACTTAATACCTTCTGTACACCTTCGTTAGGCTAATTGGTTTTCTTCATTTCCCACCGTTCGGCACCTGCCTATGGTTTGGAAGAAGACTATCCAATTAGCATAATAGGTGTACCGTCCTAATCCAAGGAGCACTCGCAACCTGAGAGAAGGTAAAAGGAAAAGACAACTGAATAGTCCTATTCATTTTCTCCAGAACCGAAAACCATCCTCGAATCTGGAACAAGTTCCTTCGAGTTCGTATATAACCATACGATGGTTTTATCCAATGAAAGTGGATGTTCGTAGTAATACGGGGTGTCCTGGAGAAAAGGGTAAAAGTAGGAGTGGCAATGAGGTATGCAACTCAGACAATCCAAAATCCAGTGTTTTAAGAAAGTTCGGTTAACTTGGTCACTGATTCATAGTCAAGGGTCGGGTCATGTCGCTTCCAAAGAGAGAGAGAGAGAAAAGAAACACTCTGTGTGCACTCTAACCTAGATCAGAATGGTTATCAATTTATCTAATCAGGATACCTCCCACTGTAACCTCAAATTCTCTTCCAAACCTGAAAGAAGAATTAGTCGGGATCACCCGAGGAGTAAACCAACTCATCAGTGGGAATCGGGATCCAACTATCACCGCATGATAATGTGATGGAATCCACTCACGTTATCACACTCCAGAAGGTATGCGCATATCTGGCAAGTTTCAGTTTTTTTAGAAACTCCCGATGTGATTTTTACCCCATGCTCTTATGACCTTGACGAAGGCCAACATATCATAAGTCACATGTCAAGTTCTACCCGTCATTATCCAGGTTAATTTGAACCCACCCGTATATACCCTTGATGAAGGCCAAAATACTAGTACGACTGTCCCAAACCAACGCATCTATCTATGCTACAGAAAAGTAACAAATAGCTACCATACATTATGCCTTGACGAAGGCCAACATACATAGCATGAATACTAAGTGCTGCATTTCTGAAATGACGGAGGGCTACGAATGGTTTTTGGCGAAAAACCTTTAACGTAATGAACTTGATATCGTTGAAGGAACCGGATAGCTTTTTATAAAAATATAGTGGCGAAAACTTTTGCTAAAGAGGTCACTCCCGGTGAAGGGATCTCGGCTCTTTCCCCATAGAATGAGGTGCAGGATATTCCAACTAAATACCACGATGCAAAGCAAAAAGTAATCGGCTATAGTGAAGTTATTACCCTAACGCAAACTTCTGTCAAAGGGGTCACTCCCGGTGAAGGGATCTCGGCCCTTGCCTCGTCGACTGAGATGCTGGATATTCATAACCAAATACCACTGTGCAAAACAAAAGAGAACGTTCTTGCAATAACAGCTTTTTGAAAAATGTTCCAACAACATCAGAGTAGGTTTGTTTAGCTTGCATTGATCCGAATCAATGTAGTCCCATCAATTAATCACACCACAAAAGAACGAAAATATGATGTACGTATATGCCATCTGCATTCGCCACTGTGTCCCGTCATCACCCGTTAGGTTACTTAACTAACGACAGAGCGGGGACTGGACTAGCGCGGGTGTAAAACATATACAACATCTACTAGTATATATATCAATATATAATATTCGCTCATGGCGTGATAAAATGCAACATCACAGAGAGTAATAAGCATCACAGAACAATACAGATAATCTGGGATCCCCGGGTTTCATAGAGCCGCTACTGAAACCCGACGTTCTCCTGGTCGTATGGATAACCTGTGCAATGAAATCCTAGACCCCTACGGGCGCGGCAAATTACCCGCCAAAACCTGAAGCAAGGCAGCCCCCTTCAACAAAGTGAATGGACTACCCAGCACTTCACGGAATCCGGTGACTTGAGCACCCCTCCTTGGGTCAACCTGTACCCCCTACGAGTGCGTCGAATAGCCCGCCAATTCTTGAGTGAAGGCCCCTCCGTCTCAAAGCCATGAGATGCGGGCCCGTTGCCCTCTAGAACCCGGCTATCCGTGCACCCCTCCGTGGGGTAATCCTGGTACAGAAAGTAAAATATACAACGGGTACATCGACCTCAACCCGGTCGTGCCCTAAAAGAATAATATACAAATAGGCAGTGACGGCAGTCCACATGTCAGAAGCTCGCCCCGCAATATCGAATGTACAAATATAACCAAACTGTACTACCGTTGCATCCAGGCTATCCACCATGACAAATCCCCAACATCACAGCACAACACAGAACATCAACGTGAATGTCACGTTTGCAAATCCGTCTAAAAGGGCTATAGCAATTAGACAAGATTTACCGATCAAACGACATTCACGGTCGCAGATATAATGTAACTATTGTAAATTAACAAATTTAAAATTTTCGATCGACAAAATTTCCCGAAGTGGGCCCCAAGCACAATTCCCAGTACTCAAACAAATCTGAGCCCAAATAAAAAATTCCAGAAACCCCAATCCCAAGTTTAAGACCACTATAGAAAAAATGGTGCATTGAAGGCACAAAATGGCGGCGGAACCGCGACCAAAAGAGGGGTATTGCCGCGGTTCCGCGGCGGAACAGTGTCATCATGCAACGAAATTTTCACAGATTTCTTAAAAAAGCCTGCCTGAATTTCTGCAATACTCAAAATAATTTTTTGACGACAAAAAAAAATTCGGCAGAAACTGCATAAATTGGAATCGCGGTTTTGGAAATTTCGTTCGATCGGAGTTTTAAACACGTTAGAGCATGCTAGTAAAGGATAATGGCGTGGCTCTGATACCATGTAAGTCTACGGTAGCGCCCCGGCGTCTGTCCGAGACCAAAATGCGGAAACGAAAACTTTTTCAAAACTTGAAACTGGCGCTAACGTATACTATAAATCCGGATCGAACCATTAACCTACAACTAGCTAACTAGAGAAGGGTTAGAAAAGCTATACCGATCGATCCGTGTCCTTTGGTCTTTAGCCACCATCTCTTGCTCCTCGCGGCATCTCCGATCTCTGGTCTCCTCGTCGGAAAGGGCACCACATTTTCGAGTCTTTTTACGGGCTCCCACTTCATCCGAAGCAACTCGGGCACGAAGTTCGCTAGCCGACATGTCCAAAGCGAAGTAGAGAATGTGTGTGACAACTTCGTCTCTTGCATCCATTGCATGGATGGAGGTTGAAAATGAAGCCATCAATGGAGGTTGTGAACTAGAGGAAGAAGAAGAAGAAGAAAAAGAGGAACCTTTCTTTTTCTTGTGTTTTCTATGATGAAATGAGAGAGAGAGAGAGAGAGAGAGTTATCAAAAATACAAGACCAAAACCCTCTTATGGCAGCCCCTCCTCTCTCCTCTTATCATATCAACCATAAATCAATCAAATAATGTGACACATGCACAAAGAAAGAGACCATGAGTCACCACTTGTGCATGTGTCATAATTAATGCTCCTAATCATGATTTCTGGCTCATAATTTCCATTAGTAAACATTAACCCAAATGTTTACAACAACAAAAAGTTAAGGCAACATCTAAAGTAAACTCGTGACGGATCACAAGGATACCCCTCACCTGTATATACATACCTGCATCCGCATTCCGACTGAATGTGAATGCGATGAGACTAAAGTAATCCAACAAATCTAATACTAGGATCCGGCTTAAACCAAAGCCCACTAGTATGATCCACCCGATCATGATCCGTACACTACTGCACGTATATGATCGAACCCTGCCATATATCATACGGCCTCTACAACATTTCGCCCGAAACTTGAGAAACTGTCTGTGGGGGACTCTAAAGACTCGTCAATACATTGGCTGTGGATTTAACCATTAGCACGTCCGTGGTACTAGCCGTACGTAACGGGCTACCAGGTATTGACCAAAAGGGAGGTCGATGAGCGAACTCATCCTGACACCCTACTGAGCCTGTCAGTGACAATATCCGTAAAGTCCGGTCCGTTCGTCTATGAGCATCGCATGTCGGGCCTAGGGGGTTGGTAAAAGTCAGACCCCCAAAAGCGGTACAAGTCGTGTCCGAGTGTAGCCCAGAACACCCTGAGATACTACTGGAATACCTACCAGTAAATCTCCTGCCTTGACCAAGGACTTCGTGTAATGGCTCTCCTAGACACAGCGTGATCTCACCCCCAATACCGGGAGAGACGAAACCCCTGCCGATCCGCTCACTGCCTCCATGTAGCTCGAGACTGCACCCAACTAAAACCTGTTTGCACGACTCCTTTGAGCCGTGGTAGGGTAGTAATCAAAGCACAGTGGGAACTCACACGAGACAAATAACGATCTCAGGTCGATGAACTAACCTGTACACATGTCACTAGGGAACTGTTATCTGACGTCAGGTATAATACCAACTAGCATGTTCCCGGCGAGCCTTTTCCGGTGTACTCATAACCCAATGAGCACCTGTATACGTCTTAGGTGAACCAACTGACACCAATGGCTTGTGAGACCGGCCACCGCCCCTTGTCGGGGTCTCGACTGTATACACTAGTCTACTAATGGAGTATCAATGCCCAGTCTCGAAACTCCCACGACTAGGGACCACTTTAAGGATGTACTCATAGACCCCAGCTCCCACATATATGATCGTCATCATACTGCTGGCCGTCAAGCAAGAATCCTAAGGGCTCAATCAATGTATAATAGTGACCTGTAAGGTCACCTAAAGTAGTACACGATGATAAAGATAAACCAGATAGTACACTATCATCTTGAGTAAGACTGTCCTACCGGCATAGGTCCTCCCTCAATCATTGCAATCACGTGCCTGTGATCCAATAATTGACTATGATGGCACTATATCCAACAGTATTCATCAGAACAATGTTTGTTCTGACAGCGCGCCACGTGGCGCGCCAGGCGCTTTGCGCTAATTAAAGAGCGCATTGCGCTTCTACTAAATAGCGCACACGAAAAGGACACGTGTCGCGCTTGGCGCTAAGCGCTAGATAGTGAGCGCATTGCGCCAGTTTATGAGCGCTAAGCGCTAGTTTATGAGCGCATTGCGCTAGCTTAGTGGTGCACATGTGAGTGACACGTGGCGCGCTTGGCGCTAAGCGCCAGCCTATGAGCGCAGTGCTCTGTTTCAGAAGCGCAAAACGCAAGTTGCATACGTGGTTGACACGTGGCACGTTTTGGCGCTGAGCGCCGGTCCAAGGAGCGCAGAAGCGCAGTCCAAGAGTGCAAGGCACTTTTCAATAGCGCAAAGCGCATTTAATCAAATTTATGATCTGTGAACAAATTTATGTTCTTTTTTTAAAGGAGGCTTTACCTCAAGTTTCAAGAACAATAGTTCTTACTTTTGAAAGGGCTTTGCCTTTGTAGATCAATAATTTGTGAATGAAGTAAATACTTCGTTTGTTTCTATGATGAGATCTTTTGATCTCTTTTTATAAAAGATCTTGGTCTTTTGTAGATCTATGATCTTTTAAGAAGATAATTCTTCTGTTTTAATGAGATAATTTTATCTCTTTGTGCAAGAATCATTCTTTTTACCTTGAAGAAAATGATCTTCTTTCAAGAGCCTGCTCTCTTTCTTTTTAGTTTTCTCAAAGTTTGTAGGGGGTTTCTCTATCTCAGACTTGAAGTCTTGGGGCCTTTATATTGGGCAAATTGATTTGTTAAATCAGTTAAAGAGATCTTTCTCTGATTGATTTAGGGATGTTTCCCCACCGTTAGATCTTTGATCCTAGGGCTTCTATTTTAGAGAAGGCAATCTTCTTGTTTTTAACAAGATTGGAAAGTTCTTTCCATAACAGAATTTTAATTCTGATTTATTAATGATTTATCATTATTAGATTTTTTGATCTAACAGTGGGGAATTTTTAATTCCAGCGCTGGTGCACCCGTGCTTTGCACGTGGTGCGCTGCTCAGAGCGCAGCGCACTTTGCGTTAGTACACCTACGTTTGACACGTGGCGCGCAGCGCAGAGCGCAGCGCAGCCTGCGCTAGCGCACCCGTATTTGACACGTGGCGCGCCTAGCGCTAGCGCACACATGGTGCACTACCTAGGGTGCAGCGCACCTGGCGCTAGCGCATCCGTGTTTGATACATGGCGCGCAACGCGCCTAGCGCTGAATCTGAAGCGCTGCTTCAACTTTTGAATTTTGAATTTTTAATAAAGAGCTTTGCTCTGATTGGACGTGCGCTGCCTAGGGCGCAGCGCATCTGTGTTTGACACGTGGCGCGCAGCGCGCCTAGCGCCGAATCTAAAGCGTTGCTTCAATTTTTAAATTTTGAATTTTAAAACAGAGTTTTGCTCTGATTGGGGGAAACATGGGTAAATGATGTCAAAAATGGCGGCATGTTCTTATTAGAGTGATGATTTCTGCAGATCATTGTTGTTGCAATCACAATAGAACTTTAATTTATGAACGAGAGAAAGTGTGAGGGCAGTTTTGGGTAACGGGTTTAGGAAAATTTTTCTGAGTTCAAACTCTGGATCCTTAAACCCTATACATACATACAGACAGACAGACAGAGTAAAGTGTTTATGAGGTGACACTTTATTCTAAGAAATAAGGTGTCGTCTTAAAATATAACTTTCCATCATGTTTTCCGATAATCAGCACCGTTCAACCCAATCTCCATGATCTAGATTATAGGCATACTGAATTTCGTATGTTTTCGAAAAATCTTACCCTCGTATCAACGGTTGCAAAATTAACGTTTTTCCGACGATAGAATATTTAACAAAGCTAGATCAATGAGCAAATGTTATTGGAATCACATAAAACTTGGTGTTCCCATGTTTTACACCATGGAGAACAAAATGAACGGTGCTGATCATTCACAAAATGGATGAACAGTCAATTTTTAAGACGGCGTCTCATTTCTCATAATAATGTGTCACCTCATAAACACTAATCTCATATATATATATATATATATATATATATATATTTGTGTGTGTTAGTGTTTTTACCATTAATAGTAATATTAATAAGAATGGTAATAATAATAATCTATATATATAATAATTTTTGCCATAGATTTAGGTTTTTGCCAATTAAAAGTAATAGTATTCTATATATATGCCATTAATTTTTGCCATAAAACTATTAGAATATTTATTAATTTATTTGATTTATGTGTGTATCATAATTTATTTTCTTCTTTCAGAATGAGAGAATATTTTGTTATGGTTTCAAAGAGTGCCAATTTGATTGGCACAAGGCATGTGTTTCAATTAAGGATTGGCGCTTTTTTAGACTATAGAAGTTTTATATGTAATAAAATCGTAAAGGAGACCGTTTATATTTTCAAGATGAAAATTTTCTGATGGAGGTCCTTTTCAGGTCTCCGTCAGATGTTGTCTTCCGTTGATCTCCCGGTGGATTTTGGTGGTGACCTTCTGTTGCGTGTGGATCTCAATGGGTTTTGGTGAGAAAGGTGATGTGAGGAGTTTGGCGCCGAGTACCTGCAAAGAAGTCCCGGGGTGGTTTGGTACCACTGAGGACCCTCCGACGATCAAGTTAGTAATGAGATCCGAGCAAAGTAACGGCTTAATAGAGTAAAGAATGGCTTACTTGACCCATCTGTGATGGGGGTTTATATAGCGGTGGCGGCAGGCAGCGGCAGGCGCTAGAATCTCGCCGGCAGTTACGCTCCCGATGTCACACCCGCATAGAGAGCGGATCGCCCATTAATGGGGATCGTGATGGCGTGGAACGTAGGATGTTGCTGGTGGAGAATCCGCGCAAGGCGAGATTTGCGGAGCGGCGGTTACGCCCGTGGGCAGTGGAGTTGGTCGGAGGACCGAGGAAGACGGCCTCGGCCGGGGGGCTTGGGGACGAGCGAGAAGGAGGAGGACTCTTAGTCTTGTGGCAGCTCGGGGCGAGCTGAGGGACCGAGGAGGCCAATTTGCAGGGGGCCCCGAGGAGGGCCAGCTTGTGCTTGCAGGTCGGGTACAGGGTGGCCTGGTCGGCCCCTGTAGGCCCTTTCTTCTGAGTCCTGGGACACGTCATCCGCCACGTGTCCTGATCTTGGAGATCGCCAATATTGAGCATCATCATTAGCCCACCACTCTTTTCCTGACCTGCTAGCGGGTCGGGTCAGGAGTGGACTGCCAGGCCTCCTAAGGTAAGCCCCTTTTTAGGGCTTTGTCGGGACGAGCTTTCGGGCTGTCAGTTGTCCTTTCTGCTAGCGAATCAGGGCGAGATCTTTGCATTTAAAGAAGGTGAGCCGGTTCGTGCACTCTGCAACTGAAGCGACGGTCCACGCGTCAAGCATTCATTGGCTGACGCGGCGTATGCAGCCCTGCGGCATCTGATGGGACGCGGTCTAGCGCAGGATCGACACGTGGAGCGATCGGAGCCGCTGGGCGCGAGGAGTCGTTTCGGCGGGAGATGACGGGAGCCGTTGGATGAGGCCGTTTGCAGGATAAAATAGGGGTGGGGTCCGCCCTTGGGCCCTTACTCCTTCATATTTCCCTCTCTTAAGTCCTAGTTGCTCGGCGCTCGTCTCTTTTCTCCCGCTTTCGGCCCCTGAAGATTCCCTTTTCCAAGGTTAGATGTCTTCCTTTGTAGAGTCAGTAGATGTTGTAGGAGTAGGTTCTAGGGTCCCTTTAGTTGTGTCTGAGTCCCCCCAAGGAGCAGAGGTTGGATCCACTCCCCGGGATCATGAGGCGGAGGCAGCCTCCAGGGAGGAGGCGGCAGATGCAGCCCCTGGCTCCTCATGCTGGGTGAGGCATGAGGACAAGCTCGCCAATGCTCGGGCTCGCTTCCACATCCCTTCGCGCTACACGCTCCGACTGGCCAAGGAGGGAGAGAAGGCGGATCAAGTACGGGGCAGGGAAATCGCCCTGTACTTGGAAGCTTTTTGGGGCGGAATGCGCCTGCCCTTCTCTCCCGAGGTCGTCGCTGCGCTGAATTTTTTCGGTCTGGCCCCCGGCCAGTTAGTGCCGAACTCGTGGAGGATCCTTCTCGGGTTCTTGATTCGCCTGAAGTTACAGGAGATTTCCTTCAGCCTTTCCCTTCTCGATTCTTCTCTCGTCTTCAAAAGTCACCCTGGTAGCCGAGCGGGCGACCCGAGATGGGTTTATCTCTCTTTCAGGAAGCGGTCGGGGGTGCTGCCGGGACCGGGGTCATGGCCTTGCCCTCTTCTATTCATGATTGGAGAAAGAAATTTTTCTTCGTTTCCCCTCCCGAGGGCGAGGATTGGCCCGTGCCTACCAAGTGGTCGAGGGTGAAATGTTTGCCGGAGAACCAATCCGATGACCCCGCCGCAGTGAGAGTGGCGTCGTGAGAGCCCATCCCCCGATCTGACGTGCAGCTGTCTGAGAGGGTCCTGAGCTGGGCCGGGCTTAGCCCCGTCGAGTTCATCGGTAAGTTAGGCTTGCTTTTTGGCTTGTGTTTTGCTCGTGTCGCTGATTTGTTGGGTATTTGTTTCGTGCAGGATCCATGGTGTAACAACTCCATTTTTAGTGTACATAAATTTGATTTAAATTTGAAGTATACTTGGGGTATTTAATGTTGCTGTTACCACTTTAAGTATTTGTTTCACACAATAATCACAAGAAGGAGCCTGTAGCTCATTGGTAATACCTTGCACTGCTGAACCAAGCCACCAGAATTCAAGTCTCATACCCCACATTATTTTTAATATTGATTTTTTTAAAAACCTTTAGAATACCAAGAGTTTACACGTGCATATCTCACAAAAAACCCCACTACACCCAAAGATGTAACATTTCCAGGAGTTAGATGAACCGTCGGGGGGGATCCCGGCCGCCTGACTCGGCCGGGAATCGGCCAAATCGGCCTTGACTCAGTCTGATTCCGTCCTCAGACCGAGCCACGGCCGATTCCGGCGACAACCCCAACATGAAAGTTATGTCTTTTCATACTCCCTATGCACCTGCAAAATTTTAGCCTCAGACCACTTCCAGAGCTCTTTTAAAACCCCAATTACTCCACTTTTAATACATTTTTTTATACATTTTATCACATTTTTCATTTTAACCTTTCATCTACCCTAACCCTAGTCTACCCTATAAATATACCCCCTATCATCTACCCTCTCACCCTAAAATCCTGAGCTCACTCTCTCAAAAATTTTCTAGGAGTCATCTACTTTGAAAACAAGCTCAAGGCGAAGCTCCGACGAATTCCCGGCGGAACTTCCGGTGACAGTTTTAAGGAACTACCGGCGACGACGCAATACATCGGCGATCCCTCTAGTTCCCCCTCACTCTCTCGTGTAATCTAAAATCCATAAGTCCCTTTCTATCTCTCTTTTCCATTATCAAAATACGGATTTACAAAAGCCGACGGAATCGGAACAAATCCGATTTCCGATTCGGTTTTCTATAAAATTCCACTTCTCACAAATACAACCATACTTAAACTTTCTCATGTTGACTATTAAACACTAATCAAACAATTTGAACAAGTTTCATCACATGAAATGATAACTATTTCAATTTATCGTATTTTTCGCTTAAATACCACATTGTTCCAATCCTTCATTTAACCCCATCAAACTTGCTATACATTTAATATAGAATACGAGAAAATAAACATTTTCATTTAAATACCATATACTTAATAAAACCATTTCTAAAGATTTAGTTTTGATACACTTTTTAAAGAAGTACCACTTATTATGAAAATACGATAAGTTGTGGACATCGGTCGTTTATCTAAACCTGACTTTGTGGTGTCTAGGCTAGATAAGTGAGAAAGGTAACTTTAAAAGGCCCAACTCAAGGTGATTCGTGAGCGGATCCCTCCTTTCCTCACTTGTACTTACCTGGCCACAATTGGCGGTGAAGAGACGATTTGAGGCATCTCACAACTTGTCATCTGGACCAGTTAGGAATGGACTAGTTGACTTAGGAGAATCTAGAACATACAATACGGAAAATATACACCTTTACAAATAAATACCATTTACTTCATAAAACCGTTTTCTAAAGGATTTAATATTTACAATCTTTGCAAAGCGCCGTTACAACCCACTTTGGGGAACCCGTTCAGGATGGTGCGGTTTATCGCACATCCTCGGGCTTACTAGTGCGAGATTCAGACCTCCGCAAGGAGTATTCGGTCTCGAAAGATTTAGACATCTTAAGAAAATGAGATTTTTAGAATATAAAATATTTATTATAATTATTTTTGTATAAATATATGTATATTTATCATTAAAATATCTATTTTGTTATGATATAAATATTCCACCTTTTTCTAAAAATCACAAGAATAAATTTTACACTAAAATACTATGAATTCCAAATAAATCAATTTTACAAATAAATACCTTTATTCTGAAATTAGGATATTTTCACTAGAAATATCACAATACAAAATCCACCTTCATTACAACTCTAAGGACGAATAACGAATACTTAAGGTGTATTTTGAAAAGTATATTAAAGTATTTTTACATAAAACCCTCTTAAGTTTTATAAATTACCCTAAGGACCCTAGCAATTATAGGTTTAAGAAATAATCAAGACTTCGATTTACATTTCTAATTATCTGACTCGGGTTTGAGTCTGATTAATCTGACTTGAATATGATTTAAGTCAATCTACAATCTACAATCTTCAACATGAATCCATGAATCCAATTATCAATCTATACGACTTGACTGAACCGAACTATGGATATATATTCCATTTACATGGTTCTCCAGTTATTCCACTTACATGATTCTGCGGATACATCCGTTTACTGATATCATGGTTTCGGTCAGTCTTACAATTATACACTCAATTCAATTCACATTACAAAACGATACAAATAAAACACTACAGGGTTTAAGGGGTAGATTGGTACGGAAGGTGTTAAAAGTGGCACGAAACGGTAAGATTAAGACACCTAACCTATATTTCGTTGCTGTTGTACCGTGGCTTAACGGTTCCATATAAATTCCGTTTGCCCTGGTCTATAGCATATAGAGACCCCTCTCGTATACACTGGCATCCTTCTGTACCAAGCTACAAACAGCAGCGGTAACACAACAATACAACAAGATAATACAATTTTAAAAGATACCCTCTTATTCGGTCTATTCTACTTTCCTCTTATTTTTGGGACTTACCGAGCGACCTGTTCGCTGACGACATTCTATTTCTTTCTTCTTTGAATGTCGTCAGGTGGTTTTGACCCGGCAGAGATCGAGCCATCTGCAGAAGACTTGGAGCAATTTGCTGAAGAACCAAAGCTCTAGTTTCATTGTACATTTTCCATTCAGTATTTTTCATTTCCTGTTATGCCATTGTTTAGGCATCGTTTTATTTCAGTTGTATTTCCTTTTCATGAATTGTACAAAAGAATGTTAATAAATAAAAGTTGATGTTTTTATTATATCTTGTCTCTTGTGTATTTATTTTTATATTGCTTAGATACGCTTAGCGTATGTACTTCTGAGTATATATGTAGCGGACCAGTCGCGTCCCCTTCGCCGTATACCGGGAAGCGGAGCGTGACACATGGACTTCGACTCGCTCAGAGCCTCCATGCGCCAGCCGAGGCAGGATACGAAGGCTGGGGGCACCAGTTCTTCTCGCGTGAAGCCCGCCCCGGCTCCTACTGCTCCAGTGGCGGTGTCCTGCGAGCGCTCGGAGGCGGATCTCGGCCCGGGTCCTGGCAGAGTGTCGGGCCGGAAGCGGGCGTTGATTCTGGAGGACCCGACCTCCGAATAAGAGATCGGCCTTCCCTCAGAGCCGCTCAAGAGGAGCTCCCGGAGACCTTCCCGGGGCCGGTCCTCGCCGACCATGGTGGAGGAAGGGGGCCTTCGGTTCGCGGTGCCATCGGGGCTATCCGTTGCGGATAGCCTTCTGCATGAGATAGAGATGTCGGCCGGGGGTAGAGTTCCCGGGAGGACCTTCAGGGCTCAGCTGGCGTCCATCGCCCAGGAGTCCGTGCAGGTAAATGTTTGGTTCATTGTGAGATTCGGTGCCTCCTTCATCTTTCTGATCTTTTTCGCGTCTTCCAGGTTCTCCAGAACGTTGCCCTCGCCTTGCGTATGGAAGCCGAGGTGGTAGCCCCGGCGCTGGAGGCTGCGGGCCGGCTTTCCTCGCTAGAAGTGAGCTCCAAGCGGAAGCTGGAGGCGATGACGGCGAGGGTTGCTGCCTTGGAAGGTGAGGTGGAGGTCGGGAAGTGGGAGGTAGCCCGGCACCGTGAGGCCGCCGTGATTGCCGAGGTCAAGCTCGAGGATGCCCAGGTGCTCGCCGGCAACCTGAAGAGGACGGTGAAGACTCCCCGAAAGGAGCTGGGGGAGGCGGCCGAGTCGGCTGAACTGAGGGCGGTGGAGGGCTATAAGAAGTCGAAAGACTTCTATGACGACTTGGCCAAAGCTACGACCCGCATTTGGCATGACGCCCTTGATGCCGTTAAGGCCCGGATGCCGGAGTTTGCTGACGGAGATCTCCGGGCCGAGTTCCCCCTCGCAGATGCCGATGAGCAGGGGGAAGAAGTTCCTGACGAGGAAGCCGCCGAGGACCCCGCGCATCACGTGGTGGAGGTCGAGGACCTCGAGGTCGTACCTTGCCCCGAGGTGTAGAGCCCCCGTTTTCCTCTGTTTATTTTGTTGTTGTTTTTTTAATTCTGTAAGGCTGGGGAGCCCCAAAAAATACCCTTTGTAAAGCTTTTGTCTTTGGTAGTAATAAAATTTTTCTTTGGCTTCATCGTATCGCGATCTACCATCTGTTTGTGAAGAATGCTCATAAGATACCTCTGCTTGCACCGTTGTGTTTTCATGTCAGGTTTACCACTTGTCTAGAAATCGCCTGTCGGGTTGATTTCGATCACTTGCCGACGAGCATGCCATGCATTGCCGAGGAGGTATCCCCATGGGCCCCGAAGTCGAGGGGAGATTGCTTAGACCTGGATAGATCTGATTCCCCTCACTGGGGTTTCGGTTCCTCTGCGAGTGACGGGCAGAGCGCTGTTCATCAAACTTGAGCCGAGCGTGAGTGGGCGCCTGCTCGGTGGCACCATGGGGGTGCCATCTTTTGACCTCTGTCAACGCTAGCATCGACCACCAGCCGGGGGTGACTGAGCAGGGTAGCTGCTCGTTTGCCTCTTGCGAGGGATTTCTGATCCCTGGCGTTGCGGTAGGGAAGCTACCCGCCAAGGACGACCGAGCAGGGTAGCTGCTCGGTTGCCTCTTGCGAGGGCTTCGATCTTTAGCGTTGGAGAGGCTGTAAGAAGCCCACTAAGGATGAACGGGCAGTGAGGCTGCGCGGTTGCCTCTTGGCGAGGGCTTTGACCTCTGGCGTCGTGGGTAGGCAACTACCAGCCTGGGATGAACGAGCGAGGTAGCCGCTCTGGTGCCTCTTGCGAGGGCTTCGATCCCTGGCATCATGGGTAGGGAGCTACCAGCCGGAGATGACCGAGTAGGGTAGCTGCTCGATTGCCTCTTGCGAGGGCTTTGATCCTTCAGGACGGGGACCGAGCAGGGTTACTATCCAGTGCCTCTTGGCGAGGACTTTGATCCCTGTCGGTTGTGGTAGGAAGCTACAAGCCGGGGATAGCCGAGCAAGGACTCGACTGCCTCTGGGAGGACTTTGGTCCTTAGCGCGGGAGAGGCTGTAGAAGCCTACCAAGGACCCTTGGCCGGGCAGGGGTACTGCCCGGTGCCTCTTGGTGAGGGCTTTTGTCCTGAAGGATAGCCGAGCGAGGGATCCTCGGGCTCGACTGCCTCTAGGAGGGTTTTTTGATCCCCGGTGTTGTGGCAGGGAAGCTGCCCGCTGGGGATAGCCGAGCGAGAGATCCTCGGGCTCGAATGCCTCTGGGAGGGCTTTCTGATCCCTGGCGTTGCGGTAGGGAAGCTACCCGCCAGGGGTGACCGAGCAGGGTAGCTGCTGGGTTGAATCTTGGTGAGGTGTAGCCCGACCGTCCAGCTGTAGGCATGGGGAATAGGAACGGTCGCGGCGACAGTGCACGCAGCATGCGCATTGAATGCGGGGGGAGGCGAAGCGCTAGGGGCGCGTCACTTCGATTCCACCAGAGAAGGCTTGACGGCCGCTGTGTGGCAGCGACCTTTTGGGTGAAAGCGGGCGACTGTTGAGCTGCGCAGTGGGCTATATAAGGTTGAAGGAGTACTGGTCCTTCCATCCTTCATAAACAGGTCGTCGAAAATGCAAGACTTCCCGTTTACCATCCCCGACATCATCCACTTCGAAGACGTGTACCTTTACGACCAGAATTGCACCGAAGACACGGTGCAGCTGGTTTATGGGAGCATTGAGGACCATTTCGGCCAGCTGCTCTCCCGACGCTCCTCCCTACTGCAGCTGTTGATGTACTCCATCTGGTGGGCGTCGCCGGGGCTTTACAACCCCCTGTCCGAGCAGCTTTATGACGAGGCCGTGGGCAAGCTGCGGTCTCTGAGGCGCTTCGGCCTGATCTCCGCGAACCGGCTGGCCCACTCAGAGGCGCTCGTCCGCGAATGCTATGAGCTGAGGCTTAGGATCGACGCGCGGGGGGAGGGGACCGGGGACAGAGGTTGGACCTCGCGAGGCCCCGGCTGGCGGAGATCTTTACCGAGTACCATGAGCAGTGCTCGCTGCACCCCCTTCCCCCACTGTTGTAATTTCCTTTTCTGTTTGCGTGTATGGCTGAGGAGCCCATAATTCCTTTTGAATAAACAAGGTTTTTCTTTCTTTTTCGCAATGTTCCATTGACCTTTATTAAATTAACAATAGATCCTAGGAAGAGTTTACATTGCCCTAATGGAAAGGTACAGGCTAGTAGATGATTTTATTAGCTCAGCCCGAGCTCCCCGGAGGACTGTGGGCCTCTGTGCTTGGCGCAGGGTATGGGGCTCCCCGAGTTCCGTACTGGCCATCTGCCGAAACGAGCATGATCTGACCGATGGTCAGGTCAGCGGGAGGGCGATGTTGCTCCAGCTCGCGGTTGGCCTGCCGTTTGTCCCTCAAGTATGTGGCGAGGTGTCCAGATCGGATGAGTTCTTCGATGTAGTCCCTGAGTTGCTTGCAATCCTCTGTGGCGTGGTCCAGTGTCCGGTGGAAACCGCAGTAAGGGCCCCGGGTTCGCTTCGTAGCCTGACACGGGATCGGAGGGAACCTGAAGAACCCCTCGTTCTGGGCCTCCTCTAGCAATACGGCGAGGGAGACGTTGAGGGGGGTATACTCCTGGAACTTTGGTTGATAGGGCTTCTAACGCTCCGGCCTCTCCTCCCGAGCCCTCTTCTTCTATCGGATCGTTCTGCTTGGAGGAGGTTCGCGTTCACCTCGGATTCCAGCTGAATCTCGCACTCGGTCCATGCCTTGACCTCGGCCATGGTCTTAGGTTGTGCCAACGCAAAGGAGCGTAACCACTCCTTGTGCCTCAGACCAGATCTAAGCTCCGTGATGATGGTCTCGTCCCGGTGCTCGGGCACCTCGAGAAGGGCGTTGTAGAAACGGGTAATGTAGGCCTTGAACGTTTCCTTGTCCCCACTCTTAACCGTGAAGAGGTAGTCGACCATGCGCTTCTGTCGTCGATTCCCAACGAAATGGCCGAGGAACTGAGTATCCAGCTCGTCGAAGGTCGAGATCGAGCGGGGCTCGAGCCCCCTGAACCAGTCCCGACCTGCGCGGATAAGGGTGGCCGGGAAGGCCCTGCACTGGGCAGCGTCGAAGTGGTCCTGGAAGCTCAACCCTGCGATGAAAGCGTCCCAATAGTCCTTCGGATCAGTTTTCCCGTCGAACAGAGAGACCTTTGGAGGCTTGTTGCGCGAGGAGGCGTGGACGGCAAGCAATTCCTCGGTGAACGGCTTTGTGAGCGAATCGGAGGCGTACTTAGCCCCGTCGCTCGAGAGGTGAGCCTCCCGGCGCATGCCCTCGATTTTCTTCTTGAGGGCGTCGAGCCGACCGTGGTATCCCGAGGAATCGGCGCCTTGGGATCCTTGGCCTCCGCTGTGGGTGACTTGCGTCTGGGAGCGGCCCTGGTTCCTCCCGATGAGGTGCCTCAGATCCCTGGGAGAGGTGGCTCTCGAGCCTCCGAGGTGAACCCCTTCTGTGCGGCCCCGCCGAGGGTGATGGTGTCGACCATGCCTGTGGATAGGCGAGGTGACTGACATCTCCTCAGGAGGATAAGGGTCGTGAGGAGGCTCGAGGCGAGGCGTTCTGGCGGCGGACCTTGGTGTGGAGCCGTAGGGCGCCCAGCGGGCCTCAGGGAGTACCGGCTCGAGAGATCGGTGGCCAGGAGTCGTAGCCTGCTGGTGGTCAACCGTCCAGACAGGGGCAGAGTCTTCTGGAGGCGGTGGAGCGGTGATCTGGGGCCCAGGCCCGGCCGTTTGGACGCGGACGAGCGCCTCCACGAGGGACTGTAGCCGATCTATCCGGCCTGCGAGGGCGTTAATGATGGTCGCTAGAGGAGGCTCATCCCCGCCTTCGGTGAGTGGAAGGCGGCGGCTGGTACCGGGATCTTCAAGATGGTTGCTTGCCATATGGGCGAAGATCGGAAGGCCAACTTTGTGTTTTGTGGAGTTATGTTCCCACAGACGGCGCCAACTGATGGAGGTCCTTTTCAGGTCTCCGTCAGATGTTGTCTTCCGTTGATCTCCCGGTGGATTTTGGTGGTGACCTTCTGTTGCGTGTGGATCTCAATGGGTTTTGGTGAGAAAGGTGATGTGAGTAGTTTGGCGCCGAGTACCTGCAAAGAAGTCCCGGGGTGGTTTGGTACCACCGAGGAACCTCCGACGATCAAGTTAGTAATGAGATCCGAGCAGAGTAACGGCTTAGTAGAATAAAGAATGGCTTACTTGACCCCTCTGTGATGGGGGTTTATATAGCGGTGGCGGCACGCAGCAGCAGGCGCGAGAATCTCGCCAGCAGTTACGCTCCCGACGTCACGCTCGCGTAGAGGGCGGATCGCTCGTTAATGGGGATCGTGATAGCGTGGAACGTGGGATGTTGCAGGCGGAGAATCCGCGCATAGTGAGATTTGCGGAGCGGCAGTTACGCCCGTGGGCGGTGGAGTTGGTCGGAGGACCGAGGAAGACGGCCTCGTCCGGAGGGCTTGGGGACGAGCGAGAAGGCCGAGAAGTCTTGGTCTTGTGGCAGCTCAGGGCGGGCTGAGGGGCCGAGGAGGACAATTTGCAGGGGGCTCCGAGGAGGGCCAGCTTGTGCTTGCAGGTCGGGTACAGGGTGGCCTGGTCGGCCTCTGTGGGCCCTTTCTTCTGAGTCCTGGGACACGTCATCCGCCACGTGTCCTGATCTTGGAGATCGCCAATATTGAGCATCATCATTTTCACTCAATTGCTTGATTGTCAAGTCTATATATACAAATTTGGTTGTACATAGTTATTGACTTTCAATCTTTTACATTTGAAGAAAATTTTAGCTGATTTTGCGATGTTTGAAAAGATTCCAAAGCTTAAATTTTATTAACTTTTAATATACTCTGTGTATTTGCAGATTGGATGATAAAGAAGATGAGATTAGCCCTTTCACCAAGATGAAAATTTTGCTAAAGTTTAAATTTTAGTTGAAATTAATTTTAAATTCTCTTCTTCCTAAATACTGATTTTCAATGATTGATATTTGAAGAGAAACATATGCCATAAGTTTTTTATACCATTAAAAATGAAAAAGACTATAAAAGAAAGAAGTTAGTAAAATTTTAACATTTAAAATAATGAACATAATTGTGCAACGCACGTGCCTTAAAAACCTAGTAATGTAAGAAAGTTTAAGTATGTTGGTACATTTTGGTAGTTTTATTTAATTTTCAAAGAATTTGGTAGTTACTTACCACCGCCAATAAATTTTTGGTATTTTTTGGAAATTAAGCCTACAATATATTATCCTGGAGTAAAAGGCATGTGCATTGTTTTTGTATTGAATCATTGGCTGGTTGTAAAATTAATGGTTCTTGTCATAGAACACTTTATCATTTTAAAAAAACCAAGGAACAAAACAATAGCAAAATCATATAAGAATTATACTGTATTTTAGGCCAAGCAATTTGAAATGGATGGTGGCAAACATGTAAAAGTGACGGATAATTGACTATTCCTACAAGCTCAACACACTTGAATATTGTGACTTTGCATTACTGTTTATTAGTATTTTGCACGTGTGATGCATGTACGTATATTTTGAACAACATGTATTGAAGACGTGCGTAAAAAAATTTATCCCACATATTACATGAAACTTTTTAAAGGTGCCTGTAGTTTTTCTAAATTTAAATTAAACTAATGTGATTAGTGGTAATATTAGAATTGAGAAATTTATGGATCAGACAAAGTAATAAAGAAATAAGGGTTTATGTATAAATTTGTATCTCTCTTTTTGAATTTTGGAGAATGAGAAAGAATGTGTAATGATTGAGAGAGAGAAAGAGTTGTTGGCTTTTCATTATCTTATTTTTGTCTTTTGTGGTGATGAGCTGAACATCTCCAACTCTCAACTTTGGGTTTTGGAATTTTATCATTTTTTTCTAATTTTTTATTTTGTTGATTAATGTCATTATCTAAGGAGTTCTAGTTATAACATTAAAGATTTGTTAAAACACATTAAATCTTTAAGCTCGGAGTTACATTTTGTTTTAATATTCACAAATTTATCGAGCATTAATGATAAGATGATTTGAACGAGCTTAATTAAATATTCTCTTTAAAAGAACCAATCAATTTATCTATTACAACTTTACAAACTTTATTTGTCTTCATTTCGTATGCCGTTCTCATAATACGTTTCAATATTAATTCAATAATTTTCACCATAACATTGCTGCTAAGTGCTAACTAACTTCTTGTCAAGTCCTTTTCAACTCTTGGAATTAGACCAACAATCTTTTATAACGTTATTATGAATTTTTGTTGGCAACATTCTTTTCTATTACCGGTTCAATAACCAATAGTTTGGGGCTCTCAGTTAGGGCATGTTTGGGATTTTTTTGGATTTGGATTATGAAATCCTAAAATTCCATAATTTTGTATTTGGTTGGGAGATTTGGATTTCTTGGATTCCTTTGTTTTTTATGGGGGGCCCACTGCAAAACATAGATTTCTGAATCCTAAAAAATTTTAAGGATTTTCAAGAATTTGACACTATTCATTGTACTTTTAGATGGGACCCGTATACTTTATTTATTTAATTATCCTCTCTCTATCTATCTCTCTCTAAAATTCTCAAATTCAAATCTCACTTTATTTTCACCAACTAAATAAAGATTAAAAAAATCTACAAATCTAATACAAGAAATCCAAAACCAACCAAACAACAAATTACCAAATCCAGAAATTTTCAACCGTACTATTTTGGAATCCAAATTTCATAATCCTGCAACCAAACAGCCATTAGGGCCTGTTTGGTTGCAGGATTATTTAGGATTTGGATTGTGGAATCCTGTGATTCCATAATTTTGTGTTTGGTTGATACATTTGGATTTTTACGATTACTTTGTTTTTTATGGAGCCCACCACAAAACATGGATTCTTGAATCCTAAAAATATTTAAGGATTTGCAAGAATTAGACACTATTCATTGTACTTTTAGATGCGGTGATGCTCAATATTGACGGTCTCCAAGATCTCCAAGATCTGGACACGCGGTCCCAAAACTCAGAAGGAAGGGCTACAGGGGCCGACCAGGCAACCCCTGTATCCGGCCCACAAGCACAAGCTGGCCCTCCTCAGTGCCCTCTGCAAGTTGGCCTCCTCGCCCCCCTCCCCCAGCTCGTCCCGAGCCGCCACAGGACCCGGAGTCCTCGGCCCTCTTGCTCATCTCCGAGCTCCCTAGCCGAGGCCGTCTTCCTCGGTCCATCTGACCAGATCCACCGCTCGCAGGCGTGACCACAGCTCCGCGAATCTCGCCATGCGCGAATTCTCCGCCAGCAACATCCCACGTTCCACGCCTCCGCGATCCCTCTTAATGGGCGATCCGCTCTCTACGCGGGCGTGACGTCGGGAGAGTAACTGCTGGCGAGACTCTCGCGCCTGCTGCTGCGTGCCATCACCGCTTTATAAACCCCCATCACAGAGGGGTCAAGTAAGCCATTTTTTACTCCACTTAGCCGTTACTCTGCTCGGATCTAGTACTAACTTGATCGTCGGAGGGTCCTCGGTGGTACCAACCACCCCGGGACTTCTTTGCAGGTACTCGGCGTTAAACTCCTCAAATCACCAATCTCACCAAAACCCACTGAGACCCACACACCAACAGAAGATAACCACCAATATCTACCGGGAGATCAAAGGAAGACAACATCTGACGGAGACCTGAAAAGGACCTCCATCAGTTGGCGCCGTCTGTGGGAATCGCAAAATCCACAAAAACAAAGTCGGCCTTCCGATCTCCGCCCGCATGGCGAGCAACCATCCTGAAGATCCCGGTACCAGCCGCCGCCTTCCCCTCACTGAAGGCGTGGATGAGCTTCCTCCAGCGACCATCATCAACGCCCTCGCCAGCCGAATAGATCGGCTACAGTCCCTCGTGGAGGCGTTCGTCCGTGTCAAAGCGGCCGGGCCTGGGCCCCAGATCGCCGCTCCACCGTCTCTAGAAGGCTCTGCCCCCGTCTGGACGGCTGACCACCAGCGGCCTACGACTTCTGGACACCGATCTCTCGAGCCAGTACCCCCTGAGGCCCGCTGGGCGCCCCACGGCTCCACACCAAGGTCCGCCGCAAGAACGCCTCGCCTCGAGCCTCCTCACGACCCTTATCCCCCTGAGGAGATGTCAGTCACCTCGCCTGTCCACAGGCATGGTCGACACGACCCCCCTCGGCGGGGCCGCACTGAAAGGGTTCACATCGGCGGCTCGAGAGCCACCTCGCCCAGGGATCTGAGGAACCTTATCGAGAGGAACCGGGGCCGCTCCCTGACGCAAGTCACCCGCAGCAGAGGCCAGGGATCCCAAGGCGTTGATTCCTCGGGATACTACCGTTGGCTCGACGCCCTCGAGAAGAAAATCGAGGGCATGCGTCGGGAGGCTCACCTCTCGAGCGACGGGGCTAAGTACGCCTCCGATTCTCTCACAAAGCCGTTCACCGAGGAATTGCTCGCTGTCCACGTCTCCTCGCACAACAAGCCCCCAAAAGGTCTCTCTGTTCGACGGGAAAACCGAAGGGATGAGCTTCCAGGACCACTCCGCCGCCGCCCAGTGCAGGGCCTTCCCGGCCACCCTTATCCGCGCAGGCCGGGACTGGTTCCGGGGGCTCGAGCCCCGCTCAATCTCGACCTTCGACTAGCTAGCTCTTAGTTCCTTGGCCATTTCGTTGGGAACCGTCGATAAAACGGCACGGTCGACTACCTCTTCACGGTTAAGAGTGGGGACAAGGAAACGTTCAAGGCCTACATTACCCTTTTTACAACGCCCTTCTCGAGGTGCCCGAGCACCGGGACGAGACCGTCATCACGGCGCTTAGATCTGGTCTGAGGCAGAAGGAGTGGTTACGCTCCTTCGCGTTGGCGCAACCTAAGACCATGGCCAAGGTCAAGGCGTGGACCGAGCGTGAGGTTCAGCTGGAATTCGAGGTGAACGCTAACCTCCTCCGAGCAGAACGATCCGATCAGAAGAAGAGGGCTCGGGAAGAAAGACCGGAGCATCAGCAGCCCTACCACCCGAAGTTCCAGGGGTATACCCCTTCAACGTCTCCCTCGCGGTATTGCTAGAGGAGGCCCAGAACGAGGGGTTCCCTCCGATCCCGCGCTAGGCTACGAAGCAAACCCGGGGCCCTTACCGCGCTTTCCACCGAACACTGGGCCACGCCACGGAGGATTGCAAGCAACTCAGGGACTACATCGAAGAGCTCATCCGATCGGGACACCTCGCCGCATACTTGAGGGACAAACAGCAGGCCGACCGCGAGCAGGAGCAGCATCGCCCTCCCGCTGACCTGACCATCGGTCAGATCATACTCGCTTCGGCAGACGGTCGGCACGGAACTCAGGGAGCCCCGTATCCTGTGCCGAGCACGGAGGCTCACAGTCCTCCAAGGAGCTCGGGCCGAGCAAATAAAATCATCTACTAGCCTGTACCTTTCCTTTAGGCCAATGTAAACTCTTCCTAGGATCTATTGTTAATTTAATAAAGATCAATGGAACATTGCGAAAAAGAAAGAAAAACCTTGTTTATTCAAAAGGTATTATGGGCTCCTCAGCCATACACGCAAAAAGAAAAGGAAATTACAACAGTGCAGGAAGGGGGTGCAGCGAGCACTGCTCGCGGTACTCGGTAAAGATCTCCGCCAGCCGGGGCCTCGCGAGGTCCAACCTCTGCCCCCGGTTCCCCTCGCGCGTGTCAATCCCAAGCCTCATCTCGTAGCACTCGCGGACGAGCGCCTTTGAGCGGGCCAGCCGGTTCGCGGAGTTCAGGCCGAAACGCCTCAGAGACCGCAGCTTGCCTACGACCTCGTCATAGGGCTGCTCGGACAGGGGGTTGTAAAGCCCCGGCGACGCCCTCCAGATAGAGTACATCAGCAGCTGCAGCAGGGAGGAGCGTCGGGGGAGCAGCCGGCCGAAATTGTTAGTTATATGTATGCCCTAGAGGCCATTACTGTACATAGGATGTATATTGTAGTGGATGCTGGGACATATATAGGGAGGACTTTCTTACTCGACATGATAGTATGCTATCTGGTTACTCTTTACCTTAACGTGTATACTGATTGTCTCTCTGTTACATGTTGGTAAAGCCCTTAGGATGTGTACTTAACTACCTGGACTATGATGCGGATCATACTAGTGAGGACATGGTAGTCCATAAGTACATCCTTCAAGGTCCCTAGTCATGGGTGTATCGAGACGGGGTATCGATATACAAGAGTAGACTAGCGTATACCTTCTCGACCCATACAGATGGGCGATGGATGATCCCATATCCATTGGTGTTTGACATCAGAGATGATATACGGGTGCTCAGTAGAGACTGGGTACACTGGACGGACTCGCCGAGAACTCCCAGATGGTATTATACCTTACGTCAGACGGCAGTTCTCTGGTGACACTGGTACAGGTTAGTCTGTAGACCCGAGATCGTCATAGAGTCTTATGTGATTCCCACTGTGCTTTGATTTCCACCTTACCACGTCCATGAGGGCGTGCAAAATGGTGGTTTTTGGGTACAGTCCCGAATCACATGGAGGCAATGAGCGATAGGAGGGGATTCGTCTCTCCCGGTATAGGGAGTTGATGTTGTGCTGTGTTCGATTGGCTATAACCGGAAATCCCTGGCCAGGGTTGCTGAGATTTACTGGTAAGTGTTACCAGTAGTTTCTCGAACTGTTATAGACCTCATATCGACACGACTTATCGAGCTACTGGGGTCTGACGTTTACCACCCCTAGGCGAGATATGCGACATATCAGACGAACAGACCGGACTGTACGGTAAGTGTTACTGGTTGGATTCACAGGAGTGTAAGTGGGCTTGCTCGTTGATCTTCTGATCGCTCAATACCCGGGTGGCCGTTACGTTTAGCAGACCGCTTGCGGCTTGTGGGTGTTTGATATGATCATCACCTGCTGCCGGCGTATTGACGAGTCTTTAGAGTCCTACACAGAGGTTTCCTGGCTCAAGCGAAGCGAAATAGAAGCGCATATAAGATATGTGCGGGACCGAGAATAATGTGTGTATGTGATACCGTATTCTATTCTCGCGATGAATGTATCAATTGGTTGTATGCGATATAACCTAGTTATCGAATCGAGGATTGATTCGATAAGTCGATACATTGGATATTAGTCGGTCATATGCGATGTGACCGGATCGTTAAATCAAGTGTTGATTTAATGATTTAATGTATAATTATATATTAGATATATTACTTTACATTAACTAGTATTGGTTCACTTAAGATGGATTTTCTCACTTGATGTGCACATTGTATATATGATATAGTTTTGTGCACTAGATTGTATCATGTTTGATGATACATGCAAACTTGGGTGTGTGTTTATGTTGAACAATGTTTAGGTTAATGGTTAGGTTTTATATTTGTTTTATTTATTCTTTTATTCATTTATTTTTGGAAAGGAAAATGAAATGGTGGCTTGCTTTGTCTTTTGTTGAAGCTTCATGAATCTTTGAAGAAGTAACCATTTTGTTTCTTTCCTTTAACCTAACCATTCAAGTTAACCCTAGTTTATTCTCTACACTCACCCATGGTTACAAAATGATAACCATCACTTGATTTTGTTTTTAATTGATTATTCTTTTTCATTCTTCTTCTTCTTCTTCTTCAAAAGAAAAAGAAAACCTTTGCTTGAAAATGATCAAGTGATGATTCCAAGTGAGAAATCAAAATCCAAAGTGAACCCACTTCCTATTTATTCATCCTCTACCACTTACCATGTAGTATAGGGTGTTTTCTTCACAAGTTTCATGACTTGGTGAAGTTGGAGCTTGATCTTGAGTTGCCTCGATGTAGATCATCTTCGGCATCGAAGTCGACGGCCTAGCCCGATCATTTCTTCGACGAAACCATCGCTAGAGTCTGGGATCCGATGATCGCAGCGGAGGGACATCATCATGGAGCTAAGGAAGTGGAGGACCGGATCTACAAAGGTTGTAGCCCCTTTCACTATCTAGTTAAGTTGTTAACTTGTTATTTCGCCTATACCTCTAGTTACGATCTTGCTTAGGGTTACTTGGCACATAGAAAAATTTTGAATTGGCCATGTTTGATCTGTTGTGGAACCTCATGGGTGTGCCTAGGAACCCTACAGAAATAGCCCTCGATGCTCCCATAGACCAGCTGCACCGTGTCCTCGGTGCAGCTCTGGTCGTAAAGGTACACGTCTTCGAAGTGGATGATGTCGGGGATGGTAAACGGGAAGTCTTGCATTTTCGACGACCTGTTTATGAAGGATGGAAGAGCCAGTACTCCTTCAGCCTTAAATAGCCTACCACGCTGCTCAACAGTCACCCGCTTTCACCCAAAAAGTCGCTGCCACACGGCGGTCATCAAGCTTTCTCTAGTGGAATCGAAGCGACGCGCCCCTAGCGCTTCGCCTCCCCCCGCATTCAATGCACATGCTACACGCACTGTTGCCATGACCGTTCCTATTCCCCATACCTACAGCTGGATGGTCGGGCAACACCTCGCGAAGAATTAGCCAAAGCAGCTACCCTGCTCGGCTATACCTGGCCGATAGCCTCCCTACTCGCAACGCCAGGATTCAAAGCCCTCACCAAGAGGCAACCCAGCAGCTACCCTGCTCGGTCATCCCTGGCGGGTAGCTTCCCTACCGCAATGCCGGGGATCGAAAAGTCCTCCCAGAGGCAGTCGAGCCCAACCGTCACTCGGCTATCCCTGGCGGGAAGCTTCCCTGCCGCAACGTCAGAGATCAGAAAGCCCTCCCAGAGGCAGTCGAGCCCGAGGATCCCACGCTCGGCTATCCTTCAGGACAAAAGCCCTCGCCAAGAGGCACCGGGTAGTAACCCTGCCCGGCCAAGGGTCCTTGGTAGGCTTCTGCAGCCCCTCCCGCGTTAAGGACCAAAGTCTTCCCAGAGGCAGTCGGGTCCTTGCTCGGCTATCCCCGGCTGGTAGCTTCCTACCACAACTGACAGGGATCAAAGTCCTCGCCAAGAGGTACTGGGCAGTAACCCTGCTCTGTCCCCGTCCTGAACGATCAAAACCCTCGCAAGAGGAAACCGAGCAGCTACCCTGCTCCGTCATCTCCGGCTGGTAGCTCCCTACCCAAGACGCCAGGGATCGAAGCCCTCGCAAGAGGTATCCGAGCGGCCGCCCCGCTTGGTCATCCCAGGCTGGTAGTTGCCTACCCGTGACGCCAGAGATCAAAGCCCTCGCCAAGAGGTAACCGCATAGGTCCACTGCCCGGTCTTCCTTAGTGGGCTTCTTACATCCCCTCCAACGCTAAGGATCGAAGCCCTCGTAAGAGGCAATCTACCCTGCTCGGCTACCCCTGGCGGGTAGCTCCCCTACCGCAACGCCAGGGATCAGAAAGCCCTCCCAGAGGAAGTCGAGCCTGAGGATCCTTCGCTCGGCTATCCGTTAGGACAAAAGCTCTCGCCAAGAGGCACCGGGCAGAAAACCTGCCCGGCCAAGGGTCCTTGGCAGGCTTCGACCGAAGTCCTTGCCAAGAGGCGTCGGACGGTAACCCTGCTCAATCCCCGTCCTGAAGGATCAGAGCACTCGCAAGAGGTAATCGAGCAGCTACCCTGCTCAGTCATCCCCGGTTGGTGGTCGATGCTCGCATTGCCAGAAGTCAAAATATGGCGCCCCACATGGGGCTACCGAGCAGCCTCCCACCCACGCTCGGCACAAATACAGCGAACAACGTTCTGCCCGTCACCCGCAGAGGATCCGAGACCCCAGTGAGGGGCATCAGGTCTATCCAGGTCTAAACGATCTCCCCTCGACTTCGGGGCCTATGGGGATACCTCCTCGACAGCGCTTGGCATGGTCGTCGGCAAGTGATTAGGGATACCTCCTTGGCAGCGCCTGGCATGCTCGTCGGCAAGTGATCAAAATCAACCCGGCGGGCGATCGCTAGACAGATGGCAAACCTGGCATGAAAACACAACAGTGCGAGCAGAGATATCTTACGAAGCATTCTTCACAAACAGATGGTAGAGTGCGATTCGATGAAGCCAAAGAAAAAATTTATTACTACCAAAGACAAAAGCTTTACAAAGGGTATTTTTTGGGGCTCCCCAGCCTTACAAAATTCCAAAAACAAAAAATAAAAGGAGGAAGACGGGGGCTCTAGACCTCAGGGCCAGGTACGACCTCGAGGTCCTCGACATCCACCATGTGGCGCGTGGGGTCCTCGGCGGTTTCCTTGTCAGGAACCTCTTCCCCCTGCTCATCGGCGTCCGTGTGGAGGAACTCGGCCCGGAGATCTCCGTCGGCAAACTCCAGCATCTGGGCCTTAACGGCATCAAGGGTGTCATGCCAGATGCGGGTCGTAGCCACGGCCAAGTCGTCATAGAAGTCCTTCGACTTCTTATAGCTCTCCACAGCCTTCAGTTTGGCCGATTTGGCCGCCTCGGCCGCCGCCCCAAGCTCCCTCCGGAGGGCCTTCACTGTCCTCTTCAGGTTGCCGGCAAGCACATGGGCGTCCTCGAGCTTAACCTCGGCAATCACGGCTGCCTCGCGATACCGGGCTACCTCCCGTTTCCCGGCCTCCACCTCGCCTTCCAAGGCGGCAACCCTCACCGTCACCGCCTCCAACTCCTGGAGCTCACTTCCAGCGAGGCGAGCCGGCCCGCAGCCTCCAACGCCGGGGCTACCACCTCGGCTTCCATACGCAGGGCGAGGGCAACGTGCTGGAGAACCTGGAATATACGAAAGAGATCAGAAAGATGAAGGAGGCACCGAATCTCGCAATGAACCAAACACTTACCTGCACGGACTCCTGGGCGATGGACGCCAGCTGAGCCCTGAAGGTCCCTCCGAGAACTCTGCCCCCGGCCGAGGCCTCTATCTCCTGCAGAAGGCTATCCGCAACGGATAGCCCCGATGGCACCGCGAACCGGAGGCCCCCTTCCTCCACCATGGTCGGCGAGGACCGGCCCCGGGAAGGTCTCCGGGAGCTCCTCTTGAGCGGCTCCGAGGGAGAGTCAATCTCCTCCTCCGAGGCCGGGTCCTCCAGAATCAGGGCCCGTTTCCGGCCCGACACTCTGGTGGGACCCGGGGCGGGATCCACCCCCGAGCGCTCGCGAGACACCGCCACCGGAGCAGTAGGAGCCGGGGCGGGCTTCGCGCGAGAAGAACTGGCGCCCCCAGCCTTCGTAGCCTGCCTCGGCTGGAGCATGGAGGCTTTAAGCGAGTCGAAGTCCATGGATCCTGCACAAAACAAATACCCAACAAATCAGCTACACGAGCAAAACACAAGCCAAAAAGCTAACCTAACTTACCGACGAACCCAACGGGGCTGAGCCCGGCCCAGCTCAGGACACTCTCGGACAGTAGCACGTCAGGTAGGGGGATGGGCTCCCACGACGCCACCCTCACCGCGGCGGGGTCATTAGAATGGTTCCCCGGCAAACATTTCTCCCTCGACCACTTGGTAGGCACGGGCCAGTCCTCGCCCTCGGGAGGGGAAACGAAGAAAAATTTCTTTTTCCCGTCATGAATAGAAGAGGGCAAGGCTATGACCCCGTCCCGGCAGCGGCCCCCGGCCGCTTTCTTAAAGAGAGATAGACCCATCTCGGGCCGCCCGCTCGACTACCAGGGTGACTTTTGAAGACGAGAGAAGAATCGAGAAGGGAAAGGCTGATGAGAACCGCCTGTAACTTCAGGGGGATCAAGAACCCGAGAAGGATCCTCCATGATTCGGCACTAACTGGCCGGGGGCCAAACCAAAAAAATTCAGCGCAGCGACGACCTCGGCAAAGAAGGGCATGCGCATTCCGCCCCAAAAAGCTTCCAAATACAGGGCGATTTCCCTGCCCCGTACTTGATTCGCCCTCTCTCCTTCCTTGGCCAGTCTGAGCGTGTAGCGCGAGGGTATGTGGAAGAGAGCCCGAGCATTGGCGAGCCCGTCCTCATGCCTCACCCAACACGAGGAGCCGGGGGTCGCATCTGCCTCCTCCTCCCTGGGGGCTGCCCTCGCCTCGCGATCCCGAGGAGAGGATCCGACCCCTGCTCCCCGGGGGGACTCAGATACAACTGAAGGGTCTCTAGAACCTGCTCCTACAATACCTACTGACTCTACAAAGGAAGACATCTAACCTTGAAAAAGGGAATTTTCATAGGCCGAAAGCGGGAGAGAGAAGACGAGCGCCGAGCAACCAGGACTTAAGAGAGGGAAATATGAAGGAGTAGGGGCCCAAGGGCGGACCCCACACCTGTTTATTGCTGCAAGAAGCCTCATCCAACGACGCCCGTCATCTCCCGCCGAAACGACTCCTCACGTCCAGCGGCTCCGATCGCTCCACGTGTCGATCCTGTGCTGGACCGCGTCCCATCAGACGCCCAGGCCTGCATACGTCGCGTCAGCCAATCGATGCTTGACGCGTGGACAGTCGCTTCAGTGGCAAAGTGCACGAACCGGCGCACCTTCTTTAAATGCAAAGATCTCCCCCTGATTCGCTAACAGAAAAGACAACTGACGGCCCGAGGACTCATCCCGACAAAAGCCTTGGGAAGGAACTCGCCTCGGGAGGCCTAGCAGTCTACTCCTGACCCGACCCGCTAGCTGGTCGAGACAAGAGTGAGGGGTTAATGATGATGCTCAATATTGGCGGTCTCCAAGATCTGGACACGTGGCAGATGACGTGTCCCAAAACTCAGAATGAAGGGCCACAGGGGCCGACCAGGCAACCCCTGTACCCGGCCCACAAGCACAAGCTGGCCCTCCTCGGGGCCCTCTGCAAGTTAGCCTCCTCGACCCCCCCAGCTCATCCCGAGCCGCCACAGGACCCGGATTCCTCGGCCCTCTTGCTCATCTTCGAGCTCCCTAGCCGAGGCCGTCTTCCTCGGTCCCTCTGACCAGATCCACCGCTCACAGGCGTGACCGCCGCTCCACGAATCTCACCATGCGCGGATTCTCCGCCAGAAACATCCCACGTTCCACGCCTCCGCGATCCCCATTAATGGGCGATCCGCTCTCTACGTGGGCGTGACGTCGGAAGCGTAACTGCTGGCGAGATTCTCGCGCCTGCTGCTGCGTGCCATCACCTCTATATAAACATCCATCACAGAGGGGTCAAGTAAGCCATTTTTACTCCACTTAGCCGTTACTCTGCTCGGATCTAGTACTAACTTGATCGTCGGAGGGTCCTCGGTGGTACCAAACCATCCCGGGACTTCTTTGCAGGTACTCGGCGCTAAACTCCTCAAATCACCAATCTCACCAAAACCCACTGAGTGTTAGTGTATATGCCCTAGAGGCCATTACTGTATCATACTAGTTTGTATATTACTTAATGGAAGCTTGGGATATTCACAGTTGTATAGACAATCTTGCTCAAAATGGTAGTATGCTACTTGGTTTGTTTCTACTTTAATGTGTACATGTGTTTCTTTTAGTATATCACCTATACATATTAGTGGAGCCCTTAGGATCTTTGCTTGATTACCAGCGTTGTGATGGCAGTCACACTCGTGGGGGCTGGGTAATCCACAAGCACATCCTTATACAGGTCCCTAGTCGTAGGACTATCGAGACAGGGCATCGATACTCCGGAGTAGACTAGCGTATGCGCTTCTCATCCCAGCTGGGGAGACGGTCTGTCCTACAGCCGTCAGTACGTCGTACTTGAGATAGTATGCGGGTGCTCGTTAGGTTACGAGTACACTGGACAGGACTCGTCGGGAACTGATTGGTTGGTACTATACCTATCGTCAGTTATCAGTTCTCAGGTGACATGAGTACAGCTTAGTCCGCTGACTTGACACTGTTACTTCGCCTCGAGTGTGTTCCCACTGTACTTTGATTACTACCCTACCACGGCTCAAAGGAGTCGTGCAAACAGGTAGTAGTTGGGTGCAGTCCCGAAGCACTTGGAGGCGGTGACAGTTAGACAGGATTCGTCTCTCCCGGTATTGGGAGTTGATATCGCGCTGTGTCATGGAGAGCCATTACACATAGTCGTCCCTGGCCAGAGCAAGCGAGATATACTGCTAGGTTTCCAGTATTATCTCAGGGTGTTTTGGGCTACACTCCGACATGACTTGTACCGCTATTAGGGGACTGACGTTTACCGCCCCCTAGGCCCGCCATGCGATATGATCAGACGAACAGACCGGACTGTACGGAGACTGTCACATTCAGGCTCAGTAGGAGTTCAGATGGGTTTCACCTCATCCGTCTTCTTATCGGCATCTACCTGGGGGCCGTTAAGCACAGCTAGTGCCGCTTGCGGTCTGTGGTTAAACCCACTGCCAGCGTAGTGTCGAGTCTTTAGAGTCCCACACAGAGAGCTATTCGCCTTTAGGCAAAAGAGTAGAGGTCGTATGGTTTTACGACATGGTTCGGTCACATCCGCGCACTTGTGCACGTTTGGTGTAAGTGCACGACGGCGCCCCGGCCGTCGATCCGACGGCCAAAAGCGGAAGCGGTGAAAAACTTAAATTTTTGCGGACTTAGCAAACCGGCACCACCGCGCACTAAACACCCGGATCGTAACCATTAACAAGTCTAAGCTAACTAGAATATGGGTTAGAGATATACCGACGATCCAAGTCCTCCGGTCTTCTCGCCATCGTCCCGATCTCCTGCGGAATGTCCCGTCTCCTCCTCGTCGCCGGAAGTGCACCACATCGCCTACTTTATTTACGGGCTCCCACCTCAATGCCGAGGCAACTCGGGGACGAAGCCGGCTACTCGACGTACCTAAGATTTGCTGTAGAATATAATATGGATTGCATGTCTCATTTTGGGATTATGGAGTTGCCTTTTGTGGAGGAAGAAGAACTTTGAGAGAGGTGGGAAAATTGTGTCATACAAAAGGAATGAGAATCACAATTTTTCCCACACCAAAGAAATGAATCCCATTCCTCTTCCTAGGAATGGCCGGCCCCCCTTCCATCATGTGTGATTGGAGAGAGAGAGAACAAGGTCAAGGGGGTGGGTGGAACCATCATACAAGGGAGTGTCAAGTTATGATGTGAAGAAATGATAGCTAGGAAAGTCCAACACTCAAAACAACCATCAACATAACCAAAGTCAATCCATCATGAGAAGGAGAAGTCAATGATGGTGCTCATCATGAAAACCATCATGATACAAAAATAAGCAAAGACCCCCTTCCACAAATGCTTATTTGCAACAATGCAAATAAGCCCTCCTCCACCAATCTTCGGCCAATGAACGGAACAATGAAAATCGGCCGAAACGGAAAGCAAACTGGCAACTCCAGAAAACTGGTCCCGTAATAAATTACAGGAAAAACCCCGATACTGTGCATACACACCCGCATCTGTATTTCGACCGAAATACAAATGCAATGAGACAAAATCTACACTGTACTATACTAGGATCCGGCTTATACCAAAACCGGCTAGTAATATCTGTTCGATCCTGATCCGTGCAATACCGCACGTATCTGATCGAACCCTGCCATATAACCATACGGCCTATAGTACAAACTGTCCGATCCTGATCCGTGCAATACCGCACGTATCTGATCGGACCTAGCCATATCTCCATACGGCCTCTACAACCTTTCGCCCGAAAGCTGAGTAACTGAAATGTGGGGGACTCTAAAGACTCATCAACACCTTGGTTGTGGATTTAACCACTAGCACGTTAGAGGTATAAGCCAATACATAACGGGCTACCAGGTATTGACCAAAAGGGACGTCTGCGAGTGAACTCAGCCTGACACCCTACTGAGCCTGTCAGTGACAATATCCGTGCAGTCCGGTCCGTTCGTCTATGAGTATCGCATGGCGGGCCTAGGGGGTTGGTAAAAGTCAGACCCCCAAAAGCGGTACAAGTCGTGTCGGAGTGTAGCCCAGAACACCCTGAGATACTACTGGAATACCTACCAGTAAATCTCCTTGCCTTGGCCAAGGACTTTGTGTAATGGCTCTCCTAGACACAGCACGACCTCACCCCCAATACCGGGAGAGACGAACCCCTGAAGATACGCTCACCGCCTCCATGTGGCTCGGGACTGTACCCAACTAAAACCTATTTGCACGACTCCTTTGAGCCGTTGTAGGGTAGTAATCAAAGTACAGTGGGAACTCACACGAGACAAATGACGATCCCCAGGTCGATGAACTAACCTGCACACATGTCACCAGGGAACTGCCATCTGACGTCTGGTATATGACCAACTAGCATGTTCCCGGCGAGTCCTGTCCGGTGTACTCATAACCCAATGAGCACCTGTATACATCTTAGGTGATCCAACTGACACCAGTGGCTTGTGAGACCGGCCACCCCCCCTCGTCGGGGTCTCGACTGTATACACTAGTCTACTAATGGAGTATCGATGCCCAGTCTCGAAACTCCCACGACTAGGGACCTTTTAAGGATAAGCTTATAGACCCCCAGCTCCCACTTATATGATCGCCCTCATACTGCTGGTGGTCAAGCAAGAATCCTAGGGGCTCTATCAACGTGTAATAGCGACGTGTCAGGTCACTTAAAACAGTACACGATGATAAAGGTAAACCAGATAGCATACTATCATCTCGAGTAAGACTGTCCTACCGGGATAGGTCCTCCCTCAATCATTACAATCACGTACCTGTGACCTAATAATTGACTCTGAGGGCACTATCTCCAACAATCTCCCACTTGCACTCAAGGCTAATTATTGCGATGTCGCATACTCACAGCCCGTGTGATACCGAACATCCAACTCCTCTACTAGTCAGTCTCACAAAGCTCGTTTGCGGAACTATTGCGTTCGAGGAATAGCCTCAGTGAGTGAATCCGCTTAGTTGTTTCTTTCTATGTCTCTCTAAATCTCAAGTTCGCGGAGAAAACCATCTCCCGAAAAGAGCAATACCTGTCTCAGAATATGTCTGGATGTCTGATGGAACCTAGCTCATAAATGAACTCCAAATCCAAACTTCTTAGACTGTATCGTCAACTGAACTTAATCAGTATCCTGCGCGCCATGCCTCCCTCAGTATTGCCTTGGACCACCTGTCCAAAATACTGCCCCTCATCTGAAGGAAAACTATAACTCTGACAACCTCCTTGTCATCCATGTCACCTTGGAAGCCTGGAATGATAACTGTCTCCTGAATGAGGCTGTCGTTATCATATCCCTAGAACATCCACTTATGTTCTAAAACTGCTTCCGACTGTTTCTCCAGGATTGGATTAATGTCAACTTATTGCATCTTGTGCAAGAACAACATCTGGTGTGGTACTTGACATCTCATGATTGACTCAATTGCCTGAGCAAGTGATCTGCCAATCATGCACGTCCCTCTCCCCTTTAGTCTGTAAGACACCTTTGGAGAGGGTGACTCCATTACCTGCAGGTACACTACCGTGCCAGGAGTCGACCATCCTAAATACTCTTAGAATGCTGTCAAGTACCCTGATTGGGAAACCACCCAAATCTAGATCTAAAACCATAGATCCAGTAACCAGTATGTCTGATATAAAATCCATTTCCTTTGTGGAGAAACAACTGTGTGACGACCAAAGTATAACCGATCGTAGTGTAGGAGTTTCTTTTCCTACTCTGTGTATATCATCCAAATACCAGGATATCACACCCTACTACCTTCTCAACAGATCCATCCCCTATTCTGATGAAGTCAAACCCATGACTGTCATGTCAGAAATAGATGATCTATCTCCGCTACATCTGCTCTAGTCTATAAATAGACATAAGCTACTTGTCCACCAATGCTTCCGCTGCTCCCACTGACTACGACAACCCTCTGGCAGAGTCATATAGACGTACACTTCTAAAACTAGTTTAGAACGACACTGTACTCATTCTCCCGCCGGTTCTCGCAGCCTGGAACAACAGCAATGGTAATTGTGGGTAAACAAGAACTTCCCTGTCACCGTCCTTGAGGCTACCGTAGTACCTCTCTGGTGCCTGAAGTTACCCACCTTATCTGCGGAGTGGCCAATGGAATGTCAATCCAGATTGAATCTTTAGGCTCCTTATCAAATCTTCAGTAATCGTTTGTGGTTCTGGAATCACTTCCAGTTCTACCATACTCCCACTATTGTTTTCTGAAAAAATCCATTTTTAATAAAACTGTGGCGAGTCTAGAACAATATCGCTATTGTGCATCCAAATGGTAGAAAGTCAACCCTCGTCATAGCCTGGGTCAACCCACAAACAGCCATTACAGAAACGTGCCTTGAGTTGTCCAGTGTCTGGTTTTAATCATAAACCGGACAACTCCCCGTACCTTAACATCGTTAAGATATGAACTGTTCTATATCCAATATAGAAACAGAGGCACTGATTTAATTGAACCAGATTCAAATCATGCAGCTGTCCCCAGCGCATGTCAACTAAATGGAAGGAGGCCGATCAGCGTTACTCAACTTAGGAATACTTCCAATTATGAGTAACCTGAAAGAGAAGCAAGATCTCTTTATTAACTGAATACCATACACAAGTATCTACATCTTCGATCACCTTGAAGAATCCCGATACTTGCTACACTTAGTTCTCTACTCTATTCAAATACCTATAACTCCTCAAAACTTAGACCCTGTGTTTCTACGAATCACATGTCTAAGAACTAGAGAAGTTAAAAGTAAACAGAATATAGTATGAGGACCAACCCCTCTGTCCTAATGGACCCTGGACAACATACAATACTCTGTACAAGTCCCTTGAGTCTGATAACTCATTCACTGTGTGTCGTAGGTTGAAAACTGTACTTATGGTTAAGAAGAATTACACCGCTGTTTAATGCTCCTTACCTAACCATCCACTGATATAGGTAAATGTCATAGACATAATTTCAGAAAGGTATATCTCACTCTATAAAAATAGACGTACAGATATATCAATTTGAAATTGGTGCATAACAGCGGATATTCAAAACCAAATATTTGCCGACCGGCAAACAGCCCAGGTGATTTCCTCAAATATCACCGATTACAACGAATCCCGATATAATGAGGATGATCACCCAATTCCCAATAACTTACTCCCACTCATCATCTGTAAAACCATACAGATGTGAGAATCGTACCTGGTAAATACATACCCTGGAGTAAGTATCTAATCGGGAAATCAGTCTTCTTTTAACATTACACAGTGAAACTGAAACATTGAAATGTTCCGATGGGGTATTCTGGTATTCCTAGTAATGCCTCTTCCAGATTCACGACTGTAACCGTATAGTTCTTTGCCACCTCTCCAAATCCCTTCATATGTCTTTAGTCTTTACCTTCTGCACACCCTTTTAGGCCAAATGGTTTTCTTCCTTCCCTACCGTTCGGCACCAGCCTATGGTTTGGAAGAAGACTATCCAACAAGCATAATGGGTGTACTGTCCCAATCCTAGGAACACTCGCAATGAGAGAGGGTGAAGATAAAAGACAACCGAATAAACCTTATTCCTATTTCTCCTGAACCAGAATCCATCCCCGAACTGGAACCAGTTCCATTCGAGTTCGTATATAACCATACGATGGAGTATCCAAATAAACTGTGGATCTTCGTAGTGATACGGAGTGTCCTGGAGAAATACAAAGGTGATGTGGGAGTGGTAACGAAATACTTGGTTTGGTCGTGAATATCTGTTGCAATTTACTTTGCCCTCTTACTAATCCCTTGCTTTGTCTGAACTTAATACCTTCTGCACACCATCGTTATGCTAATTGGTTTTCTTCATTCCCTACCGGTCGGCACCAGCCTAAGGTTTGGAAGAAGACAATCCAATTTGGGTAATAGGTGTACTACCCCTAAACCAAGGAGTACTCGTAACCTGAGAGAGGGTAAAAGGAAAAGACAACTGAATAATCCTATCCGTTTTCTCCAGAACCTGAAACCATCCTCGAATAAATTCCTTCGAGTTCGTATCTAACCATACGATGGTTTTGTCCAATGGAAGTGGACGTTCGTAGTAATACGGGGTGTCCTGGAGAAAAGGGTAAAAGTAGGAGTGGCAATGAGGTTTGCAACTCTAACAATCCAAAAGCCGGAGTTTAAGAAGGTTCGGTCAACTTGGTCACTGAGTCAAAGTCTTAGGGTCGGGTCAAATGGTCGCTGCCAGAGAGAGAGAGAAAAGAAACACTCAGCGTGCACTCAAACCTAGATCAGAATGGTTACCAATTTATCTAATCTGGAATCCTCCCACTGTACCTCAAATTCTCCTCCAAACCTGAAAGAAGAATTAGTCGGTGTCACCCGAGGAGTAAACTAACTCATCAGTGGGAATCGGGATCCAACTATCATTGCATGATAACGTGACGGAATCCGCTCACGCTATCACACTCCAGAAGGTATGCGCATATCTGGCAAGTTTCAGTTCTTTTGAAACTCCCGATGTAATTTCTGCCCCATGCTCTTATGACCTTGACTTTGGCCAACAAATCATAAGTCACATGTCAAGTTCTACCCGTCATTCTCCAGGTTGTTTTGAATCCACCCGTACAAGCCCTTGACTTTGGCCAACAAGGCTATACGACTGTTCCAAACCAACGCATCTATCTATGCTGCATATGAATAACCAACAGCTACCAAACACTGTGCCTTGACTTTGGCCAACAAACACAGCTTGAATACTATTGACTACCCATATGAAACGACGGAGGGCTACGAATGGTTTCTGGCGAAAACCTTTAACGTAAAGAACTTGATATCGTTGAAGGAACTGATAGCTTTTTGAAAATATAGTGACAAAAACCGTTGCTAAAGAGGTCACTCCCGGTGAAGGGATCTCGGCTCTTTCCCGGTAGAATGGGGTGCAGGATATTCCAATTGAATACCACGATGCAAAGCAAAAGTAATCGGCTATAGTGAAGTTAATGCCCTGATGCAAACTTTTTGTCCAAGGGGTCACTCCCGGTGAAGGGATCTCGGCCCTTGCCTCGTCGACTGAGGAGCAGGATATTCCAACTGAATACCACGATGCAAAACAAAAGTGAACGTCCTTGCAATAACAGCTTTTTGAAAAAGTGTTCCAACAACATCAGATTAGGTTTGTTTTTAACTTGCATTGATCCGAATCAATGCAGTCCCATCAATTGATCACACCAAAAAGAACGAAAATATACTGATGTACGTATATGCCATCCGCATTCGCCACTGGGTCCCGTCATTACCCGTTAGGTTAGCTAACTAACGACAGAGCGGGGACTGGACTAGCGCGGATGTAAAACATATACAACATCTACTAATATATATACCAATATATTATATTTCGCTCAAGGCGTGAAAGAAATGCAACATCACAGAAAATGTACAGCATCACAGAACAATACAGATATCTGGGATCCCCGGGTTTCACAGAGCCACTGCTGAAACCCGACGTTCCCCTGGTCGTGTAGATAGCCTGCGCAATGAAATCCTAGACCCCTACGGGCGCGGCAAGTTACCCGCCAAAACCTGAAGCGAGGCAGCCCCCTTCAGCGCCGTGAATGGACCACCCAGCACTTCACGGAATCCGGTAACTTGGGCATCCCTCCTGGGTCAACCTGTACCCCCTACGAGTGCGGCGAATAGCCCGCCAATCCTAGAGTGAAGCCCCCTCCGTCCCAATGCCATGAGATGCGGGCTTGTTGCCCTCTAGAACCCGGCTATCCGTGCACCCCTCCGCGGGGCAATCCTAGTACAGAAAGTAAAATATACATACACCGGGTACATCGACCGCAACCAGGTCGTGCCCCAAAATAATAATACAATCAGGCAGTGACGGCAGTCCACATGTCGGACGCTCGCCCCGCAATATCAAATGTACATAATACAACCACAACAGTACTAGCATTGCATCCAGGCTATCCCCCACGACCGATCCGCAACATCACAGCAAAAACAAAACATCAACGTGAAAGTCACGTTCGCAAATCCGTCTAACCAGGCTATAGCAGTTAGACCGGATTTACCGATCAAGTGACATTCACGGTCGCAGATATAATGTAAATACTGTGAAAAATGTGTTTAAAATATCCGATCGATCAAAAATTAACAAGTGGGCCCCCAATCAAAACTGTAGCACTCACAGAAATCCTGGGCCCAATTTTAATATTCCAAAACCCATATTTTAAGCCCAGAAGGCCTCTGTAAAAAATTGGTGAAGTGATCTCCACAGTGCGCGGCGGAAGGGCGGCGGGAAGGTGGTTTTCGCGGCGGTTCCGCGCTCCCACTGTGGAGTTACTTCGTCGAATTTTTACAGAGCTCTTAGATTTTTCAGTAAATCAATATTTTACAACCTGAAAAATTTTTGGGGACCAAAAAGTTTCAACAGAAAACTGATGTGGGCAAATACGGGTTTTTGAACATTTCGATCGATCGGAACTAAAAAACACATTACACAAAGCTAGACTAAGTTAATGGGGAGTCTCTGATACCACTGTAAGTGCACGGCGGCGCCCCGGCCGTCGATCCGACGGCCAAAAGCGGAAGCGGTGAAAAACTTAAATTTTTGCGGACTTAGCAAACCGGCACCACCGCGCACTAAACACCCGGATCGTAACCATTAACAAGTCTAAGCTAACTAGAAGATGGGTTAGAGATATACCGACGATCCAAGTCCTCCGGTCTTCTCGCCATCGTCCCGATCTCCTGCGGAATGTCCCGTCTCCTCCTCGTCGCCGGAAGTGCACCACATCGCCTACTTTATTTACGGGCTCCCACCTCAATGCCGAGGCAACTCGGGGACGAAGCCGGCTACTCGACGTACCCAAGATTTGCTGTAGAATATAATATGGATTGCATGTCTCATTTTGGGATTATGGAGTTGCCTTTTGTGGAGGAAGAAGAACTTTGAGAGAGGTGGGAAAATTGTGGCATACAAAAGGAATGAGAATCACAATTTTTCCCACACCAAAGAAATGAATCCCATTCCTCTTCCTAGGAATGGCCGGCCCCCCTTCCATCATGTGTGATTGGAGAGAGAGAGAACAAGGTCAAGGGGGTGGGTGGAACCATCATACAAGGGAGTGTCAAGTTATGATGTGAAGAAATGATAGCTAGGAAAGTCCAACACTCAAAACAACCATCAACATAACCAAAGTCAATCCATCATGAGAAGGAGAAGTCAATGATGGTGCTCATCATGAAAACCATCATGATACAAAAATAAGCAAAGACCCCCTTCCACAAATGCTTATTTGCAACAATGCAAATAAGCCCTCCTCCACCAATCTTCGGCCAATGAACGGAACAATGAAAATCGGCCGAAACGGAAAGCAAACTGGCAACTCCAGAAAACTGGTCCCGTAATAAATTACAGGAAAAACCCCGATACTATGCATACACACCCGCATCTGTATTTCGACCGAAATACAAATGCAATGAGACAAAATCTACACTGTACTATACTAGGATCCGGCTTATACCAAAACCGGCTAGTAATATCTGTTCGATCCTGATCCGTGCAATACCGCACGTATCTGATCGAACCCTGCCATATAACCATACGGCCTATAGTACAAACTGTCCGATCCTGATCCGTGCAATACCGCACGTATCTGATCGGACCTAGCCATATCTCCATACGGCCTCTACAACCTTTCGCCCGAAAGCTGAGTAACTGAAATGTGGGGGACTCTAAAGACTCATCAACACCTTGGTTGTGGATTTAACCACTAGCACGTTAGAGGTATAAGCCAATACATAACGGGCTACCAGGTATTGACCAAAAGGGACGTCTGCGAGCGAACTCAGCCTGACACCCTACTGAGCCTGTCAGTGACAATATCCGTGCAGTCCGGTCTGTTCGTCTATGAGTATCGCATGGCGGGCCTAGGGGGTTGGTAAAAGTCAGACCCCCAAAAGCGGTACAAGTCGTGTCGGAGTGTAGCCCAGAACACCCTGAGATACTACTGGAATACCTACCAGTAAATCTCCTTGCCTTGGCCAAGGACTTTGTGTAATGGCTCTCCTAGACACAGCACGACCTCACCCCCAATACCGGGAGAGACGAACCCCTGAAGATACGCTCACTGCCTCCATGTGGCTCGGGACTGTACCCAACTAAAACCTGTTTGCACGACTCCTTTGAGCTGTGGTAGGGTAGTAATCAAAGTACAGTGGGAACTCACACGAGACAAATGACGATCCCCAGGTCGATGAACTAACCTGCACACATGTCACCAGGAAACTGCCATCTGACGTCTGGTATATGACCAACTAGCATGTTCCCGGCGAGTCCTGTCCGGTGTACTCATAACCCAATGAGCACCTGTATACATCTTAGGTGATCCAACTGACACCAGTGGCTTGTGAGACCGGCCACCGCCCCTCGTCGGGGTCTCGACTGTATACACTAGTCTACTAATGGAGTATCGATGCCCAGTCTCGAAACTCCCACGACTAGGGACCTTTTAAGGATAAGCTTATAGACCCCCAGCTCCCACTTATATGATCGCCCTCATACTGCTGGTGGTCAAGCAAGAATCCTAGGGGCTCTATCAACGTGTAATAGCGACGTGTCAGGTCACTTAAAACAGTACACGATGATAAAGGTAAACCAGATAGCATACTATCATCTCGAGTAAGACTGTCCTACCGGGATAGGTCCTCCCTCAATCATTACAATCACGTACCTGTGACCTAATAATTGACTCTGAGGGCACTATCTCCAACACGTTTGGTGTCCGGGCAGTTGTCACTAGCGGGCTTTGGTTTAAGCCAGATCCTAGTGTACGTTTTGGGATTGGTTTTATCTCGTTTGTATTCGTGTTTTCCGGAACACGGATGCGGGTGTGTATACACGGTTGACAGAGACAGAGGCAGAGGATTCTCATTAGGGTTGTTGACTGTTGACTTTTGTTAAACCCTAATGAGAATAAGAAATATGATTAATGATAATATTAATTAAGTATTATTGTGCCATGGTTGGGTTGAAAGGTTAACTTTGTTGACTTGTTGACTTGGTTGACCGGTTGACTGGGTTGGACTTGTTGACCACCATCATTACAATGGCTATCATTTCATGGCATAGACTTTTGCTTGCTTGTTTGTTCACACATTGCATTTAATACATGAAATGATATTGCCATTTGATATGATGATAACCATCACATAATACTCAATTATTAGTATGTGTTATCATGATTTTGGATTATGAGAGCTTGGATGTCACGCCCCGCTTCCCAGAGTACGCTAAAATGGGCACATGACATAGCCAACCATGCTACCTGTGGGTAAGAAGTATCCATCCACAGTCACATTACGGTTGTAGAGATATCAAGAACAAAATAAAACTATCTAAAATATGTCCATAATCCAAGATAACATGAGTCAAGAATAAATAAATAAATGCAGAAGCGAAAGATCCAATACAAAATAACTGGAATGTATGTCCCATAATGCGGGCTCACATCAGGAATAAAATGCAGTAAAGAAAAGCTAACTACTGCTAACACTCACAGCTCTGCCTGTCGGCTGAAGTACTCCTGCTCGGGCTGCGACAGCGGTACAGAATCTGGGCCATGCAAAACCCAGACGTCAGCGCGTCAAGTTATTAAGTAACAACATAATAAACAGGCAATGCGAATATAAACATGAATAAAGCAAGGGTAACAATAATATGAATCAGAGCAGTGCAGGGTAGTGTGCAGTGGGTAAACTGGACTGTTCTATCAGGTTCTCTGTTCTAAAGTCTTTGAAACCAAATTGATGAATCATCGATGTAACTCAATAGTATCCCGTACATACCCAGGACCACGGCCTCAATATTCTCGGGCTGAAACCGAGACATGCCGCTAGGCACCAAACATGAATGTGTACACTCAGTAGTATCCCGTACATACCCGGGACCACGGCCTCAATATTCTCGGGCTGAAACCGAGACATGCCGCTAGGCACCAAACAGGAATGTGTACACTCAATAGTAGTGAACTGTTGAGTTACAAGTCAGGTTTCACCTTTGATTTCCCCATACCCCCAAGTTATATGTGTAAGTCAAGTCAGGTATCCCGAAATCAAGAAACTAATGCCAACACAGGATCAGGTAAACAGATTTGTCTGGATAGACAACAGGAACGGTCCATGAGGACTACATGTCAGGTTTGTTGGCATTAGACACAAGATCAGGTAACGGATCAGGTCATGGTACATCAGGTCAAGTCAAGTAGTATACGGTACCATGTCGGGTCAATCAATATGTAGGTAGCAAGACAGGTCAAGAAGCAAGCGATATCATAGGTGTACTCACAATCAGTTATATAATCAAGCATGGGTATCAACAACATGATATAAGCAATGAATTAAGCAATAGGCAGATTCATTCAATTAGCAATACAGTTATCAATTGTGTCACATAGATGATTTCAACATTATGAGAATGCAGTAAGACAATTATAGCCGTTTAATCATGTTACCAAGTTAAGACTTCATGGATGCAATGATATCTACGTATATATGTTCCAAGTTTGAAAGATAAAATGTTATATAACAATATCGAACACAAAAAAGAGAAATGATCGTACCAAAGTTAAATTTATAGGTTTAGGGTGTCATTAATATGTATGTAAATATTGTTTAGCATGTAGCAAGGAGTACTTGCCTCGACGGGTCGCGGATCGGGAAAACGAAACGTAAAACGTCGGCGGGGAAAACTCGCGACGGGCGCACGGTTCACGGAATGAACCCAAACGACGAACAGTGGAACCACACGGGTCGGGGTACCTCGCTGGAACGTCGGGACGCGTCGCTGGCACGGCCGGATTCCGGCGAGATCAAAAACAGCGAATCGGTCAAGATTGCAACAAGAAAAGAAAAGAAAATAAAGAAAAAGGGAAGGAGGATGGAGAAGGGAAGGCTTACAATGGTCTGTGGGACGGGTGGTGGCGGTCGACGGCGTCGACGAATTCCGGCGGACCACCTGCAGGGGACACCGCGATTAAGAATGGAAACCGGCGCAAGAAAATAAAAGAAAAGGAAGGAAGGAGAAGAAGTGGAGGAAGTGAGGGGGTGTGAAGCTCACCGAGGGGGTGCGTGCGAGGCCGGAGGCGGATCGAGATCGCCGGCGGCGGTCCCACGAGGAGCTGCGGCTGTAAGTGGCCACGGCGCGAGTGCAGGGTGCACGGGAAGAAGAGAAAAGGAGGAGGGAGGTGCGGTGGATCGGTCGAGGGAGAGGAGGCGAGAAGGCCGGAGAGGGTGTCGTCGGTATTGGTGCTGCAACGGCGAAGGGGGTGAGGCGGCGGTAGGGTAGTGCGTTCTTTTCTTTTTTTTTGAAAGAGAAGGAGGAAGGAATTTTTAAAAGAGAAGGAGGAAGGAAGTTGTGTAGAGGAGAGAGAGAAGGATGGAGAGGGAGAAAGAGAGAGAGAGAAGGATGGAGAGAGAGAAAGAGAGAGACGGGGGGAGAGAGAGAGGAGAGATAGAGAGAGGAGGTGTGGGGTCCACGGAAAAGTATGAAGGCTTTGATTGGCTGGGGAGATAGATTAGGTTAGGAAAAATATTTAAAGAAAAGATTTAAAAGATTTTAGGGAACAGTAAATTTATATAGTTAACTTAAAATATGCGATGGTTTAAATATATTAGAAAAATAGGATTTTGGCGCAAAATAAAACATTTTCAAATCGCGTCCGGATCGGGTCCAAAAATTTGAAATTGAAATAATAGAATTTTAGGCGGGATCTAAAAGTGAAAATGAAGTATTTTACAATCAAAAAGCATACCCCCAAAATGGACATACGTACGTGCGCGTAGCCGTCCAAACTCGCCCGTTTCACTGAACGGGACGAGAATACGATGCACGGACGCTACAACAGGGTTAGGAGTATCAAGTAGGCCAAGATGAATATTTTTAATTTTATTTTAGATGCTTTAAATTGTTATATGCAGAAATGAATTTCCGGGTAGAATTTACAATAAGTAACAATCAAGCAAGATAAATAAAATAAGTGCCACACTACGTTCAAACGGTAACTGAAATTAGTAGCATTGGGCTCGGGTGTTACATTGGATGGCAAAAGACTTGCTCATTCTTTCATTTCCTTTCTCTCTCATGCTCAAGCTCTCCCTCTTCCTCTTGCTCTCTCTCTAGCTCAAGGCAACTCCCTCTCATGAGTTGAGAACCATCGCCTTAGAGATAAAAACCCCATATCACTTCTCTACTCATCCTAGTACACAAGGTCTAGCAAGCCAAGTGTTCTAGTTTTTTCTAGTTTGAAGTAGAAATCAAAAGGTAGAAACTTTCGGGTGGATCCATTTTCGGCGTGAGGAGACGACGAGGTGAGCTCGATCCGACCACCGCAAGGAGTTGAAGACGAAAGAGTTCAAGTTAAGGTATAACCCCCTAACCGAGTAGGTAAAACTCCTAGTTAGGTTATTAGATAGTTGTTTAACAAAGATCCGTATTTTGAGTGCATGTTACCACCCTAGAAAAAATCGTTTTTCATCATTTCCGCAATTCCAAAAAACCGGGAACGGGTAACGTGGACTTACACTGAGACCCACACACCAACAGAAGATCACTCCCAATATCCACCGGGAGATCAACGGAAGACAACATTTGATGGAGACCTGAAAAGGACCTCCATCAAGATAGGACCAGTGGTACTTTATTTATTTAATAATCCTCTCTCTGTCTATCTCTCTCTCAAATTCTCAAATCCAAATCTTACTTTCTTTTCATCAACCAAACAAAAATTACAAGGATCCACAAATTCAACACTAAGAATCCAAATCCAACCAAACAACAAATTACCAAATCCGAAATTTTCAACCGTACTATTTTGGAATCCAAATTTCTAAATTCTACAACCAAACAGGCCCTTAGAAGCAAACATAGAAGAGAATAGAGACTAAAAGGAAACATACAGATAATACAAATTGAACAGAGAAGAAAGAAGAATAAATAAAGACCCCGAGCAAAATTTGTTAGCTTTCCCTCCTATATTCTTGCCTCTTGAGCTCTGTGCTTATAACATTATGTCTCTACATACAATACTTTCATAACTTCTAAAGAGTTAATTCCCTTTCAAATAATTTTGAATATTGTGGAAGACCGTCTTTGTTTCCTTTAATTTTCAATATTTGCTTTACTAATTGCTCTTAAAGTAAATTTAAAATGTAGCAACCATCAGGTTTAAAGTGTCAAAGTTTTGAAAGGCCACACAATACCTAATCTTCCATATATTCCAAAGATTGATTTTCTCCACTGTCACATCATTTAAATACAATACTATAAAATATTTTGATAAAGATTAAAATAGGACAAAATGTTTCTTATTAAAAAGTGCTTCATGTAGATGAAATATAATGAACAGTTGGCAAGCAAGTTAATTGCAATCATTTATATATTTGGTTTGAATGGTTTTATTTTAGTGTCCACGGGACAGGATTAATTAGTATGATATAACTTTAAGGTCGTAAGATTTGTATTAAAAAATTTCATTTGAAATGCATGTAGCAAATCATGTGATTTTTATGAGCTATATGTTTTATCAATTAACTTATGGGGAGAGAATGAATCAGATAAATTAGATTAGGTATGGCATGCAGGACGCGGTTTATGTTACAGAATTGACATAACTCATTTTTTAAATATAGCTTAACACAAATGTTTAGCGAATCCAAACGTATCTAAGATAGAGCTTCCTTGCGGTTAAGCAAGGGATACAGAGACCAAACCTTATTTTTTCGTTCGGGCTATTACCCGACACACTCATGCGCCCGGAAAGAAAAAAGACTTTCAAGGAAAACACAAATGTTTCCTCTTAAATGCCAATTCCTGTGGGCCCTCTATGAATAAATAATTGATTGTTAAATCATTTGATAACCTCATGTTTCAGGGGGGAAATCAAAGAGGAAAAATCAAAGAAAACTTCTTACACATATGGTACGCTTTCATGAATCAGACACCAGCCTTTTGTTTTCAAATTCCAAAGAGGTCCCCCTACCCCCACCCTAAACACTCAAAACCCCCCCGTTCAGGTTCTCTCGGAAATGCCTAGTCTTTAATATAAGTTATCCATTTAGTCATGAGTGCATCGTGATAGAGCTTCGGATCTCCTTCAGATGCTGTCCTACGTCGATCCTGCGATGGCTGTCTTGGACGGCTGTGATTTAGTTTTGGAGTTTTTGGGTGTGGATCTCAATGGGTTGGTGTCGGACGCCGAGCAACCTGCAAAGAAGTCCCGAGGTGGGTGACCACCGTAGGACCCTCCGACGATCAAGTTAGAGCCGAGAAATAAAAGCAGAGTAGTGGAGTATTGAGATAATTCTCGTTACCTGAGGCGTCTGAGAGAGGGGTTTATATAGGGGTCGTGTGGAGCGAGCGGGTGCAAGATCACCGCCGTCAGTTACGCCCCAGTGTTATTCTCGTCTTGAATGGCGGGATGCGCTAGCGTGGAACGCGGATCGTGGGGAAGCGAATATCTCGTCCTGGCGATATACGCGGAACCGTTACGGGACGCATGGGATCCGCGCTCCTGGTTGATCGGGGAAGGCCGAGGAAGCTCGGCACGTCGGGGACTCGGAGACGAGCCGGGAGGCCGAGAAAGCTCGGCACGTCAGGGGCTTGGAGACGAGCCGGGAGGCTGAAATAGCTCGAAGACGAGTTGTTGGTAGTTTCCCCGGCGAAGGCGGAACATATTCAGAGAGGTCACCTGGAAGGCCGAACATGTTCCCCGAGACGAAGTCCCGAGGAATTCTCACAATGCAACTCGTTTATTCCACCTCCATAGCCTTCGGGACACGTCATCCGCCACATATCGTAATCTGAGGAGACACCACTTGTGAGCATCGTCATTAGCGCCCCACTCTCGTTCTGACCTATCCAAGGGTCGGGTCGAGAGTAGTGTGCTCGGTCTTTCTTCTGCTCAATTTGGAGCCAAGGAATCGTAACGCGGATCGCCTGGGAACGGCACGGTATTTGGCAGGCGCGTCGTTTCGATTTTTTGGGCCCATGTGTCGTCTCGTCGCGCGCCTGAATCTTCGCGCGTATCCCCGATAGCGTCAGCGGATCAAATAAAATGATCGCGTTTTAAAGAGGGGGCGCCGTTTAAGTCGGTCGCCAGTTGGGATACGGGCCACGTGTCGGGCGTCGGTTAGCGGACGCGACAGGCTGTCGCTGTCACCTACAACCGAAGGGATGTCCCCAATGGCCGATCGCTACATGGAGCTCTGACAGCTGGAAGGCGCGACGTTTCGTTTTGGCGGGAGTCGATCTGGGCCGCCGGATGCTTTCTTTGGAGTGTATAAATGGGAGGGGACCCCTCTAGGGCCAACACTTCTGCCATAATTTGCTTTAGTTGTCGAAGATTGCTCGGCGCTCATTCCTTTCAGATCGTATCACCCGTGATTTTTCCTCGGCGAGCCCATTCCCTTGAATCAGGTTAGATATCTTCGTCTGAGGAGTCTGTAGAGATAGTTAGGGTTGAGTCGGACGATGAAACACCGGTTGTTGGAGCTGAGTCCAGCGGGTCTTCCTCCTCCTCAGCTTCAAATAGCCGAGAGTGTTCTTCTGTCGCGTCGTCTGTGTCGGGCTCGCCCCTAGAGCCAAGGCTGCCCGTGTCGTTCGCCGTCAGATGGAGACAAGGGCGCCTAAGGCGCGCATCGGGAACGCCCGTGATGCGCCTTCTGTTTTGAGGAATGTGGATGAGCTTACCGAGATTCGGGCTCACCGAGATTCGGGCTCGATTCCATATTCCCTCCAACTATTTGCTTCACTTAGCTAGAGAGAGTGAGCGGGCGGACCAGGTGCAGGGCAAAAAGATTGCCCTGTATTTGGAAGCATTTCGGGTCGGAATGTGTCTGCCCTTCTCAGCTGAGGTATGTGGGGTGCTTTACTGCTTCCATCTTGCCCCGGGCTAGCTAGCGCCGAACTCGTGGAGAATCCTCCTAGGGTTTCTGGTCCGGTTGAAACTTGAAAATATTCCCTTCAGTTTCACCCTCCTCGTTTCCTTCCTCTGTTATAAGAATCACACTGGCACCAGCAAGGATGAGCCGAGCTGAGTGTTGTAACAACCCTAAACTTTTTGTACGATTTTTTTCAAAATACAGAAAGGAGTACCTAAGCCTGAGCACAAGTTATAAATTAAATTTGCTTTTGAACAGCAAGAAAGCACGTGTAGCTCATTGGTAAAGCCTTGCACTGCTGTGACGTATCCCCTGTGATCGAATCCCCCCAGCCACATTATCTTTTTATTTAATTTTATTTTAATCTTTTAGAAACCCAAGGGTTTACACGTGCACTACACGTAAAATGAAGAGATACAAAATAATCAAACACGTGCACTAGGGTATATGAGACTACGGGGACACGTAGCGACGATCCAAACCCATTCCACCGGTTCAAGACCGGCGAGTTTTGAAAAAAGACCGGCACCGCCAGTTTAGCCCGACGGTAATGCCTCCAAACTTTGACCCCACACCCCTTGGACTCCCCCTACTAAACCTAGACTGTTTGTTTTCTTTACACATTTTCCAGAGAAATTAAATCACCTTTAATCCAATTTTTAATGCATATTTTTAATGCATTCTTTAACCCTCAAAACCCTAATTTTCCCTATAAAAACCATACTCCATTTCACCTCTCCTCACTCAGAATTTCATTACAAAAACTCTCCAAAATTCTCAAGTCCATATAGTGTGCAAGTGGAGTTAGCAAAGGGCAAGATTCCAACGACGTTTCAAGGTGATTCTGGCGACGAAATGACACCCCGACGCTTCCCTTGTCTTCCACTACCTCTCTTCTTTCTCGATAGCCAGTAAGTCCTCTCTCCCCATCTCTTCTCCTATTTTAAAAGTTTAATTTCTAAAACCCGACGGAAGCGGAGTTAATCCGACTTTCGATTCGGTTTTCTTTAAAAATTCTCTTTTTATTAAACAATAAAATACCATACTCTCATATAATATTTAACAAATATTAAAAAACACATTAAAACAGGTTTCATATCAAAACAATCATTTATGCAACTTTTATTGTATTTTTACGGTAAAATACCATATACTTTAGTTTCGACATAAATCAACATAATACTTGTATTACCTTTAGACAACTTATGAGATAATGACCTACCTCATCACAACACACATCATTGACATAGCACGATGAAAGTTTGGGATATTAGTTATGGGATAATACGACATTACAAATAAATACCATCAAACTTGCAAAACCATTTTTTTAAAAAGTGTGTTAATCAATTTCTTACAATTGCACCTCTACAACCCACTTTAGGGACCCCGTTCAGGATGGTGCGGGTTATCGCACGTCCTCGGGCTTACTAGACTAAGATACAGACCTCCGAAAGGAGCATTCGATCTCGATGGAATTTTAATGAATTTTTCTTTAGAAAATGAGATTTCTACAAAAATAAATAAAATTATTTTTATTAAATATATATATATATAACTATTATCAAAATATCTATTTTAATTATATTATATAAATATTTCAACTTTCTAAATCAAAGGAATCAGCATTGCAGGAAAATACCATTACAATTTAATGTAATATACCGATATTTCAATAAAATACCATATACAATAAAACTAGGTTTAACTCACTAGAAAGTTCACTTTTATAAAATATACATCTATGAAAACCATAAAGACGGTGATTAAATACTTGAGGTGTATTTTAAAAATGTATCAAAACTATTTTTACATAAAACCCCCTCAAGTTATGCTTTATTATAATAAGAACCCTAGTAAATATAGGTTTAAGCGGGACCAATTCTCTTGAGGCTCAGGGAGCCATAGAATGTGGGTGCTTGCCTATCTAAAGTAGACAATCTAACAACGGTATTATCAACACGGTAATTGTCTTTGAAAAAAACACAAATCCTGTCGTTCATGTGCAGTAGTTACCGATAATACCAAAACAATCAGGACTTCAATTCTGTTTAAAAGTCTGACTCGGTTCGAGTCACAGTCTAATCTAAAATCAATATGACTTGAATATGATTCAAGTATCACTCCATTTACAACATGAATCTGTGAATGCCAGAATACAATCTATAACAACATGAACATGACTCGACTGAACCGAACCATGGATATATTCCATTTACATGACTATCCATTTACATCCATTCCATTTGCTGATATCATGGTTTCGGCAAGTCTTCCATTTATTACAAGACAATACAATACAATAAGTACAATCAATACAATAAGACATTACGGGGTTTATAAAGGGGTAGAATGGTACGGATAATGTTAAAGGTGGCACGAGGTGGTCATTTAAGACATAATTATATCCATGTCATTGTTCCGTGGTATTTTCGACGGAGCCTTGTACTACGGTTTACCAAAGTCCACGGTGTAAGTTTGACTCCTCTCGTATACACTGGCATATTCTGTACCAAGGTACAAACAACCGCGTTAACAATATAATCAAACATTACTAGTCTTATTCTCTTTCTGTCTATTCTATCTCTACTCATTTTTGGGACTTACCGAGCGATTGTTTGCTGACGACATTCCTTTTCTTCTTTCTTTGGAATGTTGTCAGGTGATTCGGACGCATTAGAGACCGAGCCCAGTACTGAGGATTTGGAGCAGTTTGCTTTTGACCCGGAGCTTTAGATACTTGTACATACTTTTCATTTCAGTTATGCCATTGTTTAGGCATCGCTTTCTATTCATGTATTTACATTTCAGTTGTACATGTAAAAGAATGTTTAATAAATAAAGTTGCTATTCATTTACATTCATGTCTCTTGTGTACTTTACTTTATATTGCTTAGTTACGCTTAGCGTGTTTACTTCTGAGTAAATACATAGCGGACCCCGCCGCGTCCCCTCCCCGTACACTGGGAAGCAGGGCGTGACAAGTGTACTTTTCCTTCAAAAAACGTAAGGGCGGGTGGCTGGGTCGGGTGTGGTAGCCGTCCCTTCTTCCATCCATGAATGGAAGGAGAAGTTCATTTTCGTCGGGCCACCCGAGGGCGAGAATTGGTCCGTGCCTACACAGTGGCACATGGCTGACTGCCCGAGGGCGAAATAGTCATCTTCACCCGAGGCAAGGGTGGTGTCATTATGGGAGCCGATCCAGCGGGCCAACGTCCTGTTTTCTGAGCAGGCCCTGAGCTAGGCTGGGCTCAGCTCTGTGCGCTTTCTGGGTAAGTTAGGGCCATAGACGATCTATTTAGAATTTGATGAATTTTCTTTATCCTTTTCAGCGTCACTAACTCTTTTTGTGTATTCCCCCCTTTTTGCAGAGCAAATGGACCGATCCAAGTTCTTAGCTGCCATGGCCGTGAAGGCCCAGAAGAAGACCGGGGCGGAAGCTCATCCCGACCGGGTCTGAGCTCGGCTCCGAGGCCTACCCCGCCGAGCAAGCCTTCAGCTGCGTCACCCCGAGTCCCCGAAGAGTGCAGCAGGGGGGCAGAAGCATGTGCGGGATCCGGCGGCTCGAGCGAGGGAAGAGGAGGAGGAGACCGAGCCCACCGACGCCTCCCTAAAAAGGCACAAAAGGACGGTTTCTCGGGCGCCTCCTTCTACCGGGATCCCAATACAGGAGGGGGACTTCTTCTTCGAGGTGCCCTCGGAGCTCTCCGTTGCCGACAGATTGCTCTTAGACATAGAGCAAGCAGCTGGGGGCAAGATTTCCCGGGGGACCCTGAAGGCCCAGGTGGCCGCCATCGCTCAAGAGGCAGTTTAGGTCGGTATCCATTTTCCTTTAAGAATCTTCTTAAGCATATTTTTTCAGTTTGAACGTTTCTAACTCCTTTTGCTGCTTTTCCTCAGGTCCTCCACCACTGCGCCCTCATTGTAAATATAGAATCCGAGAAGATAGCCCCGGCCATGAAGAAGGCGGGTGAATCATCCTCACGGGAGGAGGATATGTGCCTTCGGCTGCAACAAGCGGAGGAGAAGATAGCCGCCCTCGAATCCCGGGTGGTCTCCGAGGAGCTGACGAACTCCAAGTATAAGGAATCTCACCGACTTCTGAGTGAATCCAACCGGGCTATCCAGACCAAGTTGAAGGAGGTTGGTAACCTCTATAACGCAATGAAGAAGTCGAGGGACGTCAGTAGGAAGGACACCCGGGTGGCACTCGAGGCCGTGAAGCTTGCCGAGGTCCGGGCGGTGAAGTCCGTGGAAAGGTATAAAGCATCGGACCAGTTCTACACCGACCTCGCCGAAGCCTCGGTCATCGTTTGGCACCAGGCTCTCGACACCGTCAAGGCGTTGATACCGGAGTTCATCGACAGCGAGCTCCGGGTCCAGTACCCTCTCTCTGAGGATGCACCGTATGTGGAAGTTGCCGGGGCGGCCGCTACGGGTGAGGCCGCCGGGGAGGTCGCCGGGGGTGAGGCTGTCAGTGGAAGCACCGACTTAGAGGTCATCGTTTTGGTCCCCGACACTGGCGTCGAGTGAGGAAAGATCCTCCCCGAACCTACGGCCTGAGCTTTCCTGCCCAGGGTATTTTTTTCAAAGTTTTGTAAGCCTCCGGGCATTTTTGTAAGGCTGAGGAGCCCAGAATACCTTGTATTTATTTTTAGATCATAAATAAAGTGCACCTTCTTCTTCATTATCCAAATGTTTAGCTTGCATACTTTTGTTTGTATCTTCATTCTGTAAGTATATTTAGCTCGTCAATAGACTCATCCCGCGGGTGTTAAGTCGTGGGTTGGTGTCCGGCCTTTTTATGCGATGATCGCACGTCGAGTGTAAGTCGAGTAACAAAAGGTCAGTACCCTCCCGTTCCCTGGAGTCGAGGTGGCGATCGTTCATTTAGCATAAATCGAAAAATAGCTAAGTTATAATAGGTCGGTGTTGACTGATTCTTCCTTGATGAGGACGTTGGATCCATCTTTTCTTAGGGCAGGAACCTACCCTACACGGTCGAGCTGAACAGGAGTATGTTCGATGGCCTCTTGGTGAGAGCTTTAGATCCTTAGCATTGATGGGTAGGAAGCTACCCGCTAGGGATGGACCGGGCAGGAAGTTGCTCGGTGGTCTCGCAATGAGGGCTTTAGATCCTTAGCGTTGTTGGGTAGGAAGCTACCGGCTAGGGATGGACCGGGTAGGGAAGCTGCTCGGTGGCCTCGTTAAGAGGGATTTAGATCCTTAGCGTAGATGGGTAGGAAGCTACCTGCTAGGGATGGACCGGATAGGGAAGCTGCTCAGTGGCCTCGCTAAGAGGTCTTCAGATCCTTAGCATAGATGGGTAGGAAGCTACCCGCTAGGGATGGACCGGGCAGGAAAGCTGCTTGGTGGCCTTGTTAAGAGGGCTTCAGATCCTTAGCGTAGATGGGTAGGAAGCTACCTGCTAGGGATGGACCGGGCAGGAAGCTGCTCGGTGGCCTCGCAATGAGGGCTTTAGATCCTTAGCGTAGATGGATAGGAAACTACCTGCTAGGGATTGGCCAGCATGAAATTGCTCGGCGGCCTATTGGCAAGGAATTTGGATCCACGGCGTTGTTGGGCAGGAAGCTACCCGCTGCTGATGTGCCGAGCAGGAAGCTACCCGGCGGCCTCGAGAGGAGGGCTTTCGAGTCTCCCCTGGGCCTTCGCGAGGTGTCGTTCAAACTTTCGTGGGCCGCATTGGTGGGAGTGAGGGCGCCGTTCAACCTTCCGCGGGCCGCATTGGCGGGAGTGAAGGCGTCGTTCAACCTTCCAAGGGCCGCATGGCCGCCTTTGAAAATAAGCATAGCCGACACGTAGCTGTTCCACATCGGGAAATTGAGACGTCCGGCGATTCGCGTCGCCGCGTGAGTAAACTTTTGGCCATTGAAAGGTTTTGTTGAGGCTATAAATAGCGAAGGTATGTTGGCTTTTTTCTAGCCTTGTGTTTCTAAAGATGGCCGGCGTCCGTGTGTGCTCATCAGGGAGATCATTTCTCGTGACGATGTGTATCTTTATAGCCTCGATCGCTTCGAACAGATGTACGAGGCGGTGATAGACCACCTAGAGGGCCACTTTAGACGCCTTCTGTTCGCTATAGTGCCCTCAAGTCAATTATTGGATCACAGGCACGTGATTGCAATGATTGAAGAAGGACCTATACCGGTAGAACAGTCTTACTCGAGATGATAGTATGCTATCTGGTTTATCTTTATCATCGTGTACATGCTTCAGGTGACATTACAGATCATAATTACATATTGATAGAGCCCATAGGATTCTTGCTTGACTACCAGCAATATGATGGCGATCATATACTTGAGAGTTGGGTGGTCTATAAGTACATCCTTAAAGTGTCCCTAGTCATGGGAGTTTCGAGACTGGGCATCGATACTCCAAGAGTAAACTAATGTATACGGATTGAGACCCCGACGAGGGGCGGTGGCCGGTCTCACAAGCCATTGGTGTTAGTTGGTTCACCTAAGATGTATACAGGTGCTCATTGGGTTATGAGTACACCGGACGGACTCGCCGGGAACATGCTAGTTGGTATTATACCTATTGTCAGATAGCAGTTCCCTGGTGACATATGTACAGGTTAGTCTATCGACCTGAGATCGTCATTTGTCTCGTGTGAGTTCCCACTATGCTTTGATTACGACCCTACCACAGCTCAAAGGAGTCGTGCAAACATGTTTTAGTTGGGTACAGTCCCGAGCTACATGGAGGCAGTGAGCGGATCGTCAGGGGATTCATCTCTTCCGGTATTGGGGGTTGATGTCGCATTGTGCACGGATGGCCATCACCAGAAATCCTCAGCCGGGGTATCAGCCGGGGTAGACGAGAATTACCGATCTAGGATCGGTAGTTTCTCAGTTGGTGATAGGTTTCTTGCCAGCACTAAATGTTAAGTTAGTAGGGGTCTGACTTTATCCATACCCCTAGACTCGATATGCGATACTCATAGACGAACGGACCGGACTGTACGGATGTTGTCATTGTCAGGCTCAGTAGGGTTTCAGGATGAGTTTGCTCGTCGGCCCCCCTTTCACTCAATACCTGGGTAGCCGTTATGTAAAGCCAGTGCCACTGACGTGCTTGTGGTTAAACCCACTGCCAGCATATTGACGAGTCTTTAGAATCCTACACAGAGGGTTTTCCTGGTTCGGGCGAAATGTTGTAGAGGCCATATGGTTTTATGGCAGGGTTCGATCATATACGTGCACTTGTGCACGGATCATGATCGGACGGATAATACTAGTGGGCTTTGGTTTAAGCCGGATCCTAGTATTATATTATTGGAATTTTTTCGTCTCGTTGTATTCGTATTCAGTCGGAATACGGATGCGGGTATGTATATACGGATGAGGGGTATTCTTGTAATTCATTACAAGATAATTTTAGGGTTGCCATTTCTTTTCTTGGATTAAACATTTAAGTTAATACTTAATATTATTGTTTGGTTAAAATTGTGAGTGTAAGTTTTAGATTGTGAGTGCAAGTCTTGGCATTGAGCATTCAATGTGGCATGTGCATTGGTTTTGTTTGGTGTGAGATATTTGTGAGATATTATTGAGAGAAGGCAGATCTTTTCTAGTGCAAGGTTTTTCTTTAGTTGCTTGCTCACAAATACATCACAACACACACATTGAAAAAGAACAGACACTCATTTTTCTTCACAAGCCAATTCTTGAGCTCACTCTTTCCCTTCATGGCAACTTCTTTCACCTCCACCCTAACATGTCTTATGTGTTGAGAAACCTAGGGTATATTGAGATAAAGTATTCACACACAATCTCTACTTCATCTTGGCTATCTAGGCTAGCAAACTAGATATCCGAGTTGCTTCGTTTTTGAGGCGAGAGCCCGTATTACTAATTCTCGACGTGGATCGTCTTCGACGAGGGAGACCGGAGACTGAACTTGATCGAGGAAACCGCGAGGAGCTTGGGACAGAGGTTGAAGACCGAAGGACACGGATCGATCGGTATAACCTCTCTAAATTCTTTTCATAGAACTAGTATAGGGTTAATGGTACGATCTGTCGATTAGGGTTCCGTTAGCGCCGGTTTTTTAAAGTTTTTGTTCCACGTTTGGCCACGGATTGATGGCCGGGACACTACCGTAACCCTACATGGTATCAGAGCCAACCCATTAACCACATACTAGTTGGTTTAGACAATATTAAAGTATCGAAACCGAAACAACTCCGAAATATCACTCGATGTATTCCATTCTCTGTCGATTTTTTAGCGGTCTTCTAAAATTATTTTAGCAACTGCAGAAGACTACTCTGATGACAACTAGAACATACCCCAAATACGAACCCCTTTCACCTGAAATGACCTGGCCACATGACCAAAATTTCCGAGCCGGCCGGTCCTAGAAGGGAATTGGGATTTGAAATTTTGGGTGTGTGTTAGTCTCTGGAATATTGGTTCAGTGGTATTGTTAGTTTAGCCCAGTTTGGATATGGTTTTATCTACTTGTTTGGAGCTATTCGGGATTATTTCAAAGTCGATATTTCTAACATTGTTTAAAATTTACAGCACATGCATTACTATCTGCGACCGTGAATGTCATTAGAGCGGTACAACTTGTCTAATTGCTATAGTTCGTTTAGACGGATTTGCGAACGTGACATTCATGTTGATGTTCTGTGTTGTGCTATTGCGGATTCATCATGGTGGATAGCTTGGTTGCAATGTTAGTACAGTTTAGTTTCATTTGTACATTTGATATCGCGGAGCGAGCGTCCGACATGTGGACTGCCGTCACTGCCTGTTTGTATATTATTTGTTTGGGGCACGACCGGGTTGAGGTCGATATCACCATTGTACATATTTTCTTTTCTGTACTAGGATTACCCCGCAGTGGAGTGTACGGATAGCCGGGTTCTGGAGGGCAACGGGTCCGCATCTCATGGCGTTGAGAAAGAAGGGGCTTCACTCTAGAATTGGCAGGCTATTCGCCGCACTCTTAGGGGGTACAGGTTAACCCAAGGAGGGGTGCTCAAGTTACTGGATTTCGTAAAGTGCTGGGTGACCCATTCACTTTGGTGAAGGGGGCTGCCTCGCTTCTGGTTTTGACGGATAACTTTCCACACTCGTAGGGGTCTATGTTCTCATTGCATAGGCTATCCATACGACCAGGGAAACGTCGGGTTTTACTTGCGGCTCAAAGGAAACCCAGGGCTCCCAGATTATCTGTATCGTTCTGTGATGTTGCATTTATCATACTTGGAGCGATTATTATATATTGTTATATATATACTAGTAGATATTGTATATGTTTTACACCCGTGCTAGTCCAGCCCCTGCTCTGTCGTTAGTTAAGTAACCTAACGGGTGATGACGGGGCCCAGTGGAGAATGCGGATGGCATATACGTACATCATATTTTCATTCTTTTGTGGTGTAATTAATTGATGGGACTATGTTGATTCAGATCAATGCAAGGAAAACAGACCTATTCAATATTATTGAAACAAATTTTAAAAAGCTGTTATTACAAGAACGTTTTCTTTTGTTTTTCACAGCGGTATTCGGTTATGATTATCCAGCACTTCATTCCACGAGGCAAGAGCCGAGATCCCCTCACTGGGAGTGACCTCTTGGGAAGAAGTTTGTGTCAGGGTAATAACTTCACTATAGTCGATTACTTTTTTCTTTGCATTGAGATATTCAGTTGGAATGTCCTGCACCTCATTCCACGAGGAAAGAGCCGAGATCCCTTCACCAGGAGTGACCTCTTTAGCAAAGGTTTTCGCCACTATATATTTATAAGCTATCCGGTTCCTTCAACGATATCAAGTTCATTACGTTAAAGGTATTTTGCCAAAAACCATTCGTAGCCCTCCGTCATTTCAGACGGGTGGCACTTAGTATTCATGCTATATTTGTTGGCCTTCATCATGGCATAGTGTATGGTAGCTATTTGTTACTTTTCTGTTGCATAGATAGATGCGTTGGTTTAGGACAGTCGTACTACTATTTTGGCCTTCGTCAAGGGTATGTACGGGTGGGTTCAAATTAACCTGGACAATGACGGGTAGAACTTGACATGTGACTTATGATATGTTGGCCTTCGTCAAGATCATAAGAGCATGGGATAGAAATCACATCGGGAGTTTCAAACATACAGGAAACTTGCAGACATGCGCATACCTTCTGTAGTGTGATAACTTGAGTGGATTCCATCAGGTTATCATGCGATGATAGTTGGATCCCGATTCTCACTGATGAGTTGGTTTACTCCTCGTGTGATTTTAGATGATCCCGACTAATTCTTCTTTCAAGTTTGGAGGAGAATTTGCGGATACAGTGCGAGACATCCTGATTAGATAAAGTGATTGACCATTCTGATCTAGGTTAGAGTGCATGCTGAGTGTTTCTTTTCTCTCTCTCTTTGGCTGCGTCCATGGCCCAACCCTAGACTATAACTCGGTAACCAAGTTAACTGGACATTCTTAAAACACATTGACTTTTAGATTGTCAGAGTTGCATATATCATTGCCACTCCTTCTTTTACCCTTTACACTTCTCCGAAACATTCCGTATCACTGCGAAGATTCACATTTATTGGATATGACCATCGTATAGTTACATACGAACTCGAAGAAACTTGTTTCAGATTCGAGAATGGTTTCCGTTTCTGGAGAAATTGAATAGGACTATTCAGTTGTCTTTTCCTTTTACCTTCTCTCAGGTTATGAGGGCTCTTAGGATTAGGAGAGGGTACACCTATTGCGCTTATTGGATAGTTTTCTTTCAAACCATAGGCAGGTGCCAAAAGGTGGGGAAGGAAGAAAACCAATTAGCTTAAGTGTGTTGTACAGAAGGTAATAAGTAAAGAAAAATAAAGGGATTAAAAAGAGGGCAAAGTAAATTGCGACTGCTATCATTCACGACCAAACCGCGTATATCATCGCCACTCCTACTTCACCTTTGAATTTTTCCAGAACACTCTATATCACTACGAAGATCCATATTTATTGGATAATTTATCGTATAGTTATATACGAACTCGAAGGAAATTGTTCCAGTTCCTGAATGGATTCTGGTTCAGGAGAAATAGAATAAGGTTTATTCAGTTGTCTTTTATCTTTACCTTCTCTCAGGTTGCGATTACTTCTAGGATTAGGAGAGTACACATATTACGCTTATTGGATAGTCTTCTTCCAAACCATAGGCTGGTGCCGAACGGTAGGGAAGGAAGAAAACCATTTAGCCTAAATGTGGTGTACAGAAGGTAATGAGTAAAGACAAATAAAGAGATTTGGAGAGATGGCAAAGAAATATACGGTTACAGTCAGGAATATGGATAATGGAAGAGGCATTACTAGGAATACCCGGCTACCCCTTCGAAATATTTACATGTTTCAGTTTCACTGTGCGTTGTTAATTAGAAAACTGATTTCCCAATTAGATACTTACTCCAAGATATGTATTTACCAGGTTTGATTCTCACATCTGTATAGTTTTACAGATGATGAGTGGGAGTAAATTATTGGGAATTAGGTGATTATATCCTCATTATATCGGAATTCGTTGTAATTGGTGATATTTGAAGAAATCACCTGGGGTTTTACCTGATGGCAAATATTTGGTTTTGAATATCCGTTGTTATGCACCAATTTCAAACTGATATATCTGTACGTTTATTTTATAAAGTGATATATAACTTTTTGAAATTGTATCCATGACATTTACCTATATCAGTTGGTGATTGGGTAAGGAGCATTAAACAGCGGTGTAATTCTTCTTAACCATAGTACAGTTTTCAACCTATGATTCACAGGATTTGAGTTATTCAACTCAGGAGACTTATACAAAGTATTGTATGTTGTCCAGTATCCATTAGGACAAAGGGGTTGGTACTCGTACTATATTCTGTTTACTTGTGACTTCTTTAAGTTTTAGACAAGTATTTCGTAGAAATATAAGGTCCAAGTTTTGAGAAGTTATAGGTATAAGAATAAAGTAGAGAACCATGTGTTGCAAGTATCAGTATTCTTCAAGGTGATCGAAGATATAGATACTTGTGTTTGGTATTCTGTTGATAGTAATGGTTTTGAGAACTTGCTTCTCTTTCAAATTAATCATATTTGGATGCACTCCTAGTTGAGTAATGTTGATCGGCCTCTCTCCATTTAGTTGACATGCACTGGAGACAGCTGCATGATTTGAATCTGGTTCCAATTAAATCAGTGCCTCTGTTTTTATATTGTCTATAGAATGGTTCATATCTTAATGATGTTAAGGTATATGGAGTTTTTCGGCTTATGCTTAAAACCAGACTCTGGATAACTCAAGACACGTTTCTGTAATGGCAGTTTGTGGGTTATCCTGGGCTATGACGAGGGTTAACTTTCTACCATCCGGAAGATCAGTGATATTGTTCTTGACTCGCCACAGTTTTAGCAAAATGGATTTTTTCAAAAAACAGTAGTGGGAGTATGGTAGAACTGGAAGTGATTCCAAAACCACAAACGATTACTGAAAATTTAATAGAACCTAAAGATTCAATCGGGTTTGACATTCCATTAGCCACTCCGCAGATATGGTGGGTAACCTCAGGCACCCGAGAGGTATTTCAGTATCCTCAAAGACGGTGACAATGAGGTTCTTATTTACCCAGACTTGCCATTACTGTTGTTCTAGACTATGAGACCCGACATGAGGATGAGTATAGCCTCGTTCTAAACTAGTTTTAGAAGCGCACGTATATATGACTCTGCCAGACGGTTGTTGTAGTCATTGGGAGTAGCGGAAGCATAGTGGACAAGTTGCTTATGTTTATTTATAGACTAAAGCAGGTATACGGAGATAGATCATCTATTTTTGATGTGACGGTCATAGGTTTTGACTTCATTAGAATAGGAGATAGATCTGTTACGAAGGTAGTAGGGTGTGATGTCATGGTATTTGGATGATATACACTTTGTAGGAAGTGAAATTCCTATACTACAATCGGTTATACTGTGGTTTTCACACAGTGGTTTCTCCACATAGGATATGTATATTATATCTAGCATTCTGGTTACTGAATCTATAGTTTTAGATCTAGATTTGGGTAGTTTCCCAATCTGGGTACTTAGAAAGTATTCTAAAGGTGTTTTAGAATGAACGACTCCTGGTATGGTGGTGTACCAGCAGGTGATGGAGTCACCCTCTCTAAAGGTGTCTTACAGACTAAAGAAGAGAGTGATGTGCATGATTGGCATATCACTTGCTTAGGCAATTGAGTCAATCATGAGATGTCAAGTACCGCACCAGATGTTGTTTTTGCACTAGATGCAATAAGTTGATATATTAATCCAATCCTGGAAAAACGTTCGGAAGCAGTTTATTAACATAAGAGGATGTTCTAGGGATTTGGTAACGGCACCCTCTTTCGGGAGACGGTTATCATTCCAGTCTTCTAAGGTGACCTGGATGACAGAGTGACCGTCAGAGTTATAATTTTTCCTCTTTTGAAGGGCAGTAGTTTGGACAGGTGGTCCAAGCGGATACTGAGAGAGGTATGGCGCAGGATACTGATTAAATTCAGTAGACGATACATTCTAAGAAGTTTACTGGATTTGGAGTTCATTTGTGAACTGGGTCCCATCAGATATCCAGACATATTCTAAGACAGGTATTGCTCATTTCGGGAGATGTCTTTCTCCGCGAACTTGAGATAAAGAGAGACATAGAAAGAAATATTGGAGCGGATCCACTCACTGAGGCTATTTCTCGAACGCAATAGTTTTACAAATGAGTTTTTTGAAACTGATTAGTAGAGAAGTTGGGTGTTCGGTATCACACGAGCTGTGAGTATGCGACACCGCAATAATTAATCTTAAGTGCAAGTGGGAGATTGTTGGCTATAGTGCCCTCAAGTCAATTATTGGATCACAGACACACGATCGCAATGATTGATGGAGGATCTATATCGGTAGAACAGTCTTACTCAAGATGATAGTATGCTATCTGGTTTATCTTTATCATTGTGTACATGCTTCAGGTGACATTACAGATCACTATTACATGTTGATAGAGACCATATGATTCTTACTTGACTACCAGCAGTATGATGTCGATCATATACGTGAGAGTTAGGTGGTCTATAAGCACATCCTTAAAGTGTCCCTAGTCGTGGGAGTTTCGAAACGGGCATCGATACTCCAAGAGTAGACTAGTGTATACGGATCGAGACCCCGACGAGGGGCGGTGGCTGGTCTCATAAGCCATTAGTGTTAGTTGGTTCACCAAAGATGTATACAGGTGCTCATTGGGTTATGAGTACACCGGACGGACTCGCCGGGAACATGCTAGTTGGTATTATACCTATTGTCAAATAGCAGTTCTCTGGTGATATGTGTACAGGTTAATCTATCGACCTGAGATCGTCATTTGTCTCGTGTGAGTTCCTACTGTACTTTGATTACTACCTTACCACGGCTCAAAGGAGTCGTGCAAACAGGTTTTAGTTGGGTACAGTCCCGAGCTACATGGAGGCAGTAAGCGGATCGTCAGGGGATTCGTCTCTCCCGGTATTGGGAGTTGATGTCGCTTTGTGCACGGATGCCATCACCAGAAATCCTCGGCCGGGGTAGACAAGAATTACGATCTAGGATCGGTAGTTTCTCAGTTGGTACCAAGACCTGTTACAACTCTTTACTCAGCAGGCCTTGGTTACACGAGTACAACATCATCCCTTCGACACAACATTAGTGTATGAAGTATTTCAAAGATGGCCTCAAGTACACAGTTACAGGGGAGCTAAACCCATTCTTCGTAAATGAAGTCTGCAAGTATGAAGACGCTAAGTATTTCCTACCAGACTTTGAAGACACGAAAAGATGCCATAAACCGGAGAATAAGCAAAAAACTATCACCACTATCCCGGTCTTCGGGAGTGATACCGAGGAGAAAGAAGAGATAGTCTATTCGGGGCCGCTCCAATGCAACAGGCCGAGATTATCTACCCCTATTCTGGTCTTTGGTAGTGACTCTGAAGACGAAGTCAACGCAGTGTTCTCGGTCCGTCCATCAATGCAGACCCTCACTGGAGATGATCAGAGTTTGCAAATCGCCATGGTTCTGCGGCAGCACTACAGAGAGCTTAATGCGCTTGAGACATATAGTGTACAAGAGCTGCAGACATTCTATATCCCTTCTAGGCGAAGAGGTGAAAAGGCGATTCTATTCTATTAATCCATGGAGACTAAGGTCGAAAGAGAAGTCTGGTATGGAGCCGATTTTGCGCTCGACAGCCTCCAACCCATCCGTCTGTCTAGATACTACACGGAGGGATTGAGAAGGTTATTAAGACGCCAAGGTGTACCTTTCAAACAGACTGCTCGACAAGCTCAGTTCTACAACAGGATTTGGAACGTCCCCGGAACTCAGCGAAAATTGCCTAACGGAAGAATAGAAGCGATTGGGCTTGGATATGTCCAGTCCAAGAAACGGGAGCAATTCCATGGCTGCCATGTCATAAACGACCTCGATGAAGAAGGGGATGCTCTTTTAAAAGAAGCTGACGTTGAACCAGAACGAGGTCCTGCCATAAAAATGCTGAGTCCGTCATTTGAAGAACAGATGGACAAGCTAGTAAGGGAAGCGAGTCAAAAGGTTCAGAACGACCACAACCGAGAAATGGCCATTTACGAGAAAGCCAAGACGTAACGCCTCCTTCACCAGGCTACAAAGGATGACAATGCCCTTCACCGTCAGCCCGCCATGCATTCCCAAGACAAGAAAAAGGCCCGCCGCGGAGGCGAAAGCAAATTAAAGAACGGAAAAAAACGTTCGACAGCGGCAAAACGGATCCAAAAGGCCACATGATCGAGAAAAGGTCGGCCGGAATCCGTTTCTTATGAAAAAGATGGGTCGAGAATATTCTTTCCCTCAAGATAAGACAAAGAGAATCTTTGACCTTGTCATGAAATATCAAATGATGACACTCCCGGAGTCTCGGCATCCCGATCAAGCAAACGGGGTTCATCACCCGGATTATTACTCCTATCACCGAGTGATGGGACACCCTCTCGAAGATTGCTTCACCTTCAAAAACTGGGTCGAAGACCAGTATCAACTCGGCAGATTCGCTCCATCCAACAGTTGGAGGGTAGCCCCACCACAAAAGCATGTGCCAAAGGCAACGTATATAGAGAAAGTAGAGCCAGAGCAACATCGGTCTTGGAAACGATCTCGTACCTGTTATGTGATAATGCTGTCGGAAGAAGGAGTGCATGAGGATATGGATGACCACTCCTCCTGGTGCTTTGAGAATGAGGATGAAGAAGAATTGATATCAGAATTTCCACCGGTGCCAAAAGAGTTGGAAGATGGAATACATACTACTGCAGACAACCTAAGGAAAATCGACTTAGGGACGACAAACGACCCGCGGCCTACGTTCGTCAGTGAGCTGCTGTCTAAAGAACATGTGGCTACGCTAAAAGACGTGCTCATGCAGTATAAAGACTGCTTCGCATCTAACTATTCCGAGATGCCGGGGCTAGATCCAGAAATAGCTGTGCATAAATTGGCGATATCTCCGGACGTCAAGCCAGTCAAATAAGTACTAAGAAGAATGCGGCTCAAACTTGAAATGAGTATTAATGCCGAGGTCAAGAAGCTGATCGACTCCGGCTTCATCCAAGAAATTCAGTACCCTGATTGGATTGCCAACATTGTCCCAGTGATGAAGAAAAATGGGACGGTGCGCATCTGCGTGGAATTTCGGAACCTCAACAAAGCCTATCCGAAGGATGATTTCCCCGTACCGGTTACCGAGCTGATGATAGATAACACGTCCACTCACGAAGTCTTCTCCTTCATGGACGGCTCATCAGGGTACAATCAAATAAATATGCATTCCGAAGACCAGAAGTATACCGCTTTCTGGACTCCTCTGGGCATATTCTGCTACAAAGTGATGCCTTTCGGCCAGAAGAACGCCGGCGCTACCTATCATAGGGCCATGACAAAGATTTTCGATGACCTCATATATGAAATCGTCGAACGCTATATCGATGACCTCGTGGTGAAAAGCAAATCGTACAAAGAGCACTGGGAGCATATGAAGATAGTGTTCCAACATTTTCGAAAATACAACCTGAAGATGAACCCTCTCAAATGCGTGTTTAGAGTTTCCTCGGGCAAATTCCTAGGGTTCATCATACGACACCGGGGCATCGAAATAGACCCATCAAAGATCAATGCAATTATGGAAATACCTCCGCCAAGAACTTTAAAACAATTGCGGTCTCTACAAGGGAAGCTCGCGTACATCCGACGGTTCATAGCCAACCTCTCCGGCAAATGCCACCCCTACAGTCATCTAATGAAGAAGGGGACCCCATTCATTTGGGATCATAAATGCCAAAGTGCACTGGATGAAATCAAGCAATATTTGCAGAACCCGCCAGTACTGACCGCTCCGGTCAAGGGAAAGCCCCTCATCCTGTACACAACTGCCCTTGAAGGCTCTTTGGGCGCGCTATGGGCATAGGAGAATGAACAAAGGAAAGAGAGAGCCCTCTACTATTTGAGTCGAGTTCTCCTAGGGGCAGAAAACAACTACTCCCTTATCGAAAAACACTGCCTGGCGTTAATCTTCGCGATAACGAAGCTCAGACACTATGCTTTGGAGCATGAGGTCCATCTCATATCAAAGGTGGATCCTCTCAAGTATTTGATGTCAAGAGCCATAGTAACAGGACGACTCGCTAAATGGGCCCTCCTCTTGATGGAGTTTTCGATAATATATCGACCCCTCAAGGCAATGAAAGGCCAAGCCATCGCCGACTTCCTCGCTGAACATCTGATACCTGGCGACTCACCTTTAAATTGTGAATTGCCAGACGAGCACGCGTTTGACACGGTCAACGGGGAGAAAGGAGGGAGTGATACCCGATGGGAACTTTATTTCGACGGAGCATCTTCCATGAAGAAGTGACAGCACAACACCCCTATAATCAAATCTGGGGTAGGCCTTATCTTCGTGACTCCGCAAGGAGGGATAATGCGCTTTGCTTTTTCCTTAACAGAACCGAGGACAAATAATGAGGCAGAATATGAGGCTTTGATAGCAGGTCTTGAGATCGCTGTCGACATGTGTCACGCCCCGCTTCCCAGTGTATGGTGAAGGGGACGCGCCTAAGCCGCTACGTATTTACTCTGAAGTAAATACACTAAGCGTATCTAAGCAATATAAATGTAAATGCATAAGAGACAAGATATAATAAAACAACAGCTTTATTTATTAACATTCTTTTGTACAGTGCATGGAAAGATAAATACATGGAATAAAGCGATGCCTAAACAGTGGCAAAACAGAAATAAAAGTACTGAAATAAAAATGTGTACAATGAAGCTAGAGCTCTGGGTCATAGGAAAGCTGGTCTAAGTCTTCACTAGTAGGATCGATCTCCTGAGTGTCCAGATCACCTAAAAACATTCCAAAGAAGAAAGAGAAGGAATGTCGTCAGCGAACAATCGCTCGGTAAGTCCCAAAGAAAGGGGAGAAATAGAATAGACAGAAATAGAGAGTGCGTAGCTTTTAAAATTGTATTATATTGTTATAATGTTGTATTTAGTTTTAACGCTGTTGTTTGTAGCTTGTCACAGAAGGATGCCAGTGTATACGAGAGGAGTCTCTATATGACATAGACTAGAGGCACGTGTAGTATAAGGAACCGTTTATGCCACGGTACAACAACAACGGAATATAGGTTAGGTGTATTAAATCTTACGGTCTCGTGCCACTTCTAACACCTTCCGTACCAATCTACCCTTTAAACCTCGCGATGTCTTGGATTGTATTGTTTGTGTTGTGTTGTAAATTGTATTGTCTTGCATATATGGATGACTTCCCAAAACCATGATATCAGTGAATGGATGTAACTGGAGAATCATGTAAATGGAAGTATATCCATGGTTCGGTTCAGTCAATACAGATTGAATAGTTTGATTCGATTGATTATATGGATTCATGTTAAATTGTAATATTGTAGATTGTACTTGAATCATATTCAAGTCAGGTTATTAAGAAGAGACTCAGTCTGAGTCAGAACAATAAGAAACGAAATTGAAGTCCTGATTGTTTTGATGTTATCGGTAACCGCTGCACATGGGCGGCAGGATTTGTGTCTTTTTCAAAGACGATTACCGTGTTGATAACACCGTTATTAAGTTGTCTATCTTAAATAGGCAATCACCCACTTCTCCGACTCTCTGAGGCTTAAGAGATTGGTCCCGCTTAAACCTATATTTACTAGGGTCCTTAGGGTAATTTATAGAACTTGAGGGGGTTTTATGTAAAAATAATTTGTATATTTTTCAAAATACACCCCAAGAATTTATTTATCATCTTTAGAGTTTTTCATAGTTTTAGATTTTATATTTGTGGCATTTCTAGTGAATAAACCTATTTTTCATAATACATGGTATTTATTTGTAATATTGAACTTGTATGGATTTCATGGTATTTTAATCTAAAGATATCCTTGTCATTTTTAGAAAAAAGTTAGAATATTTATATTATTACAAAATAGATATTTTAATGATACATACATACATATATATATATATATATTTATATAAAAATAAATTTTAATATATATTATATTTCTAGAAATCTCATTTTCTTAAGATATTCGTATTTTAAATCTTCGAGACCGAATGCTTCTTGCGGAGGTCTGAATCTCGCACTACTTAGCCCAGGGATGTGCGATAATCTACACCATCCCAGTCGGGTTCCCCAAAGTGGGTTGTAGTGGCGCTTTGTAAAGATTTATAAAAAATACGAATTTTTATAGAAAACGGTTTTTAATAGTTATTGGTATTTATATGTAAAGTTTCGTTTTCCCGTATTCTATATTCCCGAAAGGTATTGTGCTATGTTGCATATGAATGTTGTGAGGAGTTAGGTCATTACCTCGTGATCTATTTAAAGGTATAGCAAGTTTTGTGATATTTTAATGTCGAAATAAAACTACATGGTATTTTAATGAAAAAGAGCGGTAAAAATTACAAAATGAAATAGATTGTCATGAGACTTGTTCAACATGTTTATTAATGTTTAATAGTCAACATGTAATGGTTTGGTATGATTTATATTTAAGAAAAGGTTGAATTTTTAGAAAGAACCGAATCGGAAATCGGATTAATTCCGATTCCGTCGGGTTTTTGAATTTCGTATTTTTAGAAAAGAAAAGAGAAGAGGGAGGTTGGACTTACAGGTTTAGAGCTTAGAAAAGAGAGAGAGGAAGCGGTAGGAGGCGCCGGTGCATCGTTTCGTCGCCGGGAGCTCTTAGGGTTGTCGTCGGAAAATCGCCGAAGCTTTCGCCTTTTGCTAACTCCAAAAGTACACTAAACTTCTAAGGATTTCTTGAGAGTTTTGATCAGAATTTTGGAGTGAGGGGTGTATGTCTAGGGTATTTATAGGGTAAGGCTAGGGTTTAGGGTAGGTGAAAGGTTGAATTGAAAAAATGTATTAAAATGTAATAAAATGTATTAAAAATGGAGTAATTAAGGTTTTAAAGGGTCTCTGGAACCGATCCAAGGTAATAAAGTATGCAGAAGTGATGGGGAGGTGAAGAGGCCCAACTTTCATGTTGGGAACTCGGCGGTCCGGCCGAGTCCGGCAGACGGCGGCGGCCCGAGTCAGCCAAGTCCGGCCGAGTCAGGCACCCAGAAAGTTCCCCGTCGCTTCATTAACCTCCTAGCATAGTTTGTTTTATTAGTGTGGTTGGGTTTTACGGGTTTAGCACATGTAGACTTTAAGAATTCTAAAAATATTAAAATAAAACAATATTAAAAATAATGTGGGTTATGGGATTTGAACTCTGGTGGGTTGGTTCAGCAGTGTAAGGTATTACCCGTTAGAAATTTTTTTCTAACAGGGACAGTGTCATAGAGTATGTGTGTGTGTGTGTGTGTGTGTGTGTGTGTATACATATATATAAAAAAAAGGGAAAGGGCATCCAAAGGATGCGTGGGAAAAAAGCGCCAGCATTTTGGGTGCTAGCGCAAGGGCGCTAGCCCCCCACGTGCCAGGAACGTGGGCGCTCGGGCGCTAGCGCTTTGGGCGCTAGCGCTCTGGGCGCCAGAGCGCTAGCGCTCAGAGCGCTAGAGCTTCGAGCGCTAGCGCCCCACGTGCCAGGCACGTGAGCGCTAGCGCCTCACGTGCCGGGCACGTGGGCGCTCGGGAGGCAAAAGGGACTTGTTCACTGCAATGGGAGTTGTACTCCCAGAAAGGAGAACTTATTATTTTGTATATATGTATATATATGAGGAGTTAAACTCCTAAGATATTTTGAAGCTGATGAAGGGGGCTTCTCCCCTTGAGCTCTGGATCTTCCCCAAAGTGGGGTTTCTGGAGATGGGTCTCCTTCTTCTTCCTTTGTTGGCCGGATCTTGAAGATCAAGAAGTATGAGATTTTAAAAATCTCTCCTTTCTGAGATCTGATGGCAGATCTGAGTTCCCCTTTGTGGGTTTTGTGGTGAAAAACTATTTAGTTTTATAAAAGGAAGAGTAAAACTCTTGATTTAATTCAAAAGAAAGAAGAAGGTTTTAGAACCTTGAGGAAGGAGAAGATCACAGATCTTGATGCTTTTTTTGGTGAGAGAAAAAAAGTTGTTGGGATATTTTCATTATCCTTGCCTTTATCGGCTATACACTTTACATATAGCCCCTTGGGCTCTACAAAAATGGCATTTTGCCCATCCATGGCTCATGTGCCATTTCTTTTTGCACATAAACCATGGGCTTTACAAAAATTGGGCTTTATGCCCATTTTTCTTACATTCATTCATAAAATAGAATAAAAGCAATACACCAAAATTATTTATTACAAAATTTTTATCTTGGCATGGGGGGAGGCCGGCCGCTCCCTGCTCGGGCTCGACCTGGGCATTAGCCCACTTGACCTGGGCTTGGGCCCACTTGGCTTGGGGTTGACTTTGATTTTGACTTGGTCAACCGGGGTGTAAATTTCGACCCCAACAACGATCAGAGACAATACAGACCGGTACTCCATGAAGTCGCATAATTTCCTGTATGAGTTCATGGGTATCAGAGATGGTACATATTTGAAGAGTTTAAATCTTAAGTAGATTATTACCTCCATGTACTTCTTTGCTAATGTCTCAGTTGATTGGCCAACTCAAAATGGGATGAAGTGAGCCGACTTTGTGAGTCGATCCACAATGACCCATGCCGCATCGTTACTCTTTGTGCTACGAGGAAGAGCAGTCACAAAATCCATCGTGATGTGTTGCAACTTCCATTCTGGGATTGGTAACAATTGAAGTAGTCCAGCAGTCCAGTGATGTTCAGCCTTTACTTGCTGATACGCCAAGCATTTAGCGACGCTTCTGGCTACTTCACGCTTCATTCCATGCCACCGGTAATTCTGATGTAGATCTTTATACATCTTTGTACCTTCAGGGTATACTGAGTAGGGAGAGCTATGAGCTTCTTTCATTAACTCTTCCCGAACAGAACCTTTGGGTACACATAATCTTCTGCCGTATCTCAAAGATCCGTCTTCATGGATGATGAAGTCTGTTCTGAGTCCATTCTCCACTTGTTTTATGATCTTTTGCAACTTAGTATCACTTGCTTGAGCTGCTTTGATCTGATTGACAATTGTTGATTGAACTTGTAAATTCATCAAACTTGAAATATTACCTGACAAGACTATTTCAATCTCCATCTGATGCAAGTCTTGTTGAAGCTTCCACTGAGCGGTAAGATGCATTGCTAATGGTTGGCGACTAAGAGCATCTGGAACCACATTCACCTTCCCTGGGTGATATTGCAGGTTGATATCAAAGTCCGCCATGAGTTCTAACCATCGTCTCTGCCGCATATTCAACTCCTTCTGAGTAAACACATATTTCAGACTCTTGTGATCTGTGTATGTGTTCACTCGTTCACCAAGAAGATAATGGCGCCAGATATTGAGAGCAAAGATGACGGCTGCCAATTCCAAATCATGCGTCGGATAATTGCGCTCATGAGACTACAGCTGTCTTGAAGCATAAGCCACAACCTTACCATGCTGATGTAGAACACATCTTAATCCCTTACCGGATGCATCACAGTGCACTTCGAAACCTCCAGACTGGTCCGGTATAACGAGAATAGGCGCTGATGTCAACCTTGACTTGAGTTCTACGAAAGCTTGTTCGCATGCTTCTGGCCACACAAATTCTTCATGTTTACGTGTGAGCTTGGTCAGGGGTATTGCTATCTTAGAAAAGCCTTCAATAAACCTTCTGTAATATCCAGCTAAACCCAAGAAACTCCGAATGTCCTTCACTGACTTTGGTGTCGGCCATTCGCTTACTGCTGAAACTTTCGCTGGATCCACAGAGATTCCTTCTCCTGATACAATATGTCCAAGAAAACCAACTTGATTTAGCCAAAACTCGCATTTGCTGTACTTGGCATATAATTGATGTTGTCGTAGAGTTTCCAGGGCAATTCGTAGGTGCTCGGCATATTCTTTCCGACTCTTGGAATACACCAGGATGTCGTCGATGAAGATGACAACAAACCTGTCTAAGTACTCCCGAAAAACTTGATTCATCAGGTTCATGAATATTGCTGGTGCGTTGGTCACTCCAAATGGCATCACTAGAAATTCGTAATGTCCATAGCGAGTTCTGAAAACCGTTTTATGAATATCAGCTTCCTTGACCTTCACCTGATGATAACCTGAACGAAGATCTAATTTAGAGAAAACACAAGATCCGCTTAGCTGATCGAATAAATCGTCGATGCGCGGGAGTGGATACTTGTTCTTTATAGTGAATTCGTTCAAGGCTCTATAATCGATGCACATTCTGTATGAACCTTCCTTCTTCTTCACAAGCAGTACTGGTGATCCCCAACTTGAAGTGCTGGGACGAATCCATCCTTTCGCCAATAATCTGTCCAACTGTGTTCGGACTTCCTTCAAACCATCCGGACTTAATCAATAAGGTGCTTTGATCACCGGTTGTGCTCCTGGTACTAAATCAATGCTGAATTCAAGAGCTCGATCGGGAGGAAAACCTGATATATCGTCAGGAAACACATCGTCGAACTCTTGAACCACTTCTGGCCTTGATTCTTCCTCTGCTTGAGTTGCTGCAATCACTGCTTCCATTGGCTTCGCTTTGTATGTACTTGGCTCCAGGGTACGGTCTCCACTTTTGAAATAGAAGACCGGATGGTCTGAAATCTCGAATACTACCCTTCTTTGACGACAGCCGATGGTAGCATAAAAAGTTCCGAGCCAATCCATACCTAGAACCACATCGAAGTTCAGTATGTCCAGCATTTTGAAGTCAGCGTAGAATTCTCTGCTGCAGACAACTACTGGACACAAGCTGTATCCCGTTGTTGCTTTAAGAACGCCATTCCCTGTACTGACATTCCAACTGGATACAAGCGGTGTGACTGGAATCGCGTGAGTTCGGAAGAACCGTTGCGACATAAAGCAGTGAGATGCTCCAGTATCAAAGAGTGCTAGTGCAGGGAGTGAGGCTACTAATATTGCACCTAAGGTATGTGGGATATGTTTTAGGTGTAGGTAGAAGTATGTAGATAGGTAGTAAGATTGAATGAAAATTTGAGAAAGAATGGTTACCAGTGATAACTTGGCCAGTGGCCTCAGCTTCTTCCACGGTCATCGTGAAAGCCTGGCGCCGTGGTACATTCCCTCTGGCCTGAGGAGCATTCCTCGAAACGTTCCTTTGAGCTTGATGGAACTGACGAGGAGGAGGTGCAGTTTGTGGTCCTCTAGGTGGTGGAGCAGGTGCTTGGAGGGCTAGTCGCTGCGGGTAAGTGATTGCTGGCCTGGGTGCAGGAACTGGGTTTTGTCTTTGGGGACAAGACCCAATATCATGAGCAGCTGAGCCGCAGACTAAGCAAAGACGGTTGGCTCGCCAGCAGTCTTGCAACATATGCCCATTTCTCTTGCAGTAGTTACAAAAAGCTGGGCTAGGACGGTTGTTCGGTACTCCCGGTCGCCTTGGTACAAAAGGTGGCCTTGACGAGGCTCCTCCTGCCATCTGGTTGACAGGGCGCTTAACTCCTGCAGACTGAGGTCTGTCCCTCGCCTTTACTACTACCTCATTGTTAGTTATGTATATGCCCTAGAGGCCATTGTTGTACATATGATGTATATTATAATGGATGCTTGGATATATATAGAGAGGACTTTCTTGCTCGTCATGATAGTATGCTATTTGGTTTCCCTTTATTTTAACATGTTGACTTGTATAGGTTTTACTGTCTTACTCTCACATGTTGATAAAGCCCTTAGGATATGTACTCAACTACTGGGACTATGATGAGATCATACTAGTAGGGCCAGAGTAGTCGATGAATACATCCTATAACTGTTCCTAGTCGAGGGTGTGTCGAGACAGGGCATCGATACACCAGAGTAGACTAGCGTATACGCATCTTGACCCATATGATGGGCGATGGATGATCCCATATCCATCGGTGTTTTGACATCAAGGATGGTGTACGGGTGCTCAGTGGAGACTGGGTACACTGGACGGACTCGCCGAGAACTCCCAGATGGTGATATACCACACGTCAGATGGCAGTTCTCCGGTGACACTGGTACAGGGTAGTCTGTAGACCCGAGATCGTCATAGAGTCTTGTGTGATTCCCACTGTGCTTTGATTTCCACCTTACCACGTCCAAGAGGGCGTGCAAAACGGTGGCTTTTGGGTGCAGTCCCGAATCACATGGAGGCAATGAGCGATAGGAGGGGATTCATCTCTCCCGGTATTGGGAGTTGATGTTGTGCTGTGTTCGATTGGCTATGACTGGAAGTCCCTGGCCAGGGCTGATATAGAGATTTACTGGTAAGTGTTACCAGTAGTTTCTCGACCCGTTATGAGCCTCACATCGACACGACTTATCGATTACTGGGGTCTGACGTATACCACCCCTAGACTAGATATGCAACATATCAGACGAAGAGACCGGACTGTACGGGAGTGTTACTGATTGGATTCACAGGAGAACGGACATGCTAGCTTGTTGATCTTCTGATCGCTCAATACCTGAGTGGCTGTTACATTTAGCTGACCGCTTGCAGCTTGTGGGTGTTTGATATGATCATCACCTGCTACCGGCGTATTGACGATTTTTTAGAGTCCTACACAGAGGTTTCTTGACTCAGGCAAAACGGAGTAGAGGCACATATGTGATATGTGCAGGACCGAGGATAATGCGATATGAGATACCGTATTATATTCTCGCGATATTTAGATATGAACCGGGTCATCGGATCAAGTGTTGATTCGATGAATCGGTACATGATATATTTGTCGGTTATATTCGATATAGCCGGATTGTCGGATCAAGTGTTGATTCGATGATTTAATGTATAATAATATATATGATATATTGTATTACATTATCTAATATTGGCTCACTTTATTATTTCATTTTCTCACCGGGTAATACATTGATATATATGCGATATATATTAATTGTATTATTTTCTTTTGTTACAAATATATAATATATATGTGATATATATTATTGTAACATGATATGATTAATGATGAAACATGTTTAGCGGAGATTAAACAAGGTTAGAGTTTGATTTGGGTTAGTTTCTTCTTGCACCTTCTAGAAGGAATTTCTTTTGTCATGGTTAAGATATCATTGTTGATATTTTCTCATGACTCATTCTTTAACCCAACCAAACCCTAGCCCTAGTTAATTCTCTACAAAGGTTATCCTTGACCATGGTTCCATGATTAATCATATATTCATTTCATTATTCATCACAAAAGGATTAACTCATTTTTCATTATCTTCTTCTCTCTTGAGCTTTGAGAAAGCTTACTAGATTTTCCTTTTGTGATGATTTCATGTGAGAATTTGATATAAAAAGAAAGTATAAATGCTACTCCATCATCCTCATCTAATTTAGCCCATTAGATTAGGGTGTTCACCTCATTAAAGTGAGATAGCTTGAGTTATAGCAACTTCAACGTAGATCATCGGAGAAAAGGAACACTACAAGCTAGCATGGATCGTTCGAGTCGTGGAGCCTCTCTTGAGTCCGGGAGATCGTGGATCGCGGCGAAGGGACTTCTACTCGGAGCTTTTGAAGCGAAAGAGCGGACTACAAAGGTTGCAATCCCTCACACTTAGTTGTAAAGATGTTTACTTGCATGTTAAACCCTAATAATCTAGCAAAGATCCCGGCTTTGGGTTGTTCGGCACGTCTAAAATTTTATTCGGGCATGGTTGATGCCTTATGAACCCTCACAAGAGTGCCTAGGAACCCTACAGTGGTATCAGAGCCTAGCTAGAGCATTAGGCGACGAGTATACGAAGTTAAAACTCCGATCGAACCCCGAAACGACGATTTGAACCCCTCTCTGGACATTTTTTAAAACTGTGATTTTTTCTGAATTAAAAATACCTAAAAAATTCAGCAGGTAATTTTAAGCATAACTGTGAAAAATGATGACGTAAGCCGTATGGACCGCCGTGGAACCGCGGCCATACCTTGCTTGGGCCGCGGATTCGCGGTCGTACAGTGAAGTTTGACTTCTCTTTTGGCACAGTAATGCCCGTAGCTGCTAGTTTAAACTTATGGGTATTTTTAATTTGACTCAAGTGTTGAATGTTCTGGGGATTATTTTGTATCCGTTGATTCGATCGGAAAATTTAAATTTCGTTATGTTTTCAGGTTTTTAGAAACTGTAAAAATGTTCGAACGGATATCATTAACTCATTTTTTCCCGGCACGAAAAACCTTCAAGTGTTGAATTTTTCTTGGGTTTAAATCTTTCGGAAAAACGTGCAAGTAACGCGATGGACCCTCTAGAAGAACACAAACCTTAACTCGATTATGTGACCGTCTAAACCGCCTCTGAACCTTAGGGTTTGGGGCAGTACGGCGTGCCACATGTGAGGCGTTGGCTTGACCCTTCTACGGCTGGACCATTGGTACTGTGACGTATTCTGGGACTTTTTGAACTCCGCTCAAGTGTTGAGCTATTTAGGAAATCTTGAGTATTTGATTATTCGATCGGAAAGTTTAATACTGTCTATTTATCTGGAATCTGATACAATATGTGGAATTCATATAGTTAGGCATGAAATGCAAAGTATGTGATATTTCGGATTTACGATGTCTAAAGTGATTGTGGATTCCAAATGTTGTAGTTTTACAATTTCTTTTCTGTGAACGTAAGCGTAGTATATGGTGTATCGCCGGCTTCGTTACTATACATCAACGATAATCGGGATACGCATACTTGCTTACGTTGATGATATGAGATATTATGTGTTGCTGTGATATATTATATTAGATCGTCGTATTCTGAATAGCCGGGGTTTTTATGTCAGATGAGGGTTTTATTTTCATTCATGTAAAATTCATTTGTATGTAATATTCTTTTATTGGGGCACTTCCGGGATGAGGTTGATGTCACCAGTGTATATTATTTATTTTTCTGCATTAGGTAGACCCAAGGAGGGGAGCACAAGTAACCGGGTTCTAGGGTCCAGTGGGAGGCCATCTCGAGGAGTTGAGATTGGGTCTCCTAACCCTAGAATTGGCAGTGTTACTTGAAGCTCTCGTAGGGGTCTAGGGATGTGGGTTTGGCTATTCATCGCGACCGTAGAATCCGTGTTTTATACCGGCTCGTATTAAAACACGGACATCCTAATATATCCAATATTTCATATATGTTCTACTGCTGCAATGTTCTATGATGAGATCATATTACTGCCTGAGACGAATGTTTATACGATATATATATATATGCTGATATATAAATATTACTTCTTTCGTTTCTTCTGTGATGCTTAGGAAGCATAAGCTGATGGGATTTATTAATGAGATTAATAAAAGAAAAGAAACCTAAAAGATGTTGTAGAATTAAAATTTTATAAAAAGGGTAGCTACAGTTTTGCTTTGCATAGCGGTATATATGATATACCCTACACCTTATTCGATGAGGAAAGAGCCGAGATCCCTTCACCAGGAGTGACCTCTTTAGCGAAACTGGCAGATGCTACAAACACGCAGTTTAGTTTTTGACAACTGATATAGTTCTTACTTTGCACAGCGGTATATATGATATATCCTGCACCTTATTCGATGGGGAAAGAGCCGAGATCCCTTCACCGGGAGTGACCTCTTTAGCGAAACTAGAAAAGCCTCAAAGACACTCCTTTTCTAAAATCACTTGTTTCTACAACGATATCAAGTTCATTACGCTCAAGGTTTTCTGAAAAACCTGCGTAGCCCTCCGTCATTTCAGATAGATATTATTTAGTATTCGTGCTATGTTTGTTGACTTAGTCAGGGCGTAGTGTACGGTAACTAAATAGTGTTTATCTGCTAAAACATGAGATGTGATTGGATTAGGGTAGTCGTACGGCCTTGTTGACTTAGTCAAGGGTCGTGCGGGTGGGTTTAATTCAATCGGGAAATGTACAGGTTGAACTTGACCTGCGATTTATGGTTTGTTGACTTAGTCAAGATCATAGATCGCTAGGGGCAAAAGCATTATCGGGAATTTCAAGTGTTGAAATTTGCAATGAGATTGCATACCTTCTATGAGATAGATGGATCCTGATACCCACTACGAGTAAGAGTTACTCCTGGGAGAGTTTTACACATGACAATTAGCCGATAAAGTAGGTGTCTAGAAAGGTGTTAACGGGGTTATGCCTCTGGGAAAACGAGGTTTATTTTAATTAGGTCCGTGCGAGAGCACGGGAAACCTCCCTCAAGTACCGACACTGATCTGGCTGAAAGATTGACGAAATTGTAGGGTGTAATTAATCCCGGCTAATCTTACCTTTTAAGGTTTGAAGAAAGATTTGATAAAAACAGTGGGAGACATCCTGATTAGATAAGATAATAACCAATCTAATCTTGCAAGAGCATACGCTAAAGTGTTTCCTTCTCTCTCTCTCCAGGTAACGACCGTGTCAGGACTTAATCAAGATAATAATATGGATGTATTGACCGAACCCGCTTATTATACTGAGCAGGGGAACGTTGGTCCCGTTCTTTCTTATAAGAGTTATAAGAATGAACAGGAAACAGGAGGATATCTGGATTCTCATACCGCCCAAATTAAGAACATGCATGCTGATGCATCTTCTTCGGGTGTGTTAGTTATTGAGAACTGTTTCTCAGTTTACCCTACGTCCTGGGTATTAGATACCGGATCGGGATCCCATATATGTAAATTGTTACATGAGCTACGTAAAGGTAGAGAACTGGGAAAAGGTGATCATTCCGTTCAAGTATGGAATGGTGCAAGTATTACAGCCAAAGCAGTTGGCGAATATCACCTTTTATTACCAAGTCGTAATACACTGATTCTGAATGAGTGCTATTATATACCGAACATGATGTGCAACATTATATCAGTTTCTTTATTAAGTAAAGAAGGGTATAATTTTGTAATACAGGATAATATTATGAACATCTTCCTAAATAAAAAGTTGATTGGATCAGGCTCGTTACATAATGGCATATTCATTCTCAATCAAAATACAGTCCTTAATATACAAAACACACACAAGAGGAAGAGTTCAGAAATGAACGAATCCTTCTTGTGGCATTGTAAACTTGGTCATATCAATGCGACACGGCTAGCTAAGTTACATAAGGATGGATATTTGAATTCGTTCAAATTATCATCTTATGACACTTGTCATTCATGTCTCAAAGGAAAAATGACCAAAACTCCGTTTAGTGGACACGGAGAAAGAGTTACGGAACTCTTAGGACTGGTACATAGTGATGTATGCGGTCCTATGTCTACGCATGCCAAGAACGGTTCTTCCTACTTCATTACATTCACTGACGATCTCTCTAGATACGGATATGTGTTCCTGATGAAACACAAGTCTGAAGCTTTTGAGAAATTCAGAGAATATAAGAACGAAGTAGAGAACCAAACGGGCAAAAATATTAAGATCCTTCGATCTGATCGAGGAGGAGAATACTTAAGTAATGATTTTCTGGACTATCTAAAAGAGAATGGGATTCTCTCTCAGCTTACTCCTCCTTATACACCACAGCACAACGGTGTATCGGAACGGAGGAATCGCACCCTATTAGATATGGTGCGCTCTATGATGAGCGATGCTGAGTTGCCAATTTTCTTCTGGGGGTATGCGCTTGAGACAGCCATATACCTATTGAATCTAGTTCCATCTAAATCTGTACCTACCACACCATATGAGATATGGAGTGGGAAGAGACCATATTTTAAACGAGTTAAGATATGGGGTTGTCCGGACTATGTCAAAAGGCAAAATCCGGACAAACTCGAGGCACGATCAGTTCTTTGCAAGTTTGTGGGATATCCAAAGAATTCTCAAGGATATTTTTTCTACCACGCTGAGGAACAAAAAGTGTTTGTTGCTCAACATGCCACCTTTTTGGAAAAGGAATTTCTTGCAAAAGAAATTAGTGGCAAAGAGGTAGAGCTGGAAGAGGTTCCAGCACCGCAAACTACAACTGATGATTTATTAGAACCAGAGGATTCAGTAATACCCGACGAACCCCAGCCTCTCCGCCGATCTAGCAGGGTTTCTCATCCACCTGAGAGATACTACGGTTTTCTCATTGATGGTGGGAGCAAGGATTGCATCATGGAAGATGATGACCCGACTAGTTTCGAGCAGGCCATCATGAGTGATGACTCTGTGAAATGGCTGGATGCAATGCGATCTGAGATGGAATCCATGTACACCAACAAAGTATGGACTTTGGAAAATGCTCCTGAAGGGGTAAAACCCATTGGGAGCAAGTGGATCTTTAAAAAGAAAATTAGTGTAGATGGAAAAGTTGAGACTTTCAAAGCTAGACTTGTTGCAAAGGGTTTTCGTCAACGACCAGGTGTGGATTATGACGAAACCTTTTCTCCAGTGGCTATGCTTAAATCCATCCGGATCATACTTGCCATTGCTGCATACCATGACTTTGAAATCTGGCAAATGGATGTTAAAACCGCCTTTCTAAACGGTGATTTAGAAGAGTGTGTGTACATGACTCAGCCAGAAGGCTTCGTAGATAGCGGGAGCAGCGGAAAGGTGTGCAAGCTGCTTAAATCCATTTATGGGTTAAAGCAAGTATCGAGGAGTTGGAACATCTGTTTTGATGTTGTAGTCAAAGAGTTTGACTTCATCAAAAATATAGATGAACTTTGTATCTATAAGAAGGTAGCAGAGAGTAAGATTGTCTTCCTCGTATTGTACGTGGATGACATACTCTTGATAGGAAATAATATTCCTATGCTGCAATCAGTCAAGCTCTTCTTATCACAAAGATTCTCAATGAAAGATCTAGGAGATGCCTCCTGCATATTGGGAATTATGATCTATAGAGATAGATCTAAACGGATACTAGAATTGTCCCAATCCAGGTACATTGACACCATACTAAAGAGATTTAGTATGGAAGAATCCAAGCGTGAGAACCAACCCACGATCTCTGGACTCACTCTCTCCAAAGAGATGTCTTCCAAGACTGATTTGGAGAGAGCTCGCATGCAAGGGATACCCTATGCTTCGGCGGTAGGCTCTATCATGTATGCGATGCTATGTACCAGACCCGATGTAGCATACTCACTAAGTGTAGTGAGTCGGTATCAAGCAGATCCTGGAGAGAGTCACTGGACAGCTGTGAAGAACATTCTCAAGTACTTGCGAAGGACTAAAGAGATGTTCTTGGTGTATGGTAACAAAGAACTCCAGGTGGAGTCCTTTACCGATTCCAGCTTCCAAAGTGATAAGGACGACTCTAAGTCGCACTCGGTATTTGTCTTTACCCTCAATGGAGGGGCGGTATGTTGGAAGAGTTCCAAACAGGATACCGTTGCAGACTCGACGATGGAGGCTGAATACATCGCTGCCAACGATGCTGCCAAAGAGGCTGTCTGGATAAAGAAGTTCATTAGTGAACTTGGTGTGGTTCCATCCATTGAGCATCCAATACCTCTGTATTGTGATAACAATGGAGCTGTGGCTTTGGCCAAGGAACCCAGGTCCCATCAAAAGTCCAGACATATTCTAAGGCGGTATCACCTGATCAGGGAGATAGTTGATCGCCGGGAGATCGAGGTCAGGAGAGTAGATACGAAGGACAACACTGCGGATCCATTCACGAAAGCCATTCCCCAGATACAGTTTGAGAGATTATTCGGGATGCTAGGTATGAGATACTACAGCAGCTGGCCTCAGTGCAAGTGGGAGATTGTTAGTTATGTATATGCCCTAGATGCCATTGTTGTACATATGATGTATATTATAATGGATGCTTGGATATATATAGAGAGGACTTTCTTGCTCGTCATGATAGTATGCTATTTGGTTTTCCTTTATCTTAACATGTTGACTTGTATATGTTTTACTGTCTTACTCTCACATGTTGATAAAGCCCTTAGGATATGTACTCGACTACTGGGACTATGATGAGATCATACTAGTGGGGCCAAAGTAGTCGATGAGTACATCCTATAACTGTTCCTAGTCGAGGGTGTGTCGAGACAGGGCATCGATACACCAGAGTAGACTAGCGTATACGCATCTTGACCCATATGATGGGCGATGGATGATCCCATATCCATCGGTGTTTTAACATCAAGGATGGTGTACGGGTGCTCAGTGGAGACTAGGTACACTGGACGGACTCGTCGAGAACTCCCAGATGGTGATATACCACACGTCAGATGGCAGTTCTCCGGTGACACTGGTACAGGGTAGTCTGTAGACCCGAGATCATCATAGAGTCTTGTGTGATTCCCACTGTGCTTTGATTTCCACCTTCCCACGTCCAAGAGGGCGTGCAAAACGGTGGCTTTTGGGTGCAGTCCCGAATCACATGGAGGCAATGAGCGATAGGAGGGGATTCGTCTCTCCCGGTATTGGGAGTTGATGTTGTGCTGTGTTCGATTGGCTATGACTGGAAGTCCCTGGCCAGGGCTGATATAGAGATTTACTGGTAAGTGTTACCAGTAGTTTCTCGACCCGTTATGGGCCTCACATCGACACGACTTATCGGTTACTGGGGTCTGACGTATACCACCCCTAGACTAGATATGCAATATATCAGACGAAGAGACCGGACTGTACGGGAGTGTTACTGATTGGATTCACAGGAGAACGAACAGGCTAGCTTGTTGATCTTCTGATCGCTCAATACCTGGGTGGCCGTTACGTTTAGCTGACCGCTTGCAGCTTGTGGGTGTTTGATATGATCATCACCTGCTACCGGCGTATTGACGATTCTTTAGAGTCCTACACAGAGGTTTCTTGACTCAGGCAAAACGGAGTACAGGCACATATGTAATATGTGCAGGACCGAGGATAATGCGATATGAGATACCGTATTATATTTTCGCGATATTTAGATATGAACCGGGTCATCGGATCAAGTGTTGATTCGATGAATCGGTACATGATATATTAGTCGGTTATATTTGATATAGCCAGATTGTCGGATCAAGTGTTGATTCGATGATTTAATGTATAATAATATATATGATATATTGTATTACATTATCTAATATTGGCTCACTTTATTATTTCATTTTCTCACCGGGTAATACATTGATATATATGCGATATATATTAATTGTATTATTTTCTTTTGTTACAAATATATAATATATATGTGATATATATTATTGTAACATGATATGATTAATGATGAAACATGTTTAGCGGAGATTAAACAAGGTTAGAGTTTGATTTGGGTTAGTTTCTTCTTGCACCTTCTAGAAGGAATTTCTTTTGTTATGGTTAAGATATCATTGTTGATATTTTCTCATGACTCATTCTTTAACCCAACCAAACCCTAGCCCTAGTTAATTCTCTACAAAGGTTATCCTTGACCATGGTTCCATGATTAATTATATATTCATTTCATTATTCATCACAAAAGGATTAACTCATTTTTCATTATCTTCTTCTCTCTTGAGCTTTGAGAAAGCTTACTAGATTTTCCTTTTGTGATGATTTCATATGAGAATTTGATATTAAAAGAAAGCATAAATACTATTCCATCATCCTCATCTAATCTAGCCCATTAGATTAGCGTGTTCACCTCATTAGAGTGAGATAGCTTGAGTTATAGCAACTTCGACGTAGTTCATCGGAGAAAAGGAACACTACAAGCTAGCATGGATCGTTCGAGTCGTGGAGCCTCTCTTGAGTCCGGGAGATCGTGGATCGCGGTGAAGGGACTTCTACTCAGAGCTTTTGAAGCGAAGGAGCAGACGACAAAGGTTGTAATCCCTCACACTTAGTTGTAAAGATATTTACTTGCATGTTAAACCCTAATAATCTAGCAAAGATCCCGGCTTTGGGTTGTTCGGCACGTCTAAAATTTTATTCGGGCATGGTTGATGCCTTATGAACCCTCACAAGAGTGCCTAGGAAGCCTACACTCATTACGGTGGGCAGCTTTCAGAGCCGATTCATGAGTCGGAAAATCTCCTGTAGCCAGTGCAGCCTGGATCTCCGAATCCAAACCCTGTTGAAATCGACGGGCTCTGATCTCATCCGTCGGTATCAAGTGTGCCGCAAATCTGTTAAAGGGTTGTGTTAGCTGTGTAGTATGTGATATTTTAAAAATTCGAATTACTGAGACATATCTTACCGACTAAGCATGGTGAACTCAGCGTCATATTCCTCTACCGACTTGGTCCACATCGATCCTTGTTGCAGATGAATGAACTGTTGTTCTATGTCAAACCTGGCAGTCTCAGGGAAGTACTTAGCGTCGAACATGTCACGAAAAGTCTTCCATTCGATGGGTTGTTCAAGACGGCTTTCTTCCGCCTTCTATCAGTTCCGTGCATTGTCTGTGAGCTGTAATTTTGCAATCCGAACCCAAGCGATTTCTGGCACTTGTGCTGCGGCCAGATCATCTTCGATACTCTGAGCCCATTCCTCAGCTTCCAGTGGGCTCTCCTTTCCTAAGAACTGTTTGGGTGCAAAGCCCTGAATTTCTTCACCACGGGTGCTTCTGCCTCGGGACGGTTCATTAAAAGTGCAGTCTGTTGCTGCTGTTTCTCGAGGAGGTTGCGGATTGCCTCAAGCAGAACCGTTTGCTCGTTGAGTGGAGCAGGGACTGCAGGTGTGAGTGGTAGTGGTGGATGTGTGTTGTTGACATTGGTGCTGGTGTTGTTCGTGGAATCCATAACTTTGAAAGAAAAATTTAGGTTAGGACAGATTCAAAGTATATGGAATGATAAGATTCAAGGAATATGAATTGTAAAGAATGTTTTAGTTACTGGTTCTTTTGTTATATTGCTTAGGTTGTTCACGCAGAACAAAACTGCATGGTAGTATTCCATACAGCTCTGACCTGCATGGGCCGCCATCAAAACCTGTCATGCCCCGCTTTCCAGTGTACGATGAAGGGGACACGACTAAGCCGCTACATATTTACTCTGAAATAAATACGTTAAGCGTATCTAAGCAATATAAATGTAAATGCACAAGAGACAAGATATAATAAAACGTCAACTTTATTTATTAACATTCTTTTGTACAGTGTATGGAAAGATAAATACATGGAATAAAGCGATGCCTAAACAGTGGTATAACAGAAATGAAAAGTACTGAAAAAAAATGTGTACAATGAAACTAGAGCTCTGGGTCGTAGGAAAGCTGGTCCAAGTCCTCACTAGTAGGCTCGATCTCCAGAGTGTCCAGATCACCTAACAACATTCCAAAGAAGAAAGAGAAGGAATGTCGTCAGCGAACAATCGCTCGGTAAGTCCCAAAGATAAGGGAGAAATAGAATAGACAGAAAGAGAGAGAGAGTGTAGCTTTTAAAGTTGTATTATATTGTTATAATGTTGTATTTAGTGTTAACGTTGTTGTTTGTAGCTTGGTACAGAAAGATGGAAGTGTATATGAGAGGAGTCTCTATATGCCAGAGACTAGAGGCACGTGTAGTACAAGGAACCGTTTATAACACGGTACAACAGCAACGGAATATAGGTTAGGTGTATTAAATCTTACAGTCTCGTGCCACTACTAACACCTTCCGTACCAATCTACCCCTTAAATCCCGCGATGTCATGTATTGTATTGTTTGTGTTGTATTGTAAATTGTATTGTCTTGTATATATGGATGACTTGCCGAAACCATGATATCAGTAAATGGATGTAACTGAAGAATCATGTAAATGGAAATATATTCATGGTTCGGTTAAGTCAATACAGATTGAATAGTTTTATCCGATTGATTATATTGATTCATGGATTCATGTTGAATTGTAATATTGTAGATTGTACTTGAATCATATTCAAGTCAGATTATTAAGAAGAGACTCAGTCTGAGTCAGAACAATTAGAAAAGAAATTGAAGTCCTGATTGTTTTGATGTTATCGGTAACCGCTGCACATGGCCGGCAGGATTTGTGTCTTTTTCAAAGACGATTACCGTGTTGATAACACCGTTGTTAAGTTGTCTACATTAAATAGGCAAGCACCCACTTCTCCGGCTCCCTGAGGCTCAAGAGATTGGTCCCGCTTAAACCTATATTTACTAGGGTCTTTAGGGTAATTTATAGAACTTGAGGGGTTTTTATGTAAAAATAATTTGTATACTTTTCAAAATACACCCTAAGTATTTATTTATCGTCTTTAGAGTTTTTCATAGCTGTAGATTTTATATTTGTGACATTTCTAGTGAATAAACTTATTTTTCATAATACATGGTATTTATTTGTAATATTGAACTTGTATGGATTTCGTGGTATTTTAATGTAAAGAGATCCTTGTGATTTTTAGAAAAAAGTTGGAATATTTATATATTACAAAATAATTTAATGATACATACATACATACATATATATATATATATATATATAAATAAATTTTAATATATATTATATTTCTAGAAATCTTATTTTCTTAAGATATTCGTATTTTAAATCTTCGAGACCGAATTCTCCTTGCGGATGTCTGAATCTCGCACTACTAAGTCCAGGGATGTACGATAATCCGCACCATCCCAGTCGGGTTCCCCAAAGTGGGTTGTAGCGGCGTTTTGCAAAGATTTATAAAAAATATAAATTCTTATAGAAAACGGTTTTTAATAGTTATTGGTATTCATATGTAAAGTTTCGTTTCCCCGTATTCTATATTCCCGAAAGGTATTATGCTATATTGCATATGAGTGTTGTGAGGAGGTAGGTCATTACCTCGTGATCTACTTAAAGGTATAGCAAGTTTGTGATATTTTAATGTCGAAATGAAACTACATGGTATTTTAATGAAAAAGAGCGGTAAAAGTTACAAAATGAAATAGATTGTCATGAGACTTGTTCAACATGTTTATTAATATTTAGTAGTCAACATGTAATGGTTTGGTATGGTTTGTATTTAAGAAAAGGTTGAATTTTTAGAAAGAACCGAATCGGAAATCGGATTAATTCCGATTCCGTCGGGTTTTGGAATTTCGTATTTTTAGAAAAGAAAAGAGAAGAAGGAGGTGGGACTTACGGGTTTAGAGCTAAGAAAAGAGAGAGAGGAAGCGGTAGGAGGCGTCGGTGCATCGTTTCGTCTCCGGGAGCTCCTAGGGTCGTCGTCGGAAAATCGCCGAAGCTTTCGCCTTTTGCTAACTCCAAAAGTACACTAAACTTCTAAGGATTTCTTGAGAGTTTTGATCAGAATTTTGGAGTGATGAGTGTGTGTCTAGGGGTTGTATTTATAGGGTAAGGCTAGGGTTTAGGGTAGGTGAAAGGTTGAATTGAAAAAATGTAATAAAATGTATTAAAAATGGAGTAATTAAGGTTTTAAAGGGACTCTGGAACCGATCCAAGGTAATAAAGTATGCAGGAGTGATGGGGAGGTGAAGAGGCCCAACTTTCATGTTGGGGACTCGGCGGTCCGGCCGAGTCCGGCCAGCGGCGGCGGCCCAAGTCGGCTGAGTCGCCGGCCGAGTCAGGCGCCCAGAAAATTCCCCGTCACTTCATTAACCCCCTGGAGCAGTTTGTTTTATTAGTGTAGTTAGGATTTACGGGTTTAGCCTGTGTAGACTTTTGGAATTCTAAAAATATTAAAATAAAACAATATTAAAAATAATGTGGGGTATGGGATTTGAACTCTGGTGGGTTGGTTCAGCAGTGCAAGGTATTACCAGGAGCTAAAAGCTCCTTTTTGCTATTAAAAAGCAAATTAATTACTTATAGCAATCACAGTAAATGCAAATACCCCAAGTATACATTAATTTTTAAACAAAATTTTGTACACTAAAATTGGAGTTGTTACCACTTGGGAATCGAAAACCTCCTCATATACGGAGACTCGTAGCTGGTCGTTAGCCAAATAAATGGTAACTATCAAACGTGCAAACCAGAGTTGGTGAAGTATGGCAAAAGAGTGCAACAGTTACTAACTCAAATTCCCTCTTACGCCCAGGAAAGCATACCGCGTACAGAAAATAGCAAAGCGGACGCACTAGCCAAACTCGCTAAAGAACTGGCTGACGAAAACCTCGATGATGTAAAGATCATTGTACAAAGCTGTCGAGTTCTTGCACCAGCAGAAATATCTCCGGAGTCGTCTGAAGAAAAGGAAGCGACCAAGTAAACGGCCCTACAAATAGAGGACCAAGAAAAGGCTAAGGATTGAAGAGAAGTCTTCATAGACTACTTCAAATCCCGTCAAACACCGGAAAATGCATCCTCAAGACATCAACTCATGAAACGAGCCCTATCTTTCGCCTTTGTTAATATTACTCTGTATAAAAGATCATTCGACTCTCTATGGATAAGATACCTGGGACCGGAAGAAGCAAGAAGAGTCGTCCAAGAAACTCATGACGGACTCTGCAGTTCTCATTAAGCCGGGCCAAAGATGAAGCTGAAGATCAAAAAATGGGCTACTATTGGCCTACGATGATTCAGGACTGCCTCGAATATACGAAGCAGTGCCACTCGTGCCAAATTCATGGAGACTTCATCCACCAGCATCTAAACCCGCTACACCCAACAGTGGCTAGCTGGCCGTTCGAAATGTGGGGAACCGACATAATTGGGCCCATCGAACCAGCGTCATCCAGAGGATATCGGTTCATATTAGCGACAACTGATTACTTCTCTAGGTGGGCAGAAACCATAACACTAAGAGAAGTGAAGACGGAGAATATCCTCCACTTCATCAAGACACATGTCATCTATCGGTTCGGCACTCCACGATGGATTATCTCCGATAACGGTCCGGCCTACAGAAGTCACAGAATCAGCCGCTTTGCATAGCAGCATAATATAGACCGGAGACACTCTTCGGTCTATAATCCTCAAGCTAACAGTCTAGCTGAGGCTTTCAACAAAACCTTGATAAAGATCATAAAGAAGACGGTGTCCAAAAATAAAAAGGACTGGCATGAGAGACTGCATGAAGCTCTCTGGGCGTATTGAACTACGTTCAAAACGGCTAAGAATATAACGCCGTATGTATTAGTATTCGGCACGGAAGTGGTACTCCCCTTAGAAATAGAGCTACCCTCCCTACGAGTGGCGGTTCATTACGAACTAACAGATGAAGAGAATGCTCATCTTCGGCTTGAGGAGCTCGACGCTCTCGAGGAAACTCATCTCATGGTGCAGCAAAATTTGGAAGCTTACAAAGCAAAGATGACGCGCTCATACGAAAGATTAACTAGGCCGAGAATATTCCACCAAGGCGAACCGTGCTAGTTGTCAAAAGACCTATGATCCACAATCGTGCCAAACGGGGGAAATTCAAGCCAAACTATGAAGGCCCATATATCATAGACAAGGTATATAAAGGTGGAGCTTACTTGCTCATGGATATGCATGGCGAAAGACCCTTCCGGCCAATAAATGGCCGATTCCTAAAAAAATACTACGCCTGACGAGTCATGACCCAGGTCAATGATAGATGACGACGCCTATGTCCGCTCGCTATCTTCCCGAGTCCAAACTCTATAAGTAGCATCCGGCGAAATCTCGCCTCAAAACTCCTATGGACCGCAACGTCCTTAAACTAGCTGTGGATAGCAACGTCCCTAAACTAAACTCTATGGACTATGATGTCCTTAAACCAGCTATGGACCGAAACGTTCCTAAACTAAACGATGGACCGAAACGTCCCTAAACTAATTATGGACCGAAACGTCTCTAAACTAACAATGGACCGTAATGTCCTTAAACTGGCTATGGACTGAAACGTCCCTAAACTAACGATGGACCGAAACGTCCCTAAACTAATTATGGACCGAAACATCTCTAAATTAACAATGGACCGTAATGTCCTTAAACTAGTTATGGACCGTAATGTCCTTAAACTAGTTACGGACCGAAACGTCCCTAAACTAACAATGGACCGCAATGTCCTGAAACTAGCTACGGACCGAAATGTTCTTAAACTATTACGAACCGCATCATCCTTAAGCTAACGCGGCAAAAAAAACGGTACGTCTATTAGAGAAATGGGCACGGATGAAAACCCGAAAGGGCTCCGTGAGTAAAAACAGCAGGGCTACCGACGAGTTTGTGAAAACCCGAAAGGGCACAGACTTGTAAAAAAAATTCCTGTACACTTACAGGGTCCTCTCAACCTTGTAAGGAGAAAATACCCGCGTGAGATCCTTACGACTCATAAGGGAGCAAAACACTTAGGAATTCTCACGATCCCTAAGAAGAAATTACACTTACGAGATCCTCACGACTTGTAAGGAGGATCCCCCGTATGAGACCCTCACGGCTCACAGGATTCAAAAGTCTTAAGATACAGGGACCTGAACCTGTTCTTAAGCCATCATATCCCTCAAGCTGCCCTACAAGCTGTCAATATTGACCCTTGTATACAATCCACGGGCACAAACAAATGCTCCCTCGCCCAGTTCCACCGATAGAGTGAAATTCCCCTATTTGGTGAACAACATTTGTAGGGCCTCTCGACTTGCAAGGAGAAAATGCTCTTCTGAGATTCTTATGACTCTCAAGAGAAAACGCACTTAAGAGTCTTCATGACCCCTAAGGAGAAATTATACCTATGAGATCCTTTCGACTCGTGGGGAGAAACATCTTTATGAGACCCTCATGGCTCATAAAGTTGAAAAGTCTTAGGCAGCAGGCCTGAACCTGTGACCTAAGCCATCGCTACCCTACAAGGAGTTAAAGATAAATCGTTATCTATCATCTACAAGACGTATATGCTAAAGAGACACGACAGTATGACTGCGTACGTGTTTAATAGAAATGTTGTCTAAAACGTGCTGATTTATGTACGACACTAGCGCTCGCACTTAAAAGAAAATTCTCAAGGGTAAAGTATGAAGCTCATATACAGAGATGGGATTCATGTACGAATATATGATGAAAGGAAAACATTCAGCAGAAAACATTCAACACTCAATAATAAGGGAAGTACATCGATATAAATATACTACTCTACAGGGAAAAGATCACCAAATATGGACTAGAGATACAGGGGTTAACAAAACAAAACAGAAGGTTCTCCAATTCCCTCTCTGCCCTCTCCACCATGTCGAAGCGACGGTCTTCGCGAGGGGTTGATCCCCACCGATTAGCGTTATGCTCATCAGCAAAAGCAGACATGATAGCCCGCTGGGACCTTATCTGACTCGGTAAATGAACGGAGCAATCCTTCAGAGCCTGGGTAATCAAGCGTGCCTCATGAAAAAACTCAATTATATCCTCCGTCGTATCAAGAATTGTCGGGGTCATCTCTGCCGGATGAGGAGGAATATCGGCGAGCACGGATAGAAAGATCATGTGGAGCCAAATGGAGCCCATAGGAAGAGGAGAGCCCCCACGAGTCAGGAGCTCATACATCACCGCGTCACATTGAGCGTCGGTGAGAAGGAGATCTACTAGCCGCGCAGTAAGGCGAGGAATCATTTCCTCGATGGGCACCTCCCATGGTTGCCAAAAAGCATGAGGGTGATTGCAGACCATAGCTCTGGGTTTGTTTGAGTTCTGTTAATAAAAGAAGGGTTTCTTTTTGAAAAAAAGAAGGAAGGTGTAGCCTCAGGTTATAAAGAGACGCATTCAAATCTATGGACAAAAAACATCGTGCATGGTGGAACTATTCCCAAGGTCAGAAAAAGGGGGCATGGGAAAAGAAAAGGGTGACTCATGGGAATCAGAGTAGGGGGGCAAAACGATCTCATCAGCGGAGCCCCACGTGTATGTGTAACATTTCAAAAAAATAAAATATTATTTTTGGGAATTTTCATAATTTAATATTAATTTTTAATGAATATTTTAATATTTCGGTATAATTAAATACCGATAAATGGGGAAAATTCTGGAGAAAATTATGGAAATTCTAAAATAGGCTATTTTGTGGAATTATGACATTTTAAAGTTTTTATGGTTAAGTATATGCCATTTTAGTGTTAATCGCGATTAAAAATCGCTAATTGGATTTTTGGGCTTTTTGTGCAGAATGTGCACATAACATTTCCCACACTTGTCACACTTGTTCCATGTTTTGGACTCATGGTAGCCTAGGGTTAACCATGCTTAGATGACCATGGTGGTCTAACCCATTTGGTTAGGTTAAGTGGGTTAATTAAGGGTTTAACTTTGTTAAAGATTGGATTAGGTGGGGGTTGACTTGTGTTATGGGAAGAAAGTGAGCCATGATGGCTTGTGTAAGCTAGCATGTTTTAAGAGAGAGAGAGAGAATGGTGGCTTAAAGCAAATGTCACACCCCATTTCATTTCAAAACTTTTGCTTTCCTCTCACACTCACATCTCTCTCTCACACCTACACACACATCAGCCACCATAGCTGCTGCTACAAGCTGCAACACCATCAGCCCCATATCAAACATCATCAGCACATTTTCAGCCACCAGAACAACAGCTACATCAGCCAACATCAGCAGCAACCCTATCATAACACACACACCAGCCCCTAACACCATAGCCCAATACCTACGCACTCACATCAGCACAACTTCAGCCCCAATTGTTATCACATCAGCCTCAACACCCCAACAAATAAAACAGCCACAAAACAGCCCCATCTGAAGCTGCAACAGCAGCAAGAACAGCCCCAACACCATCAAATACTTCAACTTCATCAAACACAACAACATTGGCCCTCAACACCACAAGAACAACAGCAGTTGCTGCTGCAACAGCAACAAGAAATCAAAAGAGAAGTGGCAAGCAGCAGCAGCAGCAGCCTGAGTAAGACCAACAGCATCAGCAAAAGGAGAACAGCCACATAGGAGCAACTCTGCTGTAGCAACAGCACCCCACCAGCAACCACACACTCCTCTTCTTCTTGATCTTCTCTTCTCCTACATCCTAGGACCCCTTGAGTTATAAACTCTTCCTTTTAACTTAATTTTGGTTCGATGTCGTGTTTTGGTGTTATTTTGCGACATGGATGACCTGCTATGACCCCGAGCCCTTAATGGAAAAAACAAACATAGTGAGAATGTTGTGCAGGTAGCCCTAGGTGACCACCTGAGACCTTACCCCTTCCCACCGGACCTGGGCCGGCGACCAATGAGGACAGGGCCGGCGACGCCGGACTTTTAGGAGAACTAGGGTTTAGTTTTTGGCGTTGTGGCTACCCGATGATATTTAGAGTAGTTTGGTCCTACTGGATTTTTGAGTAATGACTCTGGGTGAAATCTGGAGGCTATTGTGAGTAGTTGTTTGACTTGGCGACATGATCCCTTACCTGAACCATAAAACTGAGCCGTTGCATGAACTCAGGAAATTTACCCATATCAGATTGTGACTTTTAGTGTGCCTATGAGGTATCTGGAGCCACCCAGGGAATATCTGAGACTACCAAACAATACCAGAGACCCATTTATGACCCTAGGGACCCCCTGTAGCCAGACCAACCCCAGTGGAGCCAAGGGGGGCGGTAAGGCCGGTTTTGGATGTTGAGGGGATCGGCCACTTTGTGTGGTGTGGAGTCCAGGTTTCTGTTGTAGGTCACATATACCATATACTACATCCTAGACCTGTTGTAGCGTCTTGAAAAGTCGTTTTGGTGTTTTCCTGAAATTCGGTGAAAATTCGGTATTTTTCCGAAAACCGTCTTTCTTGTTATTTTGCAGTTTAGGGCTAATTATACTTAAAATGGATAGGTAATTGCTTGTTTTTAGTAGCTAATGAGTTAATTATGAAATTCTGGTCGTTTAAAAATTTTCCCTAATTTTTCAATTTTTTTAATATTATTTTAAGCCGGTAAGAAAATACATTAAATTAGCGATAAATACAAATTTTTCCGGGCTAATTTTAATCTCTAAAATTATGATAATTATAATCTAGTGATAACATAAATTTTTAGTAATTTATTTTGATTTTTAACAAATTTTTTTGTTATGAAACGAATTTATTGAATTTTGAGCTAAAACTTGCAATTTTTGAGTTGTAGGGGGCCTTTTTGCATAAAATTTCTTTTGTAAAACCCCTCTCTCTTTTCCCTCAACCCTAGAACAGCCCCACCTTGTCCAAGTCCAGAAATTTCTGGCCTCTCTTTCCTTGATTGCTTTCTTGAGTTGAAATAGTGGTTTATGGAATTATTTTAAATATAATGGATAAGTTATGATACATTGACTTTGGAGACTTGACCCATGACTTTTCCCCACTTGCCCACACCCTCCCCCTTACCTCATTCTGGCCGAAACTGAACCTCCTCTTCTTCATCTCTTTTCTTTTCATTTTTCTTCAATTTCCTTCAAAAAAACCACATCAAAATCCATAATTAATTCAAAAATCCAAACAAAATCCTTATGCTATCATTATCCTTAGCCATTCTTGCTTGGATCTTGGTGTTTGAGACCATCATTTGGAGCAAAATCCATTCTTTCTAGATCTCAAGTGAGGTATAATTCTCATCAAAGTTACTTTCTTTTGTTGCTAAATTCCTTTAAATGCATGGTTTAGTGTTAAAAGTTAAATAATTTCTAATCTAGTTTAAAAAAAAAAAGAGTAGTTTGTTTAACTAGGGTTTTGAAGCCATGTTAGTTAATTAGCTTGTCTTTTAGTTAATCTAGTTGTTAATTAACTAATCTATATGATCACCTTATTTATGTAGTTTTCAATTATGCTAATTTAGTTAAATTTAGAAGTGTGAAATTGTTGTTTTAGGATTTTCAAGAGAAGGTTTATGTATGGAAAATAGTATTTGAAGCTTGATAAATGAGTTGATTAGGGTTTAGAAAACATTATTTAGTTGTTTAGACCTAAATTGTTATCTAGTATTTTGCTAACCTAATCTAAGAAATTAATTTTCTTATGTGGGCTTTTGTTGTGTTAAATTAAGTTTTCAAGTGTGGAAATTGATTGGATTTTGCTAGGTTATAAATTCAAGAATTGGTGGTTATGGAAAATAGGATTGGAATCATTGCTATTGTGTTGTAATTAGTGTTTGTAGATTGCTTGTAGTGTGCTTGGGTAATTATGCTTTATTGTAGTCGTTTTGTCGCAAATCGGCGATTTTTGCACCGATTTTGGAATGCAAATGCTTACTAGTTTTGTATAAAAATTATGTGATGAATTATTTTTGATATCTTGATGATTGTAATGGCTTGTCCTACGACTTTTAGGATGCGTGAGTGCGGATTTTTGGGTAGTCGGGTTTTAGTTTTGCCGGGCGACCAAATCGGCGTTTTTTTGGCAGTTTTTGCGATTTTCGCGTGTGTTCCGCGCACTTTGTGCACGTTGTACCTAGCTAGCGAACTTTAGTAGTTTCGTTGGGGTTTTGCGTCGTTCTTGATATGTAACCTCATGTTTGATATTGATGTAAATTCCAGGTTCGGTCGCGGAGACGTCAGACGCGGCGCGAAAGGGAAAGGCGGTGATTGGACACAGCTAGCCAGGGATTCCGGTGAGTAGATGTAACATCTACGGGGGACTGTCGTTGGATGGCGTAAGCCGCCCGATAGTTTTAGTAACTTACAAGATCCTTAGTAATGTTAATAATTAGGGGTGAAATACTTAATTGACTATTTGCTGCATCCATGCATTATATTAACATACCTATACGAAACCATTTCATAGGACACCTGCACCATTACCAGGGTTTTTATATGCAGCACGAGCACTATTCATGCTTACACACACACCCTGGTAATTGCCATGCCACCACACTAGATAACTTTTAAATTGAAACCTTTTACTAGTTGATACTTAAACTGGTACTATTGCCTTTAATTCCTTAAAAATGAAACCGTAGTATTGCTATTCATGTGCATGTACTTCATCATATTAATTGTTCATGCTTAATACATTAATCACACATCGCAACTTGATTATTGATATCATACGCATTCATTATCATTGATATATGCATTTATGAGGATTTCTTGAGATTTTATGATATTGCTGGATTTCGGGGGAAAGCCGCAAAATTTCTAAACTTATTATATTTTTAAAATATGTAAATTGCGGTTTTCTAGTGATGTAAGTGTCGTCCACCATGAGTTTGCTGTGGATTTGGAAATCCGTGTCGAGGAGTGGAGGAACCGGCACGGGTACATGGTGGGCCCGGTAAGGTACCCCGGGGCAAGAGGAATGTGGTGATGACGTTGAGCCTGGCAGGGGACGGATTACCTACCGGTGACTGTTTGGGACGGCGGATATCCAGAGGATACCGACCGTGGCCGCTAGATGATGAGATATTGATACTGAGATGGGTCAGCCGGATGGCTGAGGCCAGAGATACTATGACATGGATTTATGAGATTTGAGACAGCTTTTGGGTGTCGTTGCTGGACACCGATTTTCGTCGATTCATTGACATTATGCTGGCATTCTAAAAGAGTTTCAAAAACAAAAAGAGATAAAATATTCCTTATATATATCTATTGAGACCTCAGATATTCATGTTGCATACATATTCGTACACTGATGTTGTATACCCACCTGCTAATGCATCCAGTCATACCTGTATTATAGACGCTAGGATGCTTGTTTGCATGCATACGATAGCCTTTGTAGATGTTATTTATTACTCACGAGTTGGCAACTCACCCCCGTTGTGCCACAGTCTTTTGCAGGTCCGCTCCGTCAGTTCAGTAGCGGCGGGCGCACTTGTTCTTTTGCCTCTTTTGCCTGAGCTCGAGATTTGCTCATAGGTGGGTTATGTTATTATTTTTGTACCACCTTGTATATTCTTGTATCTAGTGTACTCCATCTACTGTTTCTACCAGATTTATTGTATATTGACCTAGAGATGAGACTGTGAGGTTTGGGGACTTTTATGCTGTATTTTGGGGTCGAGCTCACTTGAGTCGACATGATGTTTTCTTATGCTTTATTATGATTATTATGCTTGCTGTCATTTACATTGCGTGGGATTTGTGACCGCCTTGTGGCGAAGAGCTAGCTCCCGCTTGGGGATGCCCTATTTTGTTGGATTCATGTATATTTTTGTTGTACCCATTTTGGGGGCCAGTATTTACAAAGGAGACTCTGCCGAAATTTTCGGAAAAATTGGTATTGTTTTTAAAAAGGGTTGTACATGACTTATTTGATAACTCGCTTTCAATTGATTGGGTTTTCTTCACTCTTTTGCTTAAATGGTTTTGTTTTCTGGGCTTTGGCTTACTTACTTTACGGACGTCTTTAGACGTTTCATAAAGTTAAGTGCCAGTCACGTTCCGTACCCTGCGGGTCGTGACAAAGTTGGTATCAGAGCGATAGGTTTTACCTTTGTGAGTGTAGGATGACCCTTGGTAGATGGAGTAAGTGACTTAAGCAGGGTAACGTAGCGTGCGTATGTCCGCGGCATACTTACGATACGGTACTCCGCCTAAGTGACTTTAGGATATACTTGCTTGAAAAATTCCTTCTTCAATTCCGTGTATCCTATAATCCTATTGCACTGTCCTTACTATCCGTTTTCCTGTAACAGCCACTATGCCGCCGAAGGCTACGAGGGCACAGAGGGCTGCCGCCAGAGACGAGATTCGAGCTGGCTCGTCCGAGACTAGGACTGAGCAGGGTGGTATGCCTACGCCGCAGGGACAGACCGATCCACCTTCCCCAGGCCGTATGGATAGGCTCGAGACCGGTATGGAGGAGTTGCGACAGATGATGGGAGGCATGCAGGAGCTACGTCAGATGGTAGGATCCCTAGTTGCAGCCAGTCGTACACCGAGGCCGGATGACGTACCTACTACATCACAGACGACCATGATACCTGCTCCTACTACTACTACCGTGGCCATTCCGGTTTCACTACAGGATTTCATGAGGCTGAGACCTCCAGTATTCACCGGCACCGAGGCAGCGGAGGACCCACAGACGTTCCTTGACAGTTTAGCCAGGATCTGCCGTTCGCTGAGATGTTCGGATGATCGATGGGTAGAGCTTGCGAGTTTCCGACTAGAGGGTCTCGCGCAGACATGGTGGGAGTCAGTCTTGAGAGGTCGAGCTGCAGGTCTACCGCCTATGACTTGGGTCGAGTTTACAGCGGTCTTTCTAGCCCGTTTCCTTCCAGAGAGCGTTCGTGACGCCATAGCTCGCAGCTTCGAGGCCTTAGTCAAGACACCTGGGATGACGGTGTCTGAGTATGACATCCAGTTTACACAGTTATCCCGATATGCTCAGTATTTGGTGGATACCGAGGAGAAGATGGTGAAGAGGTTCGTACAGGGGCTTGATGCCCAGCTATATCTTGCCATTGGCGCCCAGCACTACGACACTTATTCAGCTGCTATGGATACGGCATTGCGGATGGAGACACGCATATCACAGACTTCGGCCGTTTCTGGGCCGAAGAGGATTCGCACCGATGTACCGTCTCAGAGGCAGCGCGCCAGATTCTTTCCGAGAGATAGGCCTGGCAGAGGATTTGGGCGGGGACAGTTATATGGTTCTTATCCCCAGGGGCAGCAGCAGTCGCCAGGATGTTTTGGGTGCGGGAGTTTGCACCATCTTGTCAGAGACTGTCCGGTGAGACGACAGGGAGCAGCGACAGTTCCGCATGTGACCCTACCACCATCACCACCCCCTCCTCAGAGAGCCCTACTTCCTACCCCAGGCGATGCTCCACGCCAGTTAGGTGCACCGAGAGGCCGTGGACGCGGCGGTCCTGTTCAGAGAGGACGAGGAGGCAGAGGCCGAGGCCGAGGTCAGCCCGCTATCGGTGGAGGACAGGCCCGAGTATTTGCTTTGACACCGCAGGATGCGCAGGCATCCAATGCCGTTGTGACAGGTACCTTTCCAGTTTGTTCTTTCGACGCACGGGTATTATTCGACCCAGGTTCCACACATTCGTACGTATCTACACACTTTGCACCGATGTTGGGCCGTGAGTCGTCGTCGTTAGATCAGCCGCTTGTTGTTGTTACTCCGGTAGGCGAGTCGTTTGTCGCTCGGTTTGTATTTCATTTGTGTTCCGTTCGTATCGGGGAGAGGGATTCATCAGTTGATTTGATACTCCTCGATATGTTGGACTTTGATGTGCTTCTGGGCATGGATTGGCTAGCCACTTGTTATGCTTCGGTGGACTGCCGTGAGAAGGCAGTCAGAATTAGCTTTCCGGGAGAGCCAGTCCTTATTATTCAGGGAGACCGCAGTGTCACCCTTCCCAGCTTAATTTCGTCTCTTCGCGCTGTTCAGCTCTTGCGGAAGGGATGTCAGGGATTCTTAGCGTATATTTGTGATACTCGAGCTGCAGAGGTTCCGTTAGATCGGGTCCCGATAGTTTGTGAGTTCCCTGATGTTTTCCCTGATGAGCTACCTGGGCTACCGCCTGAGCACGATGTTGAGTTCTGCATTGATTTGATTCCCGGTTCGGGGCCTATTTCTATACCGCCTTATCGGATGGCCCCGGCAGAGCTTCGAGAGCTGAAGGATCAGTTGCAGGATTTGTTAGATAAGGGGCTCATTCGACCTAGTGTTTCTCCGTGGGGTGCTCCGGTCCTGTTTGTCAAGAAGAAGGATGGAAGTTTGCGCTTATGTATCGACTACCGCCAGCTGAACAAAGTTACCGTTCGGAACAGATATCCATTGCCGCGCATTGATGATTTGTTCGACCAGCTTCAGGGTGCGGGGTATTTTTCGAGGATCGACTTGCGATCAGGATACCATCAGCTGCGAGTTCGACAGGAGGATATACCGAGGACAGCTTTCCGCACACGCTATGGCCACTACGAGTTTTTGGTGATGTCGTTCGGACTCACCAACGCCCCAGCAGCATTCATGGATTTGATGAACCGTACATTCAGGCCGTATCTTGACTTGTTCATCATCGTGTTTATCGACGATATCTTGGTGTACTCCCGGAGCAGAGAGGAGCACGAGCAGCACTTGCGGATTACGTTACAGACTCTGAGGGAGCACCAGCTGTTCGCGAAATTCTCCAAGTGTGCATTCTGGCTGGACAGCGTCGGGTTCTTGGGTCACGTGGTTACGAGAGACGGCATTTGTGTGGACCCGAAGAAGATTGAGGCTGTTCAGCAGTGGCCCCGACCTACATCGGTTACTGAGATCCGTAGTTTTCTAGGCTTGGCGGGCTACTACAGGCGTTTTGTTCAGGACTTCTCCCGTATAGCTGCACCTTTGACCGGTTTGACCCGGAAGGGAGTTCCTTTCGTTTGGACAGAGGAGTGCGAGCGCAGTTTTCAGCAGCTACGGACTTGTCTGACTACGGCGCCGGTATTATCTTTGCCTTCGGGATCAGGCGGATTTGTTGTCTACTGTGATGCTTCGCGAGTGGGATTAGGATGCGTATTGATGCAGCATGGCCGGGTGATCGCTTATGCTTCTCGGCAGTTGAAGAAGCATGAACAGAACTACCCCACTCATGATTTGGAGATGGCTGCAGTGGTCTTTGCACTGAAGATTTGGCGGCATTACCTGTACGGCGAGTCGTGTCAGATATTCACCGATCACAAGAGCTTAAAGTACATATTTCAGCAGCAAGACCTGAACCTCAGACAGCATCGTTGGATGGAGTTGGTGAAAGACTACGACTGCGAGATCTTATATCACCCCGGCAAGGCAAATGTGGTGGCAGATGCGTTGAGTAGGAGGCCCGGGGGTAGTCTATCCTTTTTGCGCGCAGTTCAGGGGCAGTCGTCAGCAGATTGGCAGATGTTATGCGACAGCAGAGTTGAGTTCGAGTTCACTCAGACAGGGGGACAGCTCGCGCATGTTCGTGCACGCCCACAGTTGCTTGACCGTATATATGAGGCACAGCGCAGTGACGACCGTTGCTCAGAGATCATGGCACAGATGGGACAGGGCAGATTTTCCGAGTTCGTGATTGACGATCAGGGGATTTTACGATATGGATCTAGACTGTGCGTACCAGATGCTGATGGATTGCGGCGCGACATTCTTGAGGAGGCACACCGATCAGTGTATAGTGTCCACCCAGGTTCCACCAAGATGTACCATGATATGAGAGAGACCTACTGGTGGGACGGGATGAAGAGGGACATTGCGGAGTTCGTTTCGAGATGCCTGACTTGTCAGCAAGTCAAGGCCGAGCACCAGAGGCCCGCAGGAGAGCTACAGCCGTTACCCATTCCAGAGTGGAAATGGGAGCAGATTTCGATGGATTTCGTTGTGGGTCTACCCAGGACCAGTCGAGGGTATGACTCCATCTGGGTGATCGTGGATAGATTGACGAAAGCGGCTCACTTCCTTCCAGTGAAGACGACTTTCAGCTTCGCTCAGTATGCTCAGCTCTATATTGACGAGATCGTGCGACTACATGGCGTACCGACTTGTATCGTGTCAGATCGAGGCACTCAGTTCACCAGCCGACTTTGGCAGAGACTTCAGGAGGCTTTGGGCACTCGTTTGAGCTTCAGCACAGCGTTTCATCTGCAGACAGACGGACAGTCAGAGCGAACCATTCAGACTCTCGAGGACATGCTCAGAGCGTGCGTTTTAGACTTTGGTGGTAGCTGGGATCGTCATTTACCTCTAGTGGAGTTCTCCTACAACAACAGCTTCCAGGATACTATTCAGATGGCACCTTTCGAGGCATTGTATGGGAGGAGATGCAGATCGCCCATTTGTTGGACAGAGCTCAGCGAGAGCAGCATTTTGGGGCCGCAGCTTGTTGAGGAGACGACATCGAAGATCCAGCTGGTCCGAGACCGGATGAGAACGGCTCAGAGCAGGCAGAAATCCTATGCAGACAGGCGCCGTCGCAGATTAGAGTTCGCAGTTGGCGACCATGTTTTTCTGAGGGTCTCTCCGATGAAGGGCGTGATGCGTTTTGGGCGAAAGGGGAAGCTTAGCCCTAGATTCGTAGGTCCCTTCGAGATCCTCGAGCGTGTTGGCACTGTTGCTTATCGTTTGGCTCTTCCTCCCAGCTTTCCCGATGTTCACCCCGTCTTTCATGTTTCGATGCTCCGCAAGTACCTTCACGACCCTTCGCATGCGATTCAGCACCCGACAGTCCAACTAGAGCGCGACCTTTCTTTTGCAGAGCAGCCGGTGGCCATCCTGGATCGGCAGGTGAAGAAGTTGAGGTCGAAGATTATACCAACCGTCAAGGTCCTTTGGCGTAGCCCGAGCAGCGAGGAGGTTACCTGGGAGACCGAGGGCGAGATGAGGAAGAAATATCCCCATCTCTTCGAAGGTACGCGTAGCTATATTTTTAAATTCGGGGACCGAATTTCTTTAAGGGGGGAAGATTGTAGCGTCTTGAAAAGTCGTTTTAGTGTTTTCCTGAAATTCGGTGAAAATTCGGTATTTTTCCGAAAACCGTCTTTCTTGTTATTTTGCAGTTTAGGGCTAATTATACTTAAAATGGATAGGTAATTGCTTGTTTTTAGTAGCTAATGAGTTAATTATGAAATTCTGGTCGTTTAAAAATTTTCCCTAATTTTTCAATTTTTTTAATATTATTTTAAGCCGGTAAGAAAATACATTAAATTAGCGATAAATACAAATTTTTCCGGGCTAATTTTAATCTCTAAAATTATGATAATTATAATCTAGTGATAACATAAATTTTTAGTAATTTATTTTGATTTTTAACAAATTTTTTTGTTATGAAACGAATTTATTGAATTTTGAGCTAAAACTTGCAATTTTTGAGTTGTAGGGGGCCTTTTTGCATAAAATTTCTTTTGTAAAACCCCTCTCTCTTTTCCCTCAACCCTAGAACAGCCCCACCTTGTCCAAGTCCAGAAATTTCTGGCCTCTCTTTCCTTGATTGCTTTCTTGAGTTGAAATAGTGGTTTATGGAATTATTTTAAATATAATGGATAAGTTATGATACATTGACTTTGGAGACTTGACCCATGACTTTTCCCCACTTGCCCACACCCTCCCCCTTACCTCATTCTGGCCGAAACTGAACCTCCTCTTCTTCATCTCTTTTCTTTTCATTTTTCTTCAATTTCCTTCAAAAAAACCACATCAAAATCCATAATTAATTCAAAAATCCAAACAAAATCCTTATGCTATCATTATCCTTAGCCATTCTTGCTTGGATCTTGGTGTTTGAGACCATCATTTGGAGCAAAATCCATTCTTTCTAGATCTCAAGTGAGGTATAATTCTCATCAAAGTTACTTTCTTTTGTTGCTAAATTCCTTTAAATGCATGGTTTAGTGTTAAAAGTTAAATAATTTCTAATCTAGTTTTAAAAAAAAAGAGTAGTTTGTTTAACTAGGGTTTTGAAGCCATGTTAGTTAATTAGCTTGTCTTTTAGTTAATCTAGTTGTTAATTAACTAATCTATATGATCACCTTATTTATGTAGTTTTCAATTATGCTAATTTAGTTAAATTTAGAAGTGTGAAATTGTTGTTTTAGGATTTTCAAGAGAAGGTTTATGTATGGAAAATAGTATTTGAAGCTTGATAAATGAGTTGATTAGGGTTTAGAAAACATTATTTAGTTGTTTAGACCTAAATTGTTATCTAGTATTTTGCTAACCTAATCTAAGAAATTAATTTTCTTATGTGGGCTTTTGTTGTGTTAAATTAAGTTTTCAAGTGTGGAAATTGATTGGATTTTGCTAGGTTATAAATTCAAGAATTGGTGGTTATGGAAAATAGGATTGGAATCATTGCTATTGTGTTGTAATTAGTGTTTGTAGATTGCTTGTAGTGTGCTTGGGTAATTATGCTTTATTGTAGTCGTTTTGTCGCAAATCGGCGATTTTTGCACCGATTTTGGAATGCAAATGCTTACTAGTTTTGTATAAAAATTATGTGATGAATTATTTTTGATATCTTGATGATTGTAATGGCTTGTCCTACGACTTTTAGGATGCGTGAGTGCGGATTTTTGGGTAGTCGGGTTTTAGTTTTGCCGGGCGACCAAATCGGCGTTTTTTTGGCAGTTTTTGCGATTTTCGCGTGTGTTCCGCGCACTTTGTGCACGTTGTACCTAGCTAGCGAACTTTAGTAGTTTCGTTGGGGTTTTGCGTCGTTCTTGATATGTAACCTCATGTTTGATATTGATGTAAATTCCAGGTTCGGTCGCGGAGACGTCAGACGCGGCGCGAAAGGGAAAGGCGGTGATTGGACACAGCTAGCCAGGGATTCCGGTGAGTAGATGTAACATCTACGGGGGACTGTCGTTGGATGGCGTAAGCCGCCCGATAGTTTTAGTAACTTACAAGATCCTTAGTAATGTTAATAATTAGGGGTGAAATACTTAATTGACTATTTGCTGCATCCATGCATTATATTAACATACCTATACGAAACCATTTCATAGGACACCTGCACCATTACCAGGGTTTTTATATGCAGCACGAGCACTATTCATGCTTACACACACACCCTGGTAATTGCCATGCCACCACACTAGATAACTTTTAAATTGAAACCTTTTACTAGTTGATACTTAAACTGGTACTATTGCCTTTAATTCCTTAAAAATGAAACCGTAGTATTGCTATTCATGTGCATGTACTTCATCATATTAATTGTTCATGCTTAATACATTAATCACACATCGCAACTTGATTATTGATATCATACGCATTCATTATCATTGATATATGCATTTATGAGGATTTCTTGAGATTTTATGATATTGCTGGATTTCGGGGGAAAGCCGCAAAATTTCTAAACTTATTATATTTTTAAAATATGTAAATTGCGGTTTTCTAGTGATGTAAGTGTCGTCCACCATGAGTTTGCTGTGGATTTGGAAATCCGTGTCGAGGAGTGGAGGAACCGGCACGGGTACATGGTGGGCCCGGTAAGGTACCCCGGGGCAAGAGGAATGTGGTGATGACGTTGAGCCTGGCAGGGGACGGATTACCTACCGGTGACTGTTTGGGACGGCGGATATCCAGAGGATACCGACCGTGGCCGCTAGATGATGAGATATTGATACTGAGATGGGTCAGCCGGATGGCTGAGGCCAGAGATACTATGACATGGATTTATGAGATTTGAGACAGCTTTTGGGTGTCGTTGCTGGACACCGATTTTCGTCGATTCATTGACATTATGCTGGCATTCTAAAAGAGTTTCAAAAACAAAAAGAGATAAAATATTCCTTATATATATCTATTGAGACCTCAGATATTCATGTTGCATACATATTCGTACACTGATGTTGTATACCCATCTGCTAGTGCATCCAGTCATACCTGTATTATAGACGCTAGGATGCTTGTTTGCATGCATACGATAGCCTTTGTAGATGTTATTTATTACTCACGAGTTGGCAACTCACCCCCGTTGTGCCACAGTCTTTTGCAGGTCCGCTCCGTCAGTTCAGTAGCGGCGGGCGCACTTGTTCTTTTGCCTCTTTTGCCTGAGCTCGAGATTTGCTCATAGGTGGGTTATGTTATTATTTTTGTACCACCTTGTATATTCTTGTATCTAGTGTACTCCATCTACTGTTTCTACCAGATTTATTGTATATTGACCTAGAGATGAGACTGTGAGGTTTGGGGACTTTTATGCTGTATTTTGGGGTCGAGCTCACTTGAGTCGACATGATGTTTTCTTATGCTTTATTATGATTATTATGCTTGCTGTCATTTACATTGCGTGGGATTTGTGACCGCCTTGTGGCGAAGAGCTAGCTCCCGCTTGGGGATGCCCTATTTTGTTGGATTCATGTATATTTTTGTTGTACCCATTTTGGGGGCCAGTATTTACAAAGGAGACTCTGCCGAAATTTTCGGAAAAATTGGTATTGTTTTTAAAAAGGGTTGTACATGACTTATTTGATAACTCGCTTTCAATTGATTGGGTTTTCTTCACTCTTTTGCTTAAATGGTTTTGTTTTCTGGGCTTTGGCTTACTTACTTTACGGACGTCTTTAGACGTTTCGTAAAGTTAAGTGCCAGTCACGTTCCGTACCCTGCGGGTCGTGACACCTGTTTACTTACCTTGTTTTGACCAAGAATGGAATCTGGAACCAATTTCCTACAATGTAGTATTACGACATCGACACGACTTAGACTTTGTAACCCAAACCCTGGTTCATGTGTTAGATTTGTAGCCTACCTAGGATCTGGTGTGACCCTAGAGACTTAGTAGAAAGACTAGCAAGACCATTACCCTGTACTGACTACCAGGAGACTACCATACAAACCTGACACCCCAGATCCCTATCAGGGCCGGCGAGGCCGGAATTCCAGTGTAAGGGGGCCGGCCACCTTGAAGACTTAGGAGCCCAGATTGCCTCCATAGCTCACATGTATCCTATATATGACCCTGGACTTGTTTGCTTAGGATTGACTGACCTGAATCAAAATCTGGAAACAATTGTGTATGGTTTATAAGATGTTTTCCGTATATTTGAAATGATGGGTTTTGATATCTGAATTCATTTTTGGTTGTCGCATATTTGTACATCGACAACAAGGGTTGTTTGACTTATTTGGTACGTATAAGCTATAGGTTCTAACCTACGAGCTATACGCATGTCGTTTTGGCTTCTGGACTTGATGTTATAGCAATTTCGCTTGTTTATTATATGTAGGTACCCTCATGGAGACTTGAGGCGACAAGCCAGCGTGTGGAGATATCGACATCGGCAAGTAAAGGTGAGTAGATTTATATCTACGGGGAGAAGTCGGGTGGATGGCATATAGCACCCCCGCAGTCCGTGGTGATGTATACGGATGCGTATACACACCAACAATTATTATATGTTATTTGGGATCAATAATGATGTTTAGGATGGATATTGGTGTGTTGGATTATTTTAGGGTTGCGAACCCTAGGGTAGTGTTGCATTACACATACACACATACACACATACATACTTGCATACATTCTTATTCATATGTGCTTATGAGATTCTATATAGTTATGTGTTCACATGGGTATGGGACTATGTGTTCACATACGGATTTGAGGATGATACTTGGGATCGAGATGAGTCGATGAGATATGTCTGAGGTTGTGATATCGGTGATATGGCAGGACTCCTATTTGAGATACGTCCTGATTTTATAGCAGATCTTTAGATGACGACACATATGAAGAGTGATATACTTTGAATGATTGACATGTGACCGTGATATGAGATAAGACATGTTAGATAATTATAGTGGGTCGTATTGAGCGACGTATCCTACTTTATGACGATATGATGATATCAGTTATTTGAGGCTGTAGATCAGCAGTCAGATCATGATTGAATTGATGATATTAGCATGGTACTAGACATAGGTCAGTACCTGGATGATGATCTTGATAAAAGAGGATACCAGATAAATAGTGTGATGAACATGATATTCACCCGTACCCAGATTTGGGATGTCGTACGACGGATTTACGTACGAGCTATACATTGATGATCGATCCGCACTCTTGACTTGGGAATAACTGATTATAGAGATATGGTATCGGATGTGATATGATTGAGGCGGGATCACCGACTATATATATATATATTTATGTATCGACTCAGAGGTTAGGTGGTTTTCCTTACCCTTCTTTCAGCCTGTTAGCTCAGCCTTATAGTTTAGTGTAGCTGTATGACTCTTATTACCTTAAATGTAGATTAGTTGTCGTTGTGTTTATTATTCAGCTCCCGCATATTATTATTGTTGCTCAGCATCGCATACTGCTATGATTCATATTCTATTGTTAATATCATGCTGTTAGGACACCAGCACCATTACCGATGATGCGTATGTACCACGTACACTTACTTACCGGCTCACACACATCTTCATCGGTAATTGCCATGTCACGCACACCTTAGAAAATATTATTGCCTAATGTAGCTTGTTAACTAGTAGTTTTGACATAATGATTAGTAGCTTGCCTTATATGCTAGTTTAGACATTGTAGTTGTTACTTGTCACTTCATGCATACTGTTATTCATTATATGCCGCATTCATGGATTCTCATGCTTATATTCATGGTTTTACATGCTATTGATGATTCGGATTTCCATGATATTTTCTGGATTTAGGGGAAAACTGCAAGACTTATATAAACCGCTTTCTCTTTTTTTAAAATAAAAAGTGCGGTTTTCCCATGATGTATGAGTCGTCCACCATGAGTTTGCTGATGGATTTCGAGACCCGATTCAAGGAGGGAAGGAACCGTTTCGGGTACATGGTGGGCCCGGTGCGGTACCCCGGGGCAAGAGGATCGCAGGAGATGGCGTTGAGCCTGGCAGGGGAGCACTATCGACCGGTGATATTACCCGACGCGTCGGATATCCGGAGGATACCGTCGTGGTCTTGAGATGGATGGTAGGGGCCAGTCTGGACTGACGGCGCCCTAGATATTGTGATTGAGACATTGAGATTTCGAGATATTGAGGTACAGAGATTGTGATACAGAGATATCGAGATATTGAGATTTATGTTTTGTGCCGATGCTAGGCACTGTTTTATGCTGATTTCATTATGATACCTCATTTTAAAAATACAGAAATCTCACTAATTTATGAAAGCAGTTTTCTTCAGTACATGCATTCTGTTTTATGCTTTCATACATCATCCATATGATACATTGCTACCTGAGGCACTGACATGGGCACATGGAATTAGACTTGGGTTAGATATTTACCCTAGCCATTGGTATAGGCTGCGGGTTATATTTTTGAGGATTATATATTATGATTGTATGACCTAGGATTGCGTCATACATGCGATTTCTGTTTGTAGATGTTTTTCTATTCACGAGTTGGCAACTCACCCCCGTTGTGCCACAGTTTCTTGCAGGTTTGCCGTACAGGTTTCATTACGGCTTTGCGGGCACTGTTTCTTTCCGGGTGACTTGCTAGTAGGTGGGTTTATTTGTATCGTACCCATCATTATACATTGTATATTATATTTCAGTTGTATCTAGAAGTTCCATCAACCAAACATGTATTTAATTGAGATAGAGACCAGTGATGTTTATTCTTTCGACCTTAGAGTCGCGCATTATATTTCTATGGGTTTCATGCTGGTTGAGTTTCCTTTTCTGTTGTGATCCTCGCCTTTAGGCGTTGTATATTATATTGCAAACTGGTTGATTTAAAAATGGTTTTTCCTTCACTCCACTACTTTTCTTGGTTTGGATTTCTGGGTTCGGCTTACTTAGAGTACGTACGCCTCGAGACGTTCGTAGTCTAAGTGCCGGTCATGTTCCGTACTTTCGGGTCGTGACAGTATGGCATGTGAGCACCAGCCTTGATCCCTTTTGCAAACTAAAATGGCACCGCACGTGCATAACACGTGAGCGCAGGCGCCAGTGCAAGATTAAAATCCTCAGCGGTGCCTCATACGCAAAACACGTGAACACCAACAACAGTATAACAACACCTCATACAGAACACATGTAAACATAAAAAAAAGGAGGGTAAACATGAATTTTTGTCATTCATACTCCAAGAACTTGTACATGGTGTAAAAATAAAAGAAAATGTTTACAATGGTAAAAGACTTGATCCTGGACATGGATTAAGGAATTCAGAAGTAAAGTCGAGTAAAGTATTTCTGGCTTTTCTGATCATTCTCGTGTGCATCTTCTCGCGAATACAAGCGTCAGGATTCTCGCTGATATCATCCACCCTTTGATAGGCAGAGATTATCGTTGTCTGTTAGAAAACCTGATGCAAGTTATCAACAAGACTATCTCGTCGCCTCTTCGAGATCAAGCCCATCAGATATACTGAGTATACCTTGTCTTCGGCGTCATCAAGTGCCTCCAACGGCATGGCTTCATAAAATCCAGGAAGGGCTTCCCAAATCGCTCCCACGATGATCTTCAACAAAGCTGAACGACGGGGGAGTAGTCAACCGTTGTATTCATCGAGGCGACACATAACCTCAGCGCATTGAGCGTCCGTAAACTCCTGGTTTTGACAATGGCCTTGGACGCGAATGTCTTCATAGGAGATAATTTCGTCAAGATCATACAAATAAACGGCCATAGTATCTGAAAAGAAAAATCAGTGAGAGTTAATAATCAAAGTGATTAAGACAGGGTTTATTATAAGGATCTAAAAAGATTCTCATTTCAACGGACACGGGGGTTTAAATAACCCTTGACATCCTTATAGAGAGAGCAAGTTCTGTTAAAATACTCAATAAATTTGAATTTACGCAAATAAGGAAAAACCCTGTAAAAATGTTCTTGAGAACACCAGGAAATAAAATTCCTGAGGGCCCCTTTTGAGCTTCAGAGCATAACTCTTTGATGAGGAATTAAATTCCTTTTATGCAATAGAATTAAATTCCAGAAACCCCCATAGAGAGGAAATCAAATGCCATGAATCCTTGAAGGTTAGAGGAGGAATGCCCAAAGCATTGAGAGTTATTACTCAAAGATCACGTCTTTGGATCTCTAAGAGATGGGTTTTAGAGGAGAGCAAAGCTCTCGTGATGGATTTAAAATCCAGAAGTTTTCTTTAAAGAAAAAGGGTTTCTCTAATGTTCGAGATCTTTACCTAGAAAAGATTCCATTTCCTAACAGAGTTTAACTCTGTAATTGCAATGAACAGAGAACTAAGCTCTGAAAGGGAGAATTAAATTCTCAGAAAAAAAAACAATGAAGGAAGAAGATGAAAGAACAGTGGCTTCCCAAAGGCCAAACCCTTGCATTTATAAGACGTGACAAGGGCGGTTCACCTCTCCGTTCCCCTAGGCAATCCAACGGCCGTAAAGGTGACAACGTTGCACTCACGCGTGGGCCATGTAAGAACAACGCTGTGGGGGCATTTGTTCCCTTATAAAAAAAATAATAAAAATAATAAATAATGAACCAAAAGCGGTGGAAAAATTCTCCCAAATGGAGCACCACGCGCCCGCACGTGATGCACCTTGAAGAAAAAATTATGGAAATTACACTTAACAAATAAGGCTGAAGTTGAGCCTCACGTACCACACGTGAGTATCTATATACAAGATATATAGGCGCCTTCATAAAACAAATAACAGGCCAGAAGGCGCATCACGTGCCAACACGTGATGCTCTTTTCTGGGACTGCTGCATCTAAGAAAACCAGCCTAAAGTTATGGGTCACGTGCTACACGTGAGGGTTTCCAATGCTTTCTGAGACAATAGAATTAAATTCTAAATATAAGGATCCAAATCCTGTATGGGAAAATATTTTCCTAATCTTTCTAAACAAGAAAGGTTGTGCTCTGTAAATCGAAGCACCGTTGGATCAAAAATCCAACGGTGATTAAAAAATCACCAAGATACAGAATAAGTTCTGTATGGGAAAATATTTTCCCAATCTTTCTAAACAAGAAAGATTGTGCTCCGTAAATCAGAGCACCGTTGGATCAAAAATCCAACGGTGATTAAAAAACCACCAAGATACAGAATAAGCTCTGTATGGGAAAATATTTTCCCAATCTTGTTAAAAACAAGAAAAAAAGGTCTTATGTAAAACAGAGGTCCCTGGATCAAAGATCTAATGGTGGATAAAATCCCCGAACTAATCAAAAATCTCCCAGTGAAAGATTCCTTAACAAAAATCAACAAACTTGCATCTGCTATATAAAGGACTCGAGATTGAAGAGAAAAAAGGGACATACAGAGAGAGAGATAAAAAAAAGGAGAAAAGAGAATTCAATTCTCAGAAAGGAGAAGAATCCACTTTTCAAAATAAAACTAGGTGAGAAGAAAGTATAAAGACCGTCTCATCTCCTTTTTAAGGGTTTAATCCTTCGTATAAGAACTTAGTTCTTTCTTCTGGTGAAAGATCTGCAGAGGCAGGTCTCCCCACAAGTTAAGAATTCAATTCTCATCAGGGAGATTCTGCCATGTAGATCCCAAACTTAGGGGAATATCTAAATTCAGAGAATTTAATTCTCCCAAAAGACATATAGGAACTTAATTCCTCTGATAAAACTAGGGTTTAACCCTTCATAAAATAACTTAGTTCTTCCTTCTGGTGAAAGATCTGCAGAAGCAGACTTCTCCACAAGTTGAGAATTTAATTCTCATCGGGAAGACTTTGCCATGCAGATCCAAAGCCTAGAAGAAGAACTAAGTTCAAAGAATTAAATTCTTATAAGGAATTCCATGCATATTGATGATCACGTGTTCAAACGTGACCACCTGTGATGAACTCAAAAGAAAGATCATGTGTTCATACGTGACCCCCCCCCACTGATAGTGCTTGGCACTTTTAAAAAGAAAAGGGAATAAACCCAAGGAAACAATGTCTAACTCTGAGGCGCCTCACGTGCTCACACGTGATAGCCACAAGAATAAAGTGTTTGACATTTATATAAAGATGGGGAATAAAACTAAGCGAACAACACCACCTTTAAAAGCCTCACGTGTCACACGTGAGCGCCCTCAAACTCTTAGTGTCTAACATTGCCTCAAAGTATCACGTGGGAGCATGTGATCGCTGAAAATACATATTAAGGAACCAACTTCAACCTCAAATTGGTTAAGTCCTTCCTGAGATTAAACCGAGCCTCTATGCTCAGGAGTGATAATTCCTCAATCTGAAATTTGGTTCAAGGGTACATCTCTTCACATCTCTGATACATGTCGTTGTAATTCTTCAACGTCTTTAGAGAGGTGGAGGGTCCCAATAACCAATAAATCTTGGCGCACCCTCAAACTGATGAGCCAAAACACCATGGACTATGATGTCCTTAAACCCTATGGACCACAACGTCCCTAAACTAAACTCTATAGACTATGATGTCCTTAAATATGGACTATGATGTCCTTAAACTCCATAGACTATGATGTCCTTAAACCCTATGGACCGCAACGTTCCTAAACTAAACTCTATGGACTATGATGTCCTTAAACATGGACTATGATGTCCTTAAACTCCATGGACTATGATATCCTTAAACAATGGACCGTAACGTCCCTAAACTAAACTCTATGGACTATGATGTCCTTAAACATGGACTATGATGTCCTTAAACTCCATGGACTATGATGTCCTTAAACCCTATGGACCGCAATGTCCCTAAACTAAATTTTATAGACTATGATGTCCTTAAACATGGACTATAATGTCCTTGAACTCCATGGACTATGATGTCCTTAAACAATGGACCGCAACGTCCCTAAACTAAACTCTATAGACTATGACGTCCTTAAACATGGACTATGATGTCCTTAAACCAACCATGGACCGTAACGTCCTTAAATTAAACTCCCTGGACTATGATGTCCTTAAACACGGACTATGATATCCTTAAACAATGAACCCCAACGTCCCTAAACTAAACTCTATGGACTATGATGTCCTTAAACCCAATGGACCGCAAAGTCCTTAAACTAACAATGGACCGCAACGTCCCTAAACTAAACTCCATGGACTATGATGTCCTTAAACCCAATGGACCGCAACATCCCTAAACTAAACTCTATGAACTATGATGTCCTTAAACCAACCGTAGACCGCAATGTCCCTAAACTAAACCCTCACCCAAAAAAAAATGGTGATCTGTGGACCATAATATCCCTAAACTAAAACAATAGAGCCCAAATACTCTTTTGTTGGATCTGAATGATCCTAAAACCTTGTTAAGTAGATCTTGGTCTAAAATTGGACTAACGTATCCTTAACAAACATTTAAGTTGATCTTAATCTCAAACGAGGTTAACGATCCTTAAATCAAACCAAACCCAAATCTAAGAAAATACGGATTTGGACTAATCCACGCCCTACGGGCGACAACATAAATTAGTCTCCGTATACAATTCACGGGCAACCAAAAATAAAACAAACACACACGACACGGAGTGAACATCTGGAGAAGTAGAAAGTGGTTACCGCGATGCGGTATCGTAATTAACTGCAGGGGCCTGCGCCTGCAAGGAAGAGCGTCCCCACAATCAAAAAACCCTTCGCAAACAAGGGGAAATCTGACAAAGTCTGCTACAACGGCCGCATCTGTCCAAACTTCCGATATACGGTGCCATAAATCAACTTGGCATCTTCGGAGAGGTGGATGTATAAAACCCAATAGCATCTGCCCTCAAATTCAGGAAGGACGTCCCAACGTCCCGGCCGCGTCTTTCGGCGGTAAACAATGCACAGATGGCCATCACCAGAAATCCTCGGCCGGGGTAGACGAGAATTACCATTCTAGGATCGGTAGTTTCTCAGTTGGTGATAGGTTTCATGCCAACACTAAATGAAATTCTTCGCTTAAGTTGCGTCCCTAGTTGGGAGCAAAATAATGCCAAACAGCGAAAAACAATACGCAACAACAATACGACGCTCAAGCGAAGAATTTCATGCATAAGTAAAAGAAACATAACTTAACACAACTAAACGATCTCACCCGATCAAAATAAAACATATACAAACATATTTCGTTCTAAGTCAAATATACAGGGTCTAATGGAGTGATACTAGATCCAAAATACATATATCAAAAATAGGCGGTCACTGTTTATTTAACCCACCTAGCAAAATAAGCGATATAAGCTGACAAGTGGATCCGCACTGCTGCTATACGTCCACGCTTCTCCTGCAAGGAACTAAGGCACAACGGGGGTGAGTTGCCAATTCAGTGAATAAAACTAGCATCTAACAGCTGATAATGTAAGTATGACGAACTAGAGTTAATAGCAATAAAGGTAAGTATAATATATGATAACATGTGGAAGCATGAATATATATTAACTAAATGTATAAAACAACACTGAAATCTCATCAAGTATTTCCAACATCATAAAGTTCCAGATAAGATTCATTTTTTTTTCCGTGTCCAATATCGACACAAATCTTCTGTTTTTAGAAGATATCGTTCCCTGAACGATTATGTTAATCCACAACATCGGTCGATATCCTCCAAATATCTGCCGTGTTTCATTACTATCTCCGGTATCGAGTATCCTCGCTAGACTCCCCGCCTCACATGCGGCTATCCTGCCCCGTGGTCTCGACCGGGTCCACCATGTATCCGACTGTATATCCCCCCACTCAGTATTGATTACGTATAAATCCGCAGTCGTATAGCCCCCCCACTCGGTTCGGAGTAAATCCAAATCATAAAAACAATATCTCATGGTGGACATATCACATCAATCATGAAGAACCAATGAATATAACTTAATAGTATATAAAACTCAAAACCAGAAATTCTCAAATCCAATACATCTTATGCTATGATTATAACAATTTGAAAGTAAGACATGATAGTTATCAATTAATAACAATGATGCAAACAACCACTAATAATGATGCTTATGGTATGAAGAGAATCATATAAGATATGGCAAGTTCTAAGTGATACGCGACATGTCAATTACCGATGAGGTGTAGTATAATATATAGGTATGTGCGTGTGCAACATGACTCATCGATAATTAGTGCAGTGTCTTAGCAAGTGTTAGACAATGGAATTTTATAGATATGAATGCATACGATGAAGTTTCTTAGTTTTAAACATATGCACAATGCAAAGGAAATTATTAGCCAACTTCTAATTACGGGCGTATTACGCCATCCATACAAAATCCCCCAGTAGATATTTAATCTACTCACCGGAATACGTCGAAACTACTTGGATGTCATCATTCCTTTTCCCTTCATTGCGGTCTCCGAAGTCCCCACGGTCGAACCTAACATCGAAATTAACTTTCGTATAAGAAACGGCTAAACTCTGATACGGCGAAAACGTGAAACTATAAGATTTACATACTGAACATGCTACGCGCAAATATTATGAACTATCTAAAACTTATACTAACCTGATCTAACCCTTCGTTGTTCATAACAGGAAAAACAGAATCGTGACACGAAATATCCGTATCGCATTTAGAATTTTACCCCCAAAACAGATATTTGCTTTCAGATTTTATCTACTGAATATATAACATAAACTAACAATACCAGACACCCTAAAATATAAACGGAGAGCTACCCTAGAAAAACCAACACCTAACTCCCTAGAACAACCGGCGAGCTCGGACAATAGGGAAATGTCGCCGGTCGAAAATCCATTGAATGGGTTCGTGTTTCTAGTATATATTGTAGGTCTAATTTATAAGGCTACTGTACTACTTGATTTTGTTATAGATTAACTAAATTATAGCAGATCAAAACAGAGCAAGAATCTAACCAAAATACGATATTTCCGATATCTTACATCTATACTAAAACAGTATTGAACTAAAAAAAACTACAGGGTTGGAAATTATACCAATTAAATGATCAACTGAAAGGTTCCTTCAAAGATGTACAAGCCCAAAAGGTCTTAGCTTGAGGGTTGAGGTAAGAAGCACAATACTTAGCATTTCATGTCATTTCTCTTTATTTTTCTTAAGTGAGGTCTAGGATTTTTTTCTAAACTAGGAAATTTGTTTTCAATCTCAATATATCAACTGAACAAATATGAAAAGATAAGAATAAGGAGTGATAAGGCTAGGAGGAGGTGTCACTATGAAGGATGGTGGTGCTTTCATGCAAGGAGGAGGTGGGGGTACTAGGTTTAACTTGAGTTGTGGTGTTTGTGAGGTTCATTTTAATCTTAACCATGATTTAGCACATTGACATATTAACCCTTATAAAAATTCTAATTTCCACAAAGAATTTGAACTTTCCACAAAACCCTCATGACACTTATTATTATATAAACAAACTACTTTCTTTACTAAAATATTTTACCACATATTAAAAGGTCTTTTTATTACAATAAAATTAAAACAACATTTTTAATTAAATAAATAAAATAATTAAGTATCTAAAATATTTCAAAATATTACAATATTCCCCCCTTAAGAAAATTCGGTCCCCGAATTTAAAACTTAAGTACACATACCTTCAAAAAGATGCGGGAATTTCTTCCGTAAGCCATCCTCAGCCTTCCAAGTGACCTCTTCGCTATTTGGTCCTCGCCAAAGAACCTTTTACGGATGGAAATACCCTTGATCTTAGTTTCTTTACCTGCCGGTCTAGAATAGCTACCGGCTGCTCAGTATAGGATAAATCCCGCTCAAGCTATAAAGATTGATGCTGGATGGTATAAGAAGGATCATGAAGATTCTTGCGAAGCATAGACACATGGAACACTGGATGTATATCGGGAAAACTTGATGGAAGTGCTAAACGATAAGCTACAGCACCCACCCTCTCCAGAATCTAATAGGGTCTGACATATCTGGGACTGAGCCTCCCCTTTTTCCCGAAATGCATCACACTTTTCATCGGAGAGACACGGAGGAACACATGGTCTTCCACATCAAACTCAAGTCTGCGACGACATCGATTAGCATAAGATTTCTGTCTGCTCTGGGCCGCCCTCATCCTATCTCATACCAACTGGATCTTTTCTGTAGTCTCCGGCACTAGCTGCGGTCATAAAATACTGCTCTCGCTGAGTTCTGTCCAACAAACGGGCGATCAACACTTTCTCCCATACAAAGCTTCAAAGGGGGCCATCTGAATCATCTCCTGGAAGCTGTTATTGTAGGAGAACTCTATCAAGGGCAAGTGACGATCCCAACTGCCACTGAAATCTAGAATGCAAGCTCGGAGCATATCCTCAAGAGTCTGTATGGTCCGCTCTGATTGACCGTCGGTCTGCGGTGGAATGCTGTACTGAAACTCAATCGGGTTCCTAGAGCCTCATGAAGTTTCTGCCATAATCGACTGGTGAACTCTGGGCCCCTATCGGACACAATGCAAGTCAGAACTCCATGCAATCGCGCAATCTCGTCAATATAGATCTGGACATACTACACGTATCCATAAGTCGTCTTCACCGGAAGAAAGTGAGTTGTCTTTGTCAATCGATCCACAATCACCCAGATGGAATCATACCCTCTGCTAGCCCTGGGCAGACCCACAATGAAATCCATGGAGATCTGCTCCCATTTCCACTCCGGAATAGGCAAGGGTTGTAACTCTCCTGCCGGCCTCTGGTGCTCGGCCTTGACTTGCTGACAAGTCAAGCATCTCGAAACAAAATCCGTGGCATCTCTCTTCATCTCTTCCCACCAGTAAACATCTCTCAAGTCATGATACATCTTGGTGGAACCCGGATGAATACTATATGCTGACCGATGCGCCTCCTCTAAGATCCGGCGTCTCATTCCCTTAGAATCTGGCACACAAAGACGAGTCCCAAACCGTAACACTCCATGGTCATCGATCACGAATTCAGAATCTCTACCCAGTCTAACCCGTTCTATGATCTCGGACAAGCGAGATCGGTGGGCCGTGCCTCTTGGATGCGATCAAGTAACTGTGGACGAATGCGGATATGAGTAAGTTGTCCTCCGGTCGACGTAAACTCAAACTGTACTCGGCTGTCATATAGAATCTGCCAATCTGCGGAAAACTGTCTCTGCACCGTGCTCAAATAAGATAAGCTATGTAACGTTTTGAAAATCGTTTAGGCAAAATTTCGGATAATCGGTAAAATAACTGGTGTTTTCCGTAAAAACCAAGATATAATTATTTTTCGACATAGACTTAAATATACCTATTCTAGCTATGTAATTGCTAGTATTTGGTATTTAATTGGGCACATGTAAATTTCTAGTTTACCTAAATATTTTCCTAAATTAATTATTTTTAATATTATTTTAAGCTTTCACTAATACATTTAATTAGTGATAATTACTAATTGGAATGAGTTAAACACACATTAGTACACCATGACAACACAAAATTTAGTTTGTAACATGCTCCTTTCTTCTCTAGTTGTCTCCATGGTTCTAGACTATCCTAGGGTTAAGTAGGAATAATGTAATTATGATATTAATTAAAAGTGAAAATGGGGCTTTTCTTGACTTGGGAACTCCTACACACACCCACACAAACCCACACTCACCCCTCTCCCTCACTGGCCGAGCCCAGAATCCTGCTTCCCCCATTCCCCATTTTCCCCACATCAAAGTTAATTAGAAATGGAATTAAAAAGAATAAAGAAAAAAGGAAGGCATGGGGCTTGTTGACTTGTGTATTGGGGGGTTCTTGGAATTTTGTACACACCTCACTCTCTTTTTTCCCCTCCCAAGTTAAAGCCGAGCCTTTCCCCATGAGTAGCCCCCATTTTTCCCCTACCTCATTCACTTCAAAAATCTCAAGAAATTCATCAAAAATCAAAACAAAATCCCGCAAGTCCAAATCCATTCCTTACCCATTATTCCTTGGCCATTCAAGCATGGATCTTGGAGCATGGAGGCAAGTTTGGGAGGCTAAGTTACAAGCTAGATCCATTATTTGTGAGGTATAAATCTAAACCTATAGTTACCTTGTTGATTAATTACTTCAATCTAGTCTAATTAGGTGTTAAATTGTGGTTTTAACCGAAAGTTTGAAATTCAAGAGAAGAGTTAAGTTAAAGTTAGGGTTGTGATCATTTGTTTATGGTTGTGTGACGTATTTTTAGCATCTTAAGATATGCAAAACTTAATCTTATTGCTTATTGCTAATTGTAACATTTAAAATGTCCAAATTAAGATATTTTTCAAACTAGGTTTTTAGGATTGATGTAATTAGATGAAATAAAAATTTGGTTATGGTTAGTGTGACTTAGTTAAGATATTATGTGAGCAATGTAGCCATTAGATTGGTTAAAACATCAAGTTTTGAACTAAAATGGAAATTGATGCTTACTAGTTTTTTTGAAATAAATCGATTTAAATGAAGTTGAGGTTTTGGTGAATAATAACCTTTTTCATATAATATATGATGTCTTGTGAACGCGCGATTGGAGCGATTGGGTTTTTGGTTTAGTAGTTATCGCGTTTAGCGACCCTAGTTGTAGTTGTGGCGTTGTCACGGCACGTTTCGTGCACCAAGTGCGCGCGCGTTTAGTTAGTACGCATGGTTGGCTTGTATTGGTTATGTCCGCGTGGAAGGAGCCAGATAACAGAGACTTTTCTCGACGATTATATATTTATTATCTTTTTGCCTGTGTGCGATTTTTGGATCGGTGCAGAGGCATCGGATGTGGCGTGGAAAAAGACAAGACGGAGATCGGATTAGATTAGCCGAGACGTCTAGGTGTGTAGATATATATCTACGGGAGAAGTTGGGTGGATGGCGTATAGCAGCCCCGCATTTTCGTAGGATATGATATATATATATATATATATATATATTACTTATATGTGAGATGTGTATACTTAGCAAGAAATGCTTTAGGTGACTTTGGGTTAGTGTTAGCGTATTTGGAAGTTAATGCCTTAGTTTAGTTTTTAGTCGTGAAACCCTAGAGTATAGTTGTTACACACACACATGCACACACGTGATATGTATGGGGTGTATATGGTTATATGTATATGTGTGTGTGTGTGTGTGGATGCGTTGGTGCATACACACACACACACACACACACACACACACACACATATACATACATACATATACGTATACATGGATGATGGGGATAGTATATGATACTTGAAGATGAGTCGATGTGATTGGGCATGATGCCGTGAGATCGGTGATGTGATTTGGGCCGTGTTATGATATACGACATGATATATGAGTGGATCGTTGGGCGATGTGTTTTCACACACACGCGGTTATGTATTGATGGTATCGGTATGTACTAGACTTTAGATCAGTACCCCTAGCTCATGATATTATGATAATGATACCATATGAATAATGTGTTATATGTGATATTTGACCCGTACCCCGATTTGGGATGCTGTACGATGGGTTTTACCGTACGAAGTATAAATATGATGATTGATCCGCACTCTAGACTCGAGAAAATCGTATTATATATTGTCACGCCCCGCTTCCCGGTGTATGGTGAAGGAGACGCGACTGGTCCGCTACGTATATACTCAGAAGTACATACGCTAAGCGTATCTAAGCAATATAAAAGTAATCACAAGAGACAAGAGATATAAAAATAACAGCAACTTTATTTATTAACATTCTTTTGTACAATGCATGAAAAAGAAATACAACTGAAGTAAAAACGATGCCTAAACAATGGTATAACAGAAAATTAAAGGTACTGAATGGAAATGTACAATGTCTAGAGCTCGGGGTCTTCGAGGAACTGATCCAAGTCTTCACTGGTGGGCTCGATCTCTGCTGTGTCCAGATCACCTGACGACATTCAAAAAAGAAAGAAATAGAATGTCGTCAGCGAACAGGTCGCTCGGTAAGTCCCAAAGATAAGGGAGAAAATAGAATAGACAGAATAAGAAAGTATCTTTTAAAGTTGAATTATATTGTTGTGATGATGTATTTAGTATTAACGTTGTTGTTTGTAGCTTGGTACAGAAGGATGCCAGTGTATACGAGAGGAGTCTCTATATGCTAGAGACTAGGGCAAACTGAAAGTATGAGGCTCCGTTAGAAAGCCCGGAACAACGGCACACTAAATATAAGTTAGGTGTCTTAATCTTGCAGTCTCGTGCCACTTCTAATACCTTCCGTACCAATCTACCCCTTAAACCCCGCAGTGTTTTGATTGTATTGTTATATTGTATTGTATAAGTTGTAGTTGGATGACTGACCAAAACCATGATATCGGTAAACGGATGTGACTAAGTAATCAGGTAAATGGAATAACTATAGAATCATGTAAATGGAATGTATATCCATAGTTCGGTTCAGTCAAGTTGTATAGATTGATAACTGGATTTCATGGATTCATGTATTCATGTTGAATTGTAATATTGAAGATTGTAGATTATAGTTTGTAGATTGTACTTGAATCATATTCAAGTCAGATTATGATCAGACTCAAACCTGAGTCAGACAGTAGAGATGTAAATCGAAATTCTATATTTACTAGGGTCCTTAGGGTAATTTATAAAACTTGAGGGGGGTTATGTAAAAATACTTTTGTATAGTTTTCAAGATACACCCTAAGTATTTATTATTCATCTTTAGAGTTGTAATGAATATGGATTTTATATTATAATATTTCTAGTGAAAATATCCTAGTTTTATAAATAAGGGTATTTATCTGTAATATTGATTATTTGAAGTTTATAGTATTTTAGTGTAAAATTTATTCTTGTGATTTTTAGGAAAAGGTGAAAAATTTATATTATAATAAAATAGATATTTAAATGATAAATATACATATGTTTATACAAAAATAATTTTAATAAATATTTTATATTCCAAAAATCTCATTTTCTTAATATGTCGTATTTTAAACCTTTCGAGACCGAATGCTCCTTGTGGAGGTCTGAATCTCGCACTACTAGCCCGAGAGTGCGCGATAAACTGCACAATCCCGAACGGGTTCCCCAAAAATGGGTTGTAACGGCGCTTTGCAAAGATTGTACAATACTAATCCTTTCGAAGACGGTTTTATAAAGTAAAAGGTAATTATTTGTAAAGATGTCGTTTTCTCGTATTTTATGTTCTAGTGACAAGTTCAAATCGCCTCTTCACCTCCAATTGTGGCCAGGTAAGTACAAGTGAAGAAAGGAGGGATCTGCTCACGAATCATCGTGAGACAGGCCTTTTAAAGTTACCTTTCTCACTTGTCTAGCCTAGACACCACAAAGTCAGGTTTAGTTAAACGACTGAAAGTTCACGACTTTTCCTAATGAATGTGACAGTCCTTAACTGGATGAGTCTAGATATATTTTATTATTTCAAAAGTTATGTATTTATAAAAATGTATCAATACTAAAAGTTTTATTAAGTAAAGGGTATTTTAATGAAAAGGTTTATTTTCTCGTATTCTAAATTTCCAAGATTATAGTACTATGTTTAGATGGGAGTGTGTGAGGAGGTAGGTCATTACCTCGTGCTCTACTTATAGGTATAGCCATAGTCACAAATTCGGCGTTCGGGTATAATTCGGCGAGGTCGAAAATTCGGATTCGGCGAACTATTCGGAAAAAATCGGCAGGTATTCGGGAAAAGATTCGGTAAGTGTTCGGGAAGGATTTCGAGCAAGAAATTAATATATGAGACGCTAGGTTTTGATTTTGTGAATTATTTTCTGTTTTTTGAATTATTTGATGATTCACAAAATTCGGGAATAATTCGCGAATTATTCGGCCCGACGATTAATTCGGCAATTAAGTCGGCTGATCAAAAATTCGCGAATTATTCGCGAATTCGGCGAATAATTCGCGAATATTGTGACTATGGGTATAGCAAGGTTAAAGGGTTAAATGTGAAATCGAAACATTGTGGTATTTAAATGAAAAAATACGATAAATTGGAAAGGCTATCATTTCATGTGATGAAACTTGTTCAAATTATTTGGTAAATGTTTAAAGTCAACAATAAGATGTTTAAGCATGATTGAATTGGTGAGAAGTGAAATTTATAAGAAAACCGAATCGGAAATCGGTTTTGTTCCGATTCCATCGGGTTTTGTAATTTCGTATTTTAGAAAAAGAGAGAGAGGTTAGAATAGGACTTACGGGTTTGGACAACACTAGAGAGTGAGAGGGAAGTAGAGAATTCGCCGGTGCGTCGATTCGTCGCCGAGAGTTCCTAGCACGATCACCGGAAGTTCGCCGTCGATTTCGTCGGGGCTTTGCCTTTCGCTGTTTTTCAAAGTATAAAGTTTTCTTGAGATTTTGAGAGAGCAGGCTCAGAATTTTAGGATGAGAGGGTAGGGGGTAAGGGTGTATTTATAGGGTTAGGGTAGATGTAGGGTTTTTAATTAAAAAAATTAAAAATAATAGGAAAATGTATTAAAAATGTAGTAAATAGGTTTTAATAGGCTCTCTGGAGGTGGTCTGAAGAATTAAAGTATGCAGTGGGGGTGGGGAGACCAAAAGACAACTTTTCCCTGTTGATGACTCGGCCGACCGGCCAAGTCCGGCCGGCGGCGCCGGCCCGAGTCTGCCGGTCCGCCGGCCGACTCGGCCGAGTCGGGGTGCCGGAAACTGGGGGGTCGCCGGAGGTAGCCACTGGAACATCTAACTTTTCATGGGTAGTGGGAAATTCTGGAGTTATGGCTGTTGGACTGTTGGGCTTCTATAAAATTTAAAACAAAATAATATTAAAAAAAATGTGGGGCATGGGATTTGAACTCTGGTGGCTTGGTTCAGCAGTGCAAAGTATTACCAATGAGCCACAAGCTCCTTCTTGTAATTATGGAGTTATTTAATTACTTAAAATAGTTACAGAAAATGTAAATACCCCAAGTATACATTAATTTTCAGGCAAATTTTTGTACACTAAAAATAGAGTTGTTACATTCTTTTAACTTGTAATTAAAAAGCAAAATAATTACTTATAACTTATGCTCAGGCTAAAATACCCCTTTATGGATTTTGAAAAAAAATATTTAAAAAAAATTGTATAGGGAAATTAGGGTTGTTACATATATTTTATTGTACGTGACGCTATTGAGGCGGAATCACCGACTACTAGATATATCTGTAGGGTTCCTAGGCACTCTCAAGAGGTCTCACAAGGCATCAACCATGCCAATTTCAAAAATTATGGTGCCGAGAAACCCTAGTGTACGGATCGTTTGCTAGAAATCTAGGCGAAAAACAATCTAGTTAACAACTTAACTAATGGGATATCGGAAATACAACCTTTGTAGATCCGGTGCTCCACCTCCATAGCTCCGCAACGAAGTCGTCTCCGCTGTCCAAAAGGAATCCGGGCTCTAGAGTCGGCTTCGTCGGAGAAAAAGCGAGCTAGGTCGTCGATGTCCATGCCGAAGATGATCTACGTCGAGGCATCGCTAAATCAAGCTTCACCTTCACCAAGCCATGAAACTTGTGAAGGAAACACACTCTACTACTTGGCAAGAGGTAGAGGATGAAGAAATAGGAAGTGGGTAGACTTTAGAATTGGATTTCTCACTCATTTCCAACAATCACCATTGATGGAGCTTAGTTTCTCTTCTTGAAGAAGAAGAAGAAGAAGAATGTTATTATGATAAGAATAATTAAAATGAGAAAAGAAATTCATTCTTATCATAATTGAACCATAGTTAGGTGTAGAGAATCAATCATGGTTTAGTGGAATGGTTAGGTTAAGCATGAGACAAAAATGGTTACAAAGTCAAAGACTTCATGAAGCTTCATGAAGCATTTAAAGAAAGCCACCATTTTCTCATGCTCATTTTCTTTTCCAAAAAGAATAAATGTATATATATAAATTAATAAGAAAAACAAAACCCTAATTATCCACTTAATCATGGTTTAATTCTTTACACTTAACCAAAATGTATGTATCATCAAACATGATACAATCTAGTGCACAAAATCATATCGCATATGTAATGCACACATCCGAGTGAGAAAATCCATCTTAAAGTGAACCGATACTAGTTAATGCAAAGTAATATATCAAATATATAATTATGCATTAAATCATTAAATCAACACTTGATTCAATGATCCGGTCATGTCGCACAAAACCGACAGGTATCATTAGTAACAACTTATCGAATCAACACTTGATCCGATAACCCGGCTATATCGCATATAACCGATCAATGTCACATCGCGAGAATCGAATACAGTATCAGATACTGGTATTATTCTCGGTCCCGCACATATCTCATATGCGCTCCTATTTCGTTTCGCTTGAGCCAGGAAACCTCTGTGTAGGACTCTAAAGACTCGTCAATACGCCGGCAGCAGATGATGATCATATCAAACACCCACAAGCTGCAAGCGGTCTGCTAAGCGTAACGGCCACCCGGGTATTGAGCAATCTGAAGATCGACGAGCAAGCCCGCTCACACTCCAGTGAATCCAACCAGTAACACTACTGTACAGTCCGGTCTGATCGTCTGATATGTCGCATATCTCGCCTAGGGGTGGTAAACGTCAGACCCCAATAGCTCAATAAGTCGTGTCGATATGAGGTCTATAACAATTCAAGAAACTACTGGTAACACTTACCAGTAAATCTCAGCAACCCTGGCCAGGGATTTCCTGTTATAGCCAATCGAACACAGCGCAACATCAACTCCCTATACCGGGAGAGACGAATCCCCTCCTATCGCTCATTGCCTCCATGTGACTCGGGACTGTACCCAAAAACCACCGTTTTGCACGCCCTCTTGGACGTGGTAAGATGGAAATCAAAGCACAGTGGGAACCACATAAGACTCTATGACGATCTCGGGTCAACAGACTACTCTGTACCAGTGTCACCAGAGAACTGCCATCTGACGTGAGGTATAATACCATCTGGGAGTTCTCGGCGAGTCCGTCCAGTGTACCCAGTCTCTACTGAGCACCCGTATATCATCTCTGATGTCAAACACCAATGGATATGGGATCATCCATCGCCTATCTGTATGGGTCGAGAAGGTACACGCTAGTCTACTCTGGTATATCGATACCCCGTCTCGATACACCCACGACTAGGGACTTTGAAGGATGTACTTATGGACTACCATGTCCCCACTAGTATGATCCGCATCATAGTCCAGGTAGTCAAGTACACATCCTAAGGGCTTTACCAACATGTAACAGAGAGACAATCAGTATACACGTTAAAGCAAAGTGTAACCAGATAGCATACTATCATGTCGAGCAAGAAAGTCCTCCCTATATATGTCCCAGCATCCACTACAATATACATCCTATGTACAGTAATGGCCTCTAGGGCATACATATAACTAACAATCTTCCACTTGCACTAGGGCCATCTGTAGCAGTGGTTGTAGTATCTCATACTCAACCATCCCATAAAAGTCTCTCTCTGGGAACAGGCCTTTGTGAGTGGATCCGCTGTGTTGTCCTCTGAGTCTACTCTCCTAACCTCGATCTCCCTGGAGATCAACCATCTCCATGATCAAGTGATACTGCCTTAGAATATGTCTGGATCACTGATGGGACCGGCGTTCCTTGGCATAAGCCACTACTCCATTGTCACACAATGGGAGGAACATAGTTCATCTCATGAACCAATATACACCCAAACAGCCTCTTTGGTAGCATCTTAAGTAGCGATATATCCAGCCTTTATCGTCTAGTATGTCACGGTATCTAGCTTGGAACTCTTCCAACATACCGTCCCTTTACTGAGGGTAAAGACAATGCCTGTGACTGACACTCAGTCGTCATTATCACCCTGGAACACTTCCAGTGATTCTCCCCAGGATCAACTGATGCCATCTCACTACAACTAGTGAGTAGCCTAACATCCATTTAGATCTATCTCATAGATCCAAAATCCAGGATTTAGTAGGTATCATTTTGATCCTATGTGGAGAATCATTGTGATAAGCGGAGATTGATCGAGCGTAGCATAAGAAACTCCTTTCTTATCAAGAGTATGTCATCCACGTACTCTACGAGGATCATCACCATACTCCCTACTACCTTTTTGTTTATACAAGGTTCATCTACCATTTTGATGATGTCAAACTCATTGACTAATTCATCAAAACAGATGTTCCAACTCCGCGATGCCTGCTTTATCTTATAAAGCATCTTGCACACGTTTCCGCTGCTCCCACTGTCTACGAAGCCCTCTGGCTGTGTACTTATAGACGCTCTCTTCCAAATCATCATTTAGAAAAGCAGTCATGGCACCCAACCACCAGATATCGTAGTCATGGTATGTAGCCGTGGCAAGTAGGATCTGGATGGACTTAAGCATAGTCACTTGAAAAGGTTTCATCATAATCCACGCCTGGTCGATGACGAAAAGCTTTAACAAGTCTAGCTTTGAAAGTCTCAACTTTTCCATCTACACCAAGTAATCTTCTCAAGATATACTTGCTCCTGATGGGGATTTAACCCTTCAGATATAGCAACCAAAGTCCATACTTTGTTGGTGTATATGGATTCCATCTCATATCACTAAGCATCCAGCCATTCTTACAGAGTCTTACTCCTGATGGCCAGCTCGAAACTAGTTGGGTCATCATCTCATGAATCAATCCTCGCTCCCACTGTCATAGAGAAACCAAAGTATCTCTCAGGTGGGTGAGGAACCCTACTAGATCGGCGGAGAGGCTGAGGTTCGTTGGAATCTACTGAATCCTTTGGTTCTATCAAATCATCAGCTGCAGTGTATAGCTGGAACATTTCCAGTTCTACATAACAGATCTTGCCTTGAGCTTGTCCGGATTTTGCTTTTAGACAAAGGCCGGACAACCCCAAATCTTAACTAGCTTAAGACATGGGCTCTTCCCTTTCCATATCTCATATGGAGTGGTAGGCAACTGATTTGATTCGAACCCAATTCAATTGGTATGCAGCTTCTCAAGTGCATAACTCCCAAAAAGGAAATAGGTAACTCAGTAATACTCATCATAGAGCACACCTTATCACATAGGGTGTAATTGCTCCACCCCGATATACCATCGTGCTATGGTGTATACAGAGGAGTAATGCTGAGAGAGAATCTCATTCTCTTTTGGAATAATCCAGGATTTTCGTGCTCAAGTATTCTCCTCCTCGATCACATCAAAGGACATAATACTTATACCCGTGTTTTGGTTCTCTACTTCTAAATCATATTCTGTGAATATCTCAAAAGGTTCGGACTTGTGTTTCAACAGGAACATATGTCTGAATCTTGAGAGATTATCAGAGAATGTAATGAAGTACAAAGAACCGGTCTTGGCATGTGTAGACAGGGGACTTACATACATCAACATGTATCATCCCAAGAGTTCACTAACTCTTTCTCTGTTTCCAATAAACAGAGCTGGTGTCATTGTATCTTTGTGACATGACTGGCGAGTTTCATAAGATGTAAATTCAAACTAATTTAAATATGCATCTTTATGTAACTCTAGCTAGTCGGGTCACATTGATCTGACCTAGTCTACAATACCTCAAGAAGGAATCGTTCAATTCTGAACTCTTCCTCTTGTGTGTGTTCCATATACTAAGAACTGTAGTTTGATTTAGAACATTAACGCTTTTAGATAACGTGCCTGAACCGATCAACTTTTGATATAGGAAATGTTCAAAACATTATCCATCAATACAAAATTATATCCTTTCTTTACTAATAAAGAGACCGATATGATTTTGTATATCAGGTTCGGTATCTAATAACATTCGTTCAGAATCAATGTATTGGTAATACAGGGTGACAGTGACCAACAGACTTGGCTGCAACACTTGCCCCGTTTTCTGCCTCATGAAACTTATCATCCGTTCTCAGTTCTCTACCTATATGTAGCCCTATGCAACAGATTACATATCTGGGATCCTGATCTGGTATCACATACCCAGGACGTAAAGGATACTGAGAAACAGTTCTGTATAATGAACACACCCGAAGATGATGCATCAGCATGCATTCTCTTCGTTTGGGCGGCACGGGAATTCTGGTAATCGCCAATTTCCTGCTCTGTCTTATAACAATTATAAGTTGGAGCGGGACCAACGTTCCCCAGCTCAGTATAACAAGCGGGTTCGGTCAAATATCCGTATTATTATCTTGATTAAGGCGTGATATGGTCGCTACCTGGAGAGAGAGAGAAGAAAACACTCAGCGTGTGCTCTGTCAAGAATAGATTGGTTATTATTTTATCTAATCAGGATGGCTCCCACTGCTTTTTATCAAATCTTCCTTCAAACCCTAAAAGGAAAGACTAGCCGGGATTAATTATACACTACAAGTTCGCCAATCTTTCAGCCAGGCCAGTGTCGGTACTTTGAGGGAGGTCCCCCGTGCTTTCGCACGAACCTAATTAATGTAAACCTCGTTTTCCCATAGGCGTAACCTCGTTAACACCTTTCTAGACACCTACTTGATCGGCTAATTGTAATGTATAAAACTCTCCCAGGAGTAACAATTACTCGCAGCGGGTATCGGGATCCAACTATCTCATAGAAGGTATGCAATCTCATTGCAAATTTCAACACTTGAAATTCCCGATAATATTTTGCCCCTAGCAGCTATATGACCTTAACAGTCAACAAATCATAAGTGCTAGTCAAGTTCAACCCGTCATTTCCCGATTGAATTAAACCCACCCGCACGACCCTTAACATAGTCAACAAAGTCGCACGACTACCCTAATCCAATCACATCATATGCTTATGCAGATAAGCACTAATTAGCTACCGCACACTACGCCTTAACATAGTCAACAAACGTAGCACGAATACTAACCAGTACTTATCTGAAATGACGAAGGGCTACGACAGGTTTTTCTGAAAACCTATTGCGTAATGAACTTGATATCGTTGTAGAATCAAATGAATTTTGAAATGGAGTGTTTTTGAGGCTTTTCTAGTTTTGCTAAAGGAGTCACTCCCGGTGAAGGGATCGTCGGTCCTTTCCTCGTCGAATGAGGTGCGGGATATATCATATATATCACTGTGCAAAGCAAAAACTCTTAAAAGCAATCAAAAGACAAACCGAGTGTGTAGCATCTGCCAGTTATTGCTAAAGGAGTCACTCCCGGTGAAGGGATCTCGGTCCTTTCCTCATCGAATAAGGTGCAGGATATATCACATATACCGCTGTGCAAAGCAAGAACTGTAGCTACCTGTTTTATTTTGAAATTCGATTCTACAACATCTTAGGTTTTTTTTATTTCATTAATCTCATTAACGAAGTCCCATCATTTAAATACCTAAACATCACAGATAAATACGACGTACACTTATGCCATCCGCATTCGCCTCGATGTCCCCTCGTGCACCGTTAGGTTAGGTAACTAACGGCAGAGCAGGGCAGGGCTAGCGCGGGTGTAAAACATAAGTAACGTCTATATAATATATCATATATACTATATACTGTATCTATCACAGAACATCACATGATCACATCACAGATATCGCAGCAGAAGAATCATATGAAATATTGGATATACTAGGACGTCCGTGTTTTCAATACGAGCCAGTATAAAACACGGATTCCACGGTCGTGATGAATAGCCAAACCCACACCCCTAGACCCCTACGAGAGCAGCAAGCAACCCTACCAATTCTAGAGTTAGGAGACCCGGACTCGACTCCTCGAGTTGGTCTCCCACTGGACTCCAGAACCCGGTTACTTGTGCCCTCCTCCTTGGGTCTATCCTAGTGCGGAAAAGTAAATAATATACAACAGGTGACAACTCCCGCAACCTGGAAGCGCCCCAATAAAAGAATATTACATACAAGTTTTTACATGAATGAAAATTAAAAACACTCATCTCACATAAAAACCCCCGGCTATTCAAACACGACGATCCAATATAACATATCCAGCAACACATAACATCACATGTCATCAACGTAAGTAAATATGCGCATCCCAATTGTCGTTGACATATAGCAACGAAACTGGCGATATCACATATTACACTTACGGTCACAGAAAAGAAAGTGTAAAACTACAACAGTTGGAATCCGCAACCACCTCAGACATCGCATGCCTGACCAAATGAATTACTTAGACATCGCATGCCGAACAATTATAAACCCCGCATTCTAGTCTCAAAATCGAAAACACTTTTCAATATCAAGTCGGGCAATTCAACAAGATTCCCGACATCCTGATCGAATACTCGTCGCAAACTTCAGTAGGCGGCCGCACCCCCGATACCGTCGACGAAGTGCACCAAGGCGGAACACCGCTGCCGCGAGCACCCGAACGGATGCTTTCGGCGACGGGGTTCTCCTACAGTCACTTGGTCGGGGCTATGGAGTGAGGCTGTCTATTAAGTTTACCCGGCGAATATCCGCGTACGCTACGTGATTGCGATGGACTTTTGATCGCATCAAAATTCCGTGGCAACCGATCGAGTGAGACTAAAGTGCTATGTTTATAACATTCATTTAGTTATCTCATAACTTTTTGTGAATTCCAATTATTGTATCCCATTCCGGATAAATAGAAAATGTCAAACTTTCCGATCGAACAATCGAACACCCAAGTTTTCCCGATACAAATCAACACATGAAATAAGTCTAACAACATTCAGTTCGTGCCTCAGTACCAACGGTCCAGCCGTAGAAGGGTCAAGCCAACGCCTCACATGTGGCACGCCGTACTGCCCCAAACCCGAAGGTTCAAAGGGCAGTTCAAGACGGTCACATAATCGAGTTAAGGTTTGTTGTCTTCTAGAGGGTCCATCGCGTTACTTGCACTACTTAGAACGTCGTTAAACTTCGGAAAAATCCAACACTTGGAAATTTCCCGACAGGGGAAAAATTGGGTATTTATATCCGGTCGAACTTTTTAACATATTCTAAAATTTATCCGGAAAGCAAAAATAGACAAAATTTGATACCCCGATCGAAACACCGAATCCCCAAAACAACTCCAGAAAATTCAACTCTTGAATAAATATTAAAAATTTCCAGAAAATCCAGCATAATATAATAGGAGTTACTGTGCAAACAGTGTACGATGACGTCATCATTCCGCCGCGGAACCGCCGCAGAAGCCAGTCTTCTGCAGCGGTTCCGCCGCGGTTTGTACTGTTCATCAGTAAATTTTTGCATCGTAATTCTTATTTTTCCCTGCTGAATTTTTTAGCAATTTTTAATTTGGAAAAATCCACGTTTTCAGAAAACGTCCAGAGAGCATTTTCCGGGTTGGTTTCGGGTTCGTTCGGGCTTCAAATTCCGTCTAGACTTCGCCTAAGGCTCTAGCTAGGCTGTGATACCACTGTAGGGTTCCTAGGCACTCTCAAGAGGTCTCACAAGGCATCAACCATGCCAATTTCAAAAATTATGGTGCCGAGAAACCCTAGTGTACGGATCGTTTGCTAGAAATCTAGGCGAAAAACAATCTAGTTAACAACTTAACTAATGGGATATCGGAAATACAACCTTTGTAGATCCGGTGCTCCACCTCCATAGCTCCGCAACGAAGTCGTCTCCGCTGTCCAAAAGGAATCCGGGCTCTAGAGTCGGCTTCGTCGGAGAAAAAGCGAGCTAGGTCGTCGATATCCATGCCGAAGATGATCTACGTCGAGGCATCGCTAAATCAAGCTCCACCTTCACCAAGCCATGAAACTTATGAAGGAAACACACTCTACTACTTGGCAAGAGGTAGAGGATGAAGAAATAGGAAGTGGGTAGACTTTAGAATTGGATTTCTCACTCATTTCCAACAATCACCATTGATGGAGCTTAGTTTCTCTTCTTGAAGAAGAAGAAGAAGAAGAATGTTATTATGATAAGAATAATTAAAATGAGAAAAGAAATTCATTCTTATCATAATTGAACCATAGTTAGGTGTAGAGAATCAATCATGGTTTAGTGGAATGGTTAGATTAAGCATGAGACAAAAATGGTTACAAAGTCAAAGACTTCATGAAGCTTCATGAAGCATTTAAAGAAAGCCACCATTTTTTCATGCTCATTTTCTTTTCCAAAAAGAATAAATGTATATATATAAATTAATAAGAAAAACAAAACCCTAATTATCCACTTAATCATGGTTTAATTCTTTACACTTAACCAAAATGTATGTATCATCAAACATGATACAATCTAGTGCACAAAATCATATCGCATATGTAATGCACACATCCGAGTGAGAAAATCCATCTTAAAGTGAACCGATACTAGTTAATGCAAAGTAATATATCAAATATATAATTATGCATTAAATCATTAAATCAACACTTGATTCAATGATCCGGTCATGTCGCACAAAACCGACAGGTATCATTAGTAACAACTTATCGAATCAACACTTGATCCGATAACCCGGCTATATCGCATATAACCGATCAATGTCACATCGCGAGAATCGAATACAGTATCAGATACTGGTATTATTCTCGGTCCCGCACATATCTCATATGCGCTCCTATTTCGTTTTGCTTGAGCCAGGAAACCTCTGTGTAGGACTCTAAAGACTCGTCAATACGCCGGCAGCAGATGATGATCATATCAAACACCCACAAGCCGCAAGCGGTCTGCTAAATGTAACGGCCACCCGGGTATTGAGCGATCTGAAGATCGACGAGCAAGCCCGCTCACACTCCAGTGAATCCAACCAGTAACACTACTGTACAGTCCGGTCTGATCGTCTGATATGTCGCATATCTCGCCTAGGGGTGGTAAACGTCAGACCCCAATAGCTCAATAAATCGTGTCGATATGAGGTCTATAACAATTCAAGAAACTACTGGTAACACTTACCAGTAAATCTCAGCAACCCTGGCCAGGGATTTCCTGTTATAGCCAATCGAACACAGCGCAACATCAACTCCCTATACCGGGAGAGACGAATCCCCTCCTATCGCTCATTGCCTCCATGTGACTCGGGACTGTACCCAAAAACCACCGTTTTGCACGCCCTCTTGGACGTGGTAAGATGGAAATCAAAGCACAGTGGGAACCACATAAGACTCTATGACGATCTCGGGTCAACAGACTACTCTGTACCAGTGTCACCAGAGAACTGCCATCTGACGTGAGGTATAATACCATCTGGGAGTTCTCGGCGAGTCCGTCCAGTGTACCCAGTCTCTACTGAGCACCCGTATATCATCTCTGATGTCAAACACCAATGGATATGGGATCATCCATCGCCTATCTGTATGGGTCGAGAAGGTACACGCTAGTCTACTCTGGTATATCGATGCCCCGTCTTGATACACCCACGACTAGGGACTTTGAAGGATGTACTTATGGACTACCATGTCCCCACTAGTATGATCCGCATCATAGTCCAGGTAGTCAAGTACACATCCTAAAGGCTTTACCAACATGTAACAGAGAGACAATCAGTATACACGTTAAGGCAAAGTGTAACCAGATAGCATACTATCGTGTCGAGCAAGAAAGTCCTCCCTATATATATCCCAGCATCCACTACAATATATATCCTATGTACAGTAATGGCCTCTAGGGCATACATATAACTAACAATATCGACTTGGAGTTAGGTGGATTTCCTTACCCTTACATTTAGTCTATTAGCTTCGTCCTGTAGTTTACCTGGTAGATGTTAGACTGGGCTCGAATCATACTTATTTCCAAAACTAACGAATCGTGAGTATTTTAAAGACAGGTCAAGGGATATTACGGATTTTTCAAAGGATGTACCTTTTCTTAAAAACACCGTAGCCCCTATTTTCTAAAAACCGCGATTCGTGCTATTTCAAATGTCAACACCGTATGACTCGTATACATACAATGCATATTCTTCAATGTTACGTTTACTATTCATGTTCTTATTGCATTGCATGTTTATACGTGCTTCCTTAACTATTATGATATCGATTGTTAGGACACCAGAACCATTACCGATGATGCGTATGTCCACGAACACTTACTTGCCGGCTCACACACATCATCATCGGTAATTGTTATGTCACGTACACTTTAGAGTATATCACTTAATGGATATAATTGCTAGCTGATAGTTCCGATATATGATTACTGTGCTAGTTTAGATATTGCATTCTTTACTTAGATACCCGTGCATGTATACATATTGATTGTCATGCATTATTATGGGGCTTTATGCCGGTATTCACTGTTTATTTACTCTTGATTATGGGATTCGGATTTTCCATGAGATTTCTGGATGATGAAACCGCAAGGATTTATAAACTCATTTTCATTTCTAAAGATAGAAATTTGCGGTTTTCTCGTGATATGATATTTATGATGTCCACCATGAGTTTTCTCAGTTCTCGAGCGGTATTATACACCCGATTTAAGGTAGGGGAAGGGACCGTCTGTGGGTGCATGGTGGACCCGGTGCGGTACCCCGGGACAAGAAGATTGTATAAAAATGCGTTGAGCCCGGCAGGAGAGCACTACCGACCGGTGAATTTATGGAGACTCGACGGATATCCGGAGGATACCGTTCAGAGTTATGGGCCGATCCTGATCATGCGGAGCCCGAGATATTGAGATTTGATGATATGGGCCAGTTTAGATTGCCGAAGCCCGAGATATTGAGATATTGAGATATATATTTTGTGTCGATGCTTGACACGGATTCCTTGTTAATTTTATTGTTGATACTTTGATTTTTATGCAGAAATCTCACTGAGATAAGAAAACAGTTTTCTCATTTAGATGTATTCTGTTTTCATGCATTCATACATCATATATATGATATGATGTTACCTGAGGCACTGATACGAGCACTTGGTATTACACTTATGTATAAATGTTTACCCTTGCCATTATTTTAGATGCTTCAGGTTATATATTGAGGATATATTATTGGATGACCTAGGAGAGAGTCATACATGCGATTTCTTCTCGTTGATGTTTTCTACTCACGAGTTGGCAACTCACCCCGTTGTGCCACAGTTTCTTACAGGTTTTGCCGTACAGGTTTCCTTGGTGGTTTTGCTGGCACACTGCTTCTTTCCGGGTGATTGCTTTAGTAGGTGGGTTCACTTGCATTGTGACCACCGCAGTACTTTTATTTATTCAGTTGTATCTAGTAAACTCCATCAACCAGACTTATATATTTGATAGACTTAGAAGACCAGTTGTATATTCTTTCGACCTTAGAGTCGCGCGCTTGTATTATTATGGTTTTTCTCTAGTTTTCTTGAAAATGTTGGTTCATTTCTGAATTTTGATCCTCGCCCTTCGGCGTTGTATATTATATTGCTTGCGTGGTTGTATCCGCTAATTGGCGAAGGGCTAGCTCCCGCTTGGGGATGCCTTATGTATATTATTCATGTTTGTACCCGTTTGGGGCCAGTATTTACAAAGGTGACTCTGCCGAAATTTTCGGGAAAATATGATGTTGCTTTTAAATATTTAATGTCACTTATTTATTGAAACCACTTGCTTTAAAACAAGTTTTCCTTCACTTCTTCTTTAAAAGGGTTTAGATTTCTGGGCTTTTTTGGCTTACTTGAATTAGGTGGGGTCCTATAGACTTCACATGATTCAAGTGCCAGTCACGTGCTATTTCGGGTCGTGACAAAGTTGGTATCAGAGCGCTAAGTTTAATCTTGGTTCGAGTCTAGGTTTGACTATGCGGAGTCTAGGGCATATATATTTATTCAGAACCTAGGCTTGACCTTACGGAACTTAGACTTGGTCGAGGGGGTATTAGACCCGAACTTTTGTCGCATAGGTTGACTTTGGTTGATGGAGTAGGTGACTTAAGGAGAGTGACGTACCGTGTGTATGTTCCGCGGCATACTTACGATACGCTACTCCGCTTAAGAAGCCTTAGGAGGTACATTTCTTTGCACCGTATTCTATTCATTCATATGATCTATCCTCATCGATTTTGGTTTGTGGTTTCTGTTACCACGATTGCACGGGCAGAGAGAGCTGCGGCTAGAGTTGCGGTCAGCATGAGCTCGTCTTGGACGAGGACTGACCAGGGCGTAATTCCGATGACACGCGATTGCATAGATGTGTCGTTTTATTGTGTTTTTCGCGACATGAGCGTTTTGATAGATTGTTTTTACTAAGATTTCTCGAACGTGCAGATCAGCACCAGAGGATTTAGGCCACTGTTAGAGGCCGGCTAGAATGTGATAACTATAAATGTATCGTCTATTCTTGAGGATGGAGGCACTGTTCAGCGTGCGGACGAATGAACCAGCTGTTGCTGCGACTGACAAGATATTGCCCCAGATGTTTGAAGCTATTGCAGCCTGAGTTGTACTTAGGGTTTGATAGAAGATCGCTAGTCACCTATGATGAATGACTAGGATATGTGGTTCATTTGCATACCCCGATGCGAGATCATTAGATTGATTGATTTCAGCTAGAGAAGATTTCACACAAGCACGTTAAGAGTCGATAGAAACGATCGAATGTCAGAAACCCATTTTCCAAGTTTAAGGTATTCGGAAAAATATGCAAGTAATTCTGTGGACCCTCTTGAAGAATGAAACCCTAACTCGACATAATGAACATGGAAACGCTTTTGAACCTTAGGGTTTGCGGCAGTTCCGTGGTGCCATTAATGAGGCTTGGGTTTGCCCTTCTACGGCTAGTCCATAGGTACTGTGGCATGTACTGGGTATTATTAAACTGTGCTCAAGTGTTGAGCTCTCGGGGAATTATGGGACTTTGATGAATCGATCGAAAAGTTTAATGTCGTCCGGATATCATGTAATGGGATACAATACTTAGAATCCACAAGAAAGCTAATTTGAATCTTATAAATCTAGCAATTTAGTCTCAGTTGATCGGTTGCCACGGGATTTTGATGAGATGACGTTTCACTCCGTTGACATCAGAGATGTGATACACATACATAGGCGTTGAATATGGATATATCTTTCGGAAGGAGTCGTGATGAGTATACAGCTATTCCGGAACCAAAAATAGATTTATTAAAGGGTGATAACTTCCGGGCAGTTCGGCGGAAACGAAATTTGGGAGAGACCCGACAGAATCTTCTGGAATACTACACGAGAAGACCTGGACCCAGGATCGGTCGTATCACGTACACCCAGTAGGCCAGAGTTCGGCATCGTCGACGAGACATGTTATGAGTGACCATGATAGTTGGCCAGAGATCGTCAGAGAATGTGCCAGAACGGAACTGTTTCCATCATCGTTTCTATATTAGGCTGTTGAGCCGAGGAATTATGTAACTGGCAATTCGCAGTGAGAGACGAGAGCCTAAGGGCATAAGGCGCGGACCCTGAACAGGAAGCAAGGAGATATATTGCTCTGCTGGATTTGGATGCACCGACACCTTCTCGATTTTGAAGGAAGGACACATCGACGATAATATTTACGATTTGCGACTTGGTGATTCGAATATCACATGTCCGTCATTTTGGATTTTGGGTATTTTTGGGCGATTTATTTGCATGATTGAGATTTTGTGCACCACAGTTGCACTCGATTTCGATTTGAGGTAGTTCGAGATGTTGATTTGATTTCATGCCTACGGTATGTATGTGATTTGACTTGTGCCTTCGGTGTATTTTTCATGCACTTTTAGTACTTTGATTCGATTTTGTGCACGTTGATGCACGTAGTTGTGAGATTATACACCACGGTATACCTGATTTGGATTGAAGTTTGTTGTATACCGTCGACTTCGATTGTGATATTCGATATTTGTTTTCGTGCACCTTGTGCACTTGATTTGGATTCTTGCGCATATTTGGCGCGCTTGATCCGATTTTGATGCACACCAGATGCACTAAATCAGGATTCTTTGTGCATATCAGATGCACCTGATATTGTTTTCAGGCACACCTGTTGCGCTTGACAGGTGTTTTCGTGCACACCCGTTGCACTTATATTTTGTTTCTGTGTACATGTATGGCACGTTCATTGATTTCGATTTCTGTGCGCACCGGACGCACGTGGCATTCTTATACACATTTTGGAATTGATTTCTTTTGAAGCGGTATGTTTTATGATATTTACAATTTGGTATAGTAGCTGAGCAGGACTGTTCTGAGAACAGTAGCTAGGTGTTTTTTCTTGCATCGATAGTTATCGAAGAGATTTCCAAAAAGGAGCTACAGTCTCAATATTTTCCTATTTGTCCGAGATGACACGAAACATTTTACAAAGGTAAAACGGCGGGACGTGTGTGATAAACAAAGGATATATATATATATGTATATATATAGTTATTTTCTACAATAAACGTCCGCTACTTGTGCTGTGATACATGCATCACACAGCGACTTGAAAAGGTTTGGCATGCATTTTTTCCAGATATTTTAACGAGTTTACAACGATACGTACTATATACATGTTATAGTTTTGATGTATATCATGTTGGTTTTCGTATTGGACTTTGACACTGGTATCTTCACTATGACTCCGATGATTGCATGATACTTGACGGAGTTTTGATTTTGAGTTATATACCCGTTTTCATGCGCATGCATTGCGCTAAGATGTGTCTTATGTATTTAAGATTTCAGAGCCCCGCCGATTTGAGTGCTTTGTTGAAATGTTTTAGAATTTGGGAGAGTTTTAATTTAAATTCGGGGACCGAGTTTCTTTAAGGGAGGAAGACTGTAACGTTTTGAAAATCGTTTAGGCGAAATTTTGGATAATCGGTAAAATAACTGGTGTTTTCCGTAAAAACCAAGATATAATTATTTTTCAACATAGACTTAAATATACCTATTCTAGCTATGTAATTGCTAGTATTTAGTATTTAATTGGTCACTTGTAAATTTCTAGTTTACCTAAATATTTTCCTAAATTAATTATTATTAATATTATTTTAAGCTTTCACTGATATATTTAATTAGTGATAATTAAAAATTGGAATGAGTTAAACACACATTAGTACACCATGACAACACAAAATTTAGTTTGTAACATGCTTCTTTCTTCTCTAGTTGTCTCCATAGTTCTAGACTATCCTAGGGTTAAGTAGGAATAATGTAATTATGATATTAATTAATAGAAGTGAAAATGGGGATTTTCTTGACTGGGGAACTCCTACACACGCCCACACAAACCCACACTCACCCTTTCCCTCACCGGCTGAGCCCAGAATCCTGCTGCCCCCATTCCCCATTTTCCCCACATCAAAGTTAATTAGAAATGGAATTAAAAAGAATAAAGAAAGAAATGAAAGCATGGGGCTTGTTGACTTGTGTATTGGGGGGTTCTTGGAATTTTGTACACACCTCACTCTCTTTTTTCCCCTCCCAAGTTGCAGCCGAGCCCTTCCCCATGAGCAGCCCCCATTTTCCCCCCACCTCATTCACTTCAAAAATCTCAAGAAATTCATCAAAAATCAAAACAAAATCCCACAAGTCCAAACCCATTCCTTACCCATTATTCTTTAGCCATTCAAGCATGGATCTTGGAGCATGGAGGCAAGTTTGGAAGGCTAAGTTGCAAGCTAGATCCATTATTTGTGAGGTATAAATCTAAACCCATAGTTACCTTGTTGATTAATTACTTCAATCTAGTCTAATTAGGTGTTAAATTGTGGTTTTAATCGAAAGTTTGAAATTCAAGAGAAGGGTCAAGTTAAAGTTAGGGTTGTGATCATTTGTTCATGGTTGTGTGATGTATTTTTAGCATCTTAAGATATGCAAAACTTAATCTTGTTGCTTATTGCTAATTGTAACATTTAAAATGTCCAAATTAAGATATTTTGCAAACTAGGTTTTTAGGATTGATGTAATTAGATGAAATAAAAATTTGGTTATGGTTAGTGTGACTTAATTAAGATATTATGTGAGCAATGTGGCCATTAGATTGGTTAAAACATCAAGTTTTGAACTAAAATGGAAATTGATGCTTACTATTTTTTTTTGAAATAAATCGATTTAAATGAAGTTGAGGTTCTGGTGAATAATAACCTATTTCATATAATATATGATGTGTTGTGAACGCACGATTGGTGCGATTGGGTTTTTGGTTTGGTAGTTGTCGCGTTTAGCGACCCTAGTTGTAGTTGTGGCGTTGTCGCGGCACGTTTCATGCACCAAGTGCGCGCGCGTTTAGTTAGTGCACGTGGTTGACTTGTATTGGTTGTGTTTGCTTGTGTGCGATTCTAGGATCCGTTGCAGAGGCGTCGGATGTGGCGCGGAAAAAGACAAGGCGGAGATCGGATCAAATTAGCCGAGACGTCCAGATGAGTAGATATATATCTACGGGGGAAGTCGGGTGGATGGCGTATAGCACCCCCACATTTTCGTAGGATATAATATATATATATATATATATTACTTATATGTAAGATGTGTATTCTTAGCAAGAAATGCTTTAGGTGACTTTGGGTTAGTGTTAGCGTATTTGGAAGTTAATACCTTAGTTTAGGTTTTAATCGCGAAACCCTAGAGTATAGTTGTTACACACACACACACATGCACACATGTGATATGTATGGGGTGTATATGTTTATATGTGTATATATATGTGTGTGTGTGTGTGTGTGTGGATGCATTGGTGCACACACACACACACACACATACATACGTATACACGGATGATGAGGATAGTATATGATACTTGGAGATCGGTTGATGTGATTGGGCATGATGCCGTGGGATCAGTGATGTGATTTGGGTCGTGTTATGATATACGACATGATATATGAATGGATCGTTGGGCGATGTGTTTTCACACATACGCGGTTATGTGTTGATGGTATCGGTACGTACTAGACTTTAGATCAGTGCCCCTAGCTCATGATATTATGATAATGATACCATATGAATAATGTGTTACATGTGATATTCGACCCGTACCCCGATTTGGGATGTCGTACGATGAATTTTACCGTACGAAGTATAAATATGATGATTGATCCGCACTCTCGACTCGAGGATGTCGTATTATATATTTTATCGTACATGACGCTATTGAGGCGGGATCACCGACTACTGTAAGTGCACGGCGGCGCCCCGGCCGTCAATCCGACGGCCAGATGCGGAAGCGGTGATAAACTTTAATTTTTCTTGAACTGGCAAACCGCCGCGCACTAATACCCGGATCGAACCATTAATTAGTCCTAGCTATCTACAAGAAAGGGAATAGAGATATACCGACGATCCAAGTCCTCCGGTCTTCTCGTCATAGTCCCGATCTCCTGCGGAATGTCCCGTCTCCTCCTCGTCGCCGGAAGTGCACCACATCGCCTACTTCTTTTACGGGCTCCCACCTCAATGCCGAGGCAACTCGGGCACGAAGCTGGCTAGTCGACGTGCCCAAGATTCGCTGTAGAATGTGTAGTGAAGAAGTCTCATTTGGGGTATGTGGAATTGCCTTTTTGGTGGAGGAAATGATATGAGCTTGTGGAGACGAAACATGTGGGATTTTACAAAGCTAGAAGAACAAAAATCCCACCCCAAGAAATTTGGACAGCCCCCTCCCTCAATGTGGCCGGCCATGTATATGGTGGTGGAGAGAGTGAAAGAGTGAGAGTGTATCAAAAAGATGGGAGCCATTCTCATATCATGCAAGAGAGAGAGAGGAATGGTTATCATATGGAATAATGATCACAAAGAAACACCAACACTCAACAACCAAATCATGCAAAGAAATGATCACCAAAAGAGAACCTCACTCCACCACAACCATCATGAAAACCATGATGGAGAAGCCAAGAAGTCAAGGTCAAGGAATGGTGCAACCATCATGACACAAGAAAATGCAAAGACCCCCTCCACAAATGCTTATTTGCAACAATGCAAATAAGCCCTCCTCCACCAATCTTCGGCCAATGAACGATACAAAGGAAATTGGCCGAAGCGGAAAGCAAACTGGCAACTCCAGAAAACTGGTCCCGTAATAAATTACAGGAAAACCCCGATACTGTGCATACACACCCGCATTTGTATTCCGACCGAAATACAAATGCAATGAGACAAAATCTACACTGTACTATACTAGGATCCGGCTTATACCAAAACCGGCTAGTATTATCCGTTCGATCCTGATCCGTGCAATACCGCACGTATCTGATCGAACCCTGCCATATAACCATACGGCCTCTAGTACAAACTGTCCGATCCTGATCCGTGCAATACCGCACGTATCTGATCGGACCTTGCCATATCTCCATACGGCCTCTACAACTTTTCGCCCGAAAGCTGAGTAACAGAATGTGGGGGACTCTAAAGACTCGTCAACACCTTGGTTGTGGATTTAACCACTAGCACGTTAGAGGTATAAGCCAATACATAACGGGCTACCAGGTATTGACCAAAAGGGACGTCTGTGAGCGAACTCAGCCTGACTCCCTACTGAGCCTGTCAGTGACAATATCCGTACAGTCCGGTCCGTTCGTCTATGAGTATCGCATGGCGGGCCTAGGGGGTTGGTAAAAGTCAGACCCCCAAAAGCGGTACAAGTCGTGTCGGAGTGTAGCCCAGAACACCCTGAGATACTACTGGAATACCTACCAGTAAATCTCCTTTCCTCGGCCGAGGGCTTCGTGTAATGGATCTCCTAGACACAGCACGACCTCACCCCCAATACCGGGAGAGACGAACCCCTGAAGATACGCTCACTGCCTCCATGTGGCTCGGGACTGTACCCAACTAAAACCTGTTTGCACGACTCCTTTGAGCCGTGGTAGGGTAGTAATCAAAGTACAGTGGGAACTCACACGAGACAAATGACGATCCCCAGGTCGATGAACTAACCTGCACACATGTCACCAGGGAACTGCCATCTGACGTCTGGTATATGACCAACTAGCATGTTCCCGGCGAGTCCTGTCCGGTGTACTCATAACCCAATGAGCACCTGTATACATCTTAGGTGATCCAACTGACACCAGTGGCTTGTGAGACCGGCCACCGCCCCTCGTCGGGGTCTCGACTGTATACACTAGTCTACTCTGGAGTATCTATGCCCTGTCTCGAAACTCACACGACTAGGGACCATTTAAGGATATGCTTATAGACTGCCAGCTCCCACGTATATGATCGCCCTCATACTGCTGGTGGTCAAGCAAGAATCCTAGGGGCTCTACCAACGTGTAATAGCGACTTGTCAGGTCACCTAAAGCAGTACACGATGATAAAGGTAAACCAGATAGCATACTATCATCTCGAGTAAGACTATCCTACCGGGATAGGTCCTCCATCAATCATTGCAATCACGTACCTGTGACCTAATAATTGACTCTGAGGGCACTATCTCCAACAATCTCCCACTTGCACTCAAGGCTAATTATTGCGATGTCGCATACTCACAGCCCGTGTGATACCGAACACCCAACTCCTCTACTGGTCAGTCTCACAAAGCTCGTTTGCGAAACTATTGCGTTCGAGGAATAGCCTCAGTGAGTGGATCCGCCTTGATGTTTCTTTCTATGTCTCTCTAAATCTTATGTTCGCGGAGAAAGCCATCTCCCGAAAAGAGCAATACCTGTCTTAGAATGTGTCTGGATGTCTGATGGGACATAGCTCATAAATGAACTCCAAATCCAAACTTCTTAGACTGTATCGTCAACTGAACTTAATCAGTACCCTGCGCCATGCCTCCCTCAGTATTGCCTTGGATCACCTGTCCAAAATACTGCCCCTCATCAGAAGGAAAACTATAACTCTGACAACCTCCCTGTCGTCCAGGTCACCTTGGAAGCCTGGAATGATAACTGTCTCCTCAACGAGGCTGTCGTTATCATATCCCTAGAACATCCACTTATGTTCTAAAACTGCTTCCGACTGTTTCTCCAGGATAGGATCAATATCAACTTATTGCATCTAGTGCAAGAACAATATCTGGTGTGGTACTTGACATCTCACGATTGACTCAATTGCCCGAGCAAGTGATCTGAAAATCATGCACGTCCTTCTCCCCTTTGGTCTGTAAGACACCTTTGGAGAGGGTGACTCCATTACCTGCAGGTACACTACCGTGCCAGGAGTCGTCCATCCTAAATACTCTTAGAATGCTGTCAAGTACCCTGATTGGGAAACCACCCAAATCTAGATCTAAAACCATAGATCTAGTAACCAGTATGTCTGATATAAAGTCCATTTCCTTTATGGAGAAACCACTGTGTGACGACCAAAGTATAACCGATTGTAGTATAGGAGTTTCTTTTCCTACTCTGTGTATGTCATCCAAATACCAGGATATCACACCCCACTACCTTCTCAACAGATCCATCCCCTATTCTGATGAAGTCAAACCCATGACTGTCACATCAGAAATAGATGATCTATCTCCGCTACATCTGCTTTAGTCTATAAATAGACATAAGCTACCTGTCCACCAATGCTTCCGCTGCTCCCACTGACTATGACAACCCTCTGGCAGAGTCATATACACGTACACTTCTAAAACTAGTTTAGAACGACGCTATACTCATCCTCCCGCCGGGTCTTGCAGCCTGGAACAACAGCAATGATAATTGTGGGTAAACAAGAACTTCCCTGTCACCGTCCTTGAGGCTACCGTAGTACCTCTCGGGTGCCTGAAGTTACCCACCTTATCTGCGGAGTGGCCAATGGAATGTCAAACCAGATTGAATCTTTAGGTTCCTTATCAAATCTTCAGTAATCGTTTGCGGTTCTGGAATCACTTCCAGTTCTACCATACTCCCACTACTGTTTTCTGAAAAAATCCATTTTTAATAAAACTGTGGCGAGTCTGGAACAATATTGCTATTGTTCATCCAGATGGTAGAAAGTCAACCCTCGTCATAGCCTGGGTCAACCCACAAACAGCCATTACAGAAACGTGCCTTGAGTTGTCAAGTGTCTGGTTTTAATCATAAACCGGACAACTCCCCGTACCTTAACATCGTTAAGATATGAACTGTTCTATATCCAATATAGAAACAGAGGCACTGATTTAATTGAACCAGATTCAAATCATGCAGCTGTCCCCAGTGCATGTTCCCTAAATGGAAGAAAGCCGATCAGCGTTACTCAACTTAGGAATGCTTCCAATTATGAGTAACCTGAAAGAGAAGCAATTTCTCTTAATCATCACTATCAACTGAATACCATACACAAGTATCTACATCTTCGATCTCTTTGAAGAATCCCGATACTTGCTATACCTGGTTCTCTACTCTATTCAAATACCTATAACTTCTCAAAATTCGGACCATGTGTTTCCACGAAACACCTGTCTAAAAACTAGAGAAGTCATAAGTAAACCGAATATAGTACGAGGACCAACCCCTCTGTCCTGATGGACCGTGGACATCATACAATACTCTGTACAAGTCCCTTGAGTCTGATAACTCACTCACTGTGTGTCGTAGGTTGAAAACTGTACTTATGGTTAAAAAGAATTACACCGCTGTTTAATGCTCCTTACCTAACCATCCACTGATATAGGTAAATGTCATAGACATAATTTCAGAAAGGTATATCTCACTCTATGAAAATAGACGTACAGATATATCAATTTGAAATTGGTGCATAAAAGCGGATATTCAAAACCAAATATTTGCCGTCCGGTAAACAACCCAGGTGACTTCCTCAAATATCACCGATTACAACGAATCCCGATATAATGAGGATGATCACCCAATTCCCAATAACCTACTCCCACTCATCATCTGTAAAACCATACAGATGTGAGAATCATACCTGGTAAATACATACCCTGGAGCAAGTGTCTAATCGGGAAATCAGTTTTCCTTTAACAGTACACAGTGAGACTGAAACGTCGAAATGTTTCGATGGGGTATCCTGGTATTCCTAGTAATGCCTCTTCCAGATTCACGACTGTAACCGTATAGTTCTTTGCCACCTCTCCAAATCCCTTCATATGTCTTTAGTCTTTACCTTCTGCACACCCCTTTAGGCCAAATGGTTTTCTTCCTTCCCTACCATTCGGCACCAGCCTATGGTTTGGAAGAAGACTATCCAATAAGCATAATGGGTGTACTGTCCCAATCCTAGGAACACTCGTAATGCGAGAGAAGGTGAAGATAAAAGACAACCGAATAAACCTTATTCCTATTTCTCCTGGACCAGAATCCATCCCCGAACTGGAACAAGTTCCTTTCGAGTTCGTATATAACCATACGATGGAGTATCCAAATAAACTGTGGATCTTCGTAGTGATACGGAGTGTCCTGGAGAAATACAAAGGTGATTTAGGATTGGCGAAGGAATATTTGGTTTGGTCGTGAATATCTGTTGCAATTTACTTTGCCCTCTTACTAATCCCTTGCTTTGTCTTAACTTAACACCTTCTGTACACCATCGTCAGGCTAATTGGTTTTCTTCATTCCCTACCGGTCGGCACCAGCCTAAGGTTTGGAAGAAGACTATCCAATTTGCGTAATAGGTGTACTATCTCCTAAACCAAGGAGTACTCGCAACCTGAGAGAAGGTAAAAGGAAAAGACAACTGAATAATCCTATCCGTTTTCTCCAGAACCGGAAACCATCCTCGAATAAATTCTTTCGAGTTCGTATCTAACCATACGATGGTTTTGTCCAATGGAAGTGGACGTTCGTAGTAATACGGGGTGTCCTGGAGAAAAGGGTAAAAGTGGGAGTGGCAATGAGGTCTGCAACTCTGACAATCCAAAAGCCAGTGTTAAGAAGGTTCGGTCAACTTGGTCACTGAGTCATAATCTTAGGGTCGGGTCAATGGTCGCTGCCAAAGAGAGAGAGAAAAGAAACACTCAGCGTGCACTCTAACCTAGATCAGAATGGTTACCAATTTATCTAATCAGGAAACCTCCCACTGTACCTCAAATTCTCCTCCAAACCTAAAAGAAGAATTAGTCGGGGTCACCCGAGGAGTAAACTAACTCATCAGTGGGAATCGGGATCCAACTCTCATCGCATGATAACGTGACGGAATCCACTCACGTCATCACACTCCAGAAGGTATGCGCATATCTGGCAAGTTTCAGTTCTTTTGAAACTCCCGATGTGATTTTTACCCCATGCTCTTATGACCTTGACTTTGGCCAACAAATCATAAGTCACATGTCAAGTTCTACCCGTCATTCTCCAGGTTGTTTTGAATCCACCCGTACCTACCCTTGACTTTGGGCAACAAGGCAGTACGACTGTTCCAAACCAACGCATCTATCTATGCTGCATATGAATAACCAACAGCTACCAAACACTGTGCCTTGACTTTGGCCAACAAACACAGCTTGAATACTATTGACTACCCATATGAAACGACGGAGGGCTACGAATGGTTTCTGGCGAAAACCTTTAACGTAATGAACTTGATATCGTTGAAGGAACGGATAGCTTTTTGAAAATATAGTGACGAAAACCATTGCTAAAGAGGTCACTCCCGGTGAAGGGATCTCGGCTCTTTCCCCGTAGAATGAGGTGCAGGATATTCCAACTGAATACCACGGTACAAAGCAAAAGTAATCGGCTATAATGAAGTTAATGCCCTGACGCAAACTTTTTGTCCAAGGGGTCACTCCCGGTGAAGGGATCTCGGCCCTTGCCTCGTCGACTGAGGAGCAGGATATTCCAACTGAATACCACGATGCAAAACAAAAGTGAACGTCCTTGCAATAACAGCTTTTTGAAAAGTGTTCCAACAACATCAGATTAGGTTTGTTTTTAACTTGCATTGATCCGAATCAATGCAGTCCCATCAATTGATCACACCAAAAAGAACGAAAATATACTGATGTACGTATATGCCATCCGCATTCGCCACTGGGTCCCGTCATTACCCGTTAGGTTAGCTAACTAACGACAGAGCGGGGACTGGACTAGCGTGGATGCAAAACATATACAACATCTACTAATATATATACCAATATATTATATTCGCTCAAGGCGTGATAAAATGCAACATCACAGAAATGTACAGCATCACAGAAACAATACAGATATCTGGGATCCCCGGGTTTCACAGAGCCGCTGAAACCCGACGTTCTCCTGGTCGTGTGGATAGCCTGTGCAATGAAATCCTAGACCCCTACGGGCGCGGCAAGTCACCCGCCAAAACCTGAAGTGAGGCAGCCCCCTCCAGCTCCGTGAATGGACCACCCAGCACTTCACGGAATCCGGCAACTTGGGCACCCCTCCTGGGTCAACCTGTACCCCCTACGAGTGCGGCGAATAGCCCGCCAATCCTAGAGTGAAGCCCCTTCCGTCCCAATGCCATGAGATGCGGGCTTGCTGCCCTCTAGAACCCGGCTATCCGTGCACCCCTCCGCGGGGTAATCCTAGTACAGAAAGTAAAATATACATACAACGGGTACATCGACCGCAACATGGCCGTGCCCCAAAAATAATAATACAATCAGGCAGTGACGGCAGTCCACATGTCGGACGCTCGCCCCGCAATATCAAATGTACATAATACAACAAAACTGTACTAGCATTGCATCCAGGCTATCCCCCACGACCGATCCGCAACATCACAGCAAAAACAGAACATCAACGTGAAAGTCACGTTCGCAAATCCGTCTAACCGGGCTATAGCAGTTAGACCGGATTTACCGATCGAGTGACATTCACGGTCGCAGATATAATGTAAATACTGTGAAATAATGTGTTTAAAATATCCGATCAATCAAAAATTAACAAGTGGGCCCCCAAGCAATACTGTAGCACTCACAGAAATTCTGGGCCCAATTTTAATATTCCAAAACCCCAATTTTAACCCCATAAAGCTTCTGTAAAAAATTGGTGCAGCAAACCCAGAGTAGTGCGGCGGAACCGCGGCCCAAGGGGGTGTTTGGCCGCGGTTCCGCGCTCCTACAGAGGAGTTACGTCATCGAATTTTCACAGAACTCTTAGATTTTCCAGTACATCACTTTTCTATAACCTGAAAAAATTTTCGACACCAAAAAATTTCAACAGAAAACTGATGTGAACAAAAATGTAGATTTTGGAATTTTGGTCGATCGGAAATGCAAAACACATTAAACCAAGCTAGACTAAGTTAATGGCGAGGCTCTGATACCACTGTAAGTGCACGGCGGCGCCCCGGCCGTCAATCCGACGGCCAGATGCGGAAGCGGTGATAAACTTTAATTTTTCTTGAACTGGCAAACCGCCGCACACTAATACCCGGATCGAACCATTAATTAGTCCTAGCTATCTACAAGAAAGGGAATAGAGATATACCGACGATCCAAGTCCTCCGGTCTTCTCGTCATAGTCCCGATCTCCTGCGGAATGTCCCGTCTCCTCCTCGTCGCCGGAAGTGCACCACATCGCCTACTTCTTTTACGGGCTCCCACCTCAATGCCGAGGCAACTCGGGCACGAAGCTGGCTAGTCGACATGCCCAAGATTCGCTGTAGAATGTGTAGTGAAGAAGTCTCATTTGGGGTATGTGGAATTGCCTTTTTGGTGGAGGAAATGATATGAGCTTGTGGAGATGAAACATGTGGGATTTTACAAAGCTAGAAGAACAAAAATCCCACCCCAAGAAATTTGGACAGCCCCCTCCCTCAATGTGGCCGGCCATGTATATGGTGGTGGAGAGAGTGAAAGAGTGAGAGTGTATCAAAAAGATGGGAGCCATTCTCATATCATGCAAGAGAGAGAGAGGAATGGTTATCATATGGAATAATGATCACAAAGAAACACCAACACTCAACAACCAAATCATGTAAAGAAATGATCACCAAAAGAGAACCTCACTCCACCACAACCATCATGAAAACCATGATGGAGAAGCCAAGAAGTCAAGGTCAAGGAATGGTGCAACCATCATGACACAAGAAAATGCAAAGACCCCCTCCACAAATGCTTATTTGCAACAATGCAAATAAGCCCTCCTCCACCAATCTTCGGCCAATGAACGATACAAAGGAAATTGGCCGAAGCGGAAAGCAAACTGGTAACTCCAGAAAACTGGTCTCGTAATAAAAAACTGGTCCCGTAATAAATTACAGGAAAACCCCGATACTGTGCATACACACCCGCATTTGTATTCCGACCGAAATACAAATGCAATGAGACAAAATCTACACTGTACTATACTAGGATCCGGCTTATACCAAAACCGGCTAGTATTATCCGTTCGATCCTGATCCGTGCAATACCGCACGTATCTGATCGAACCCTGCCATATAACCATACGGCCTCTAGTACAAACTGTCCGATCCTGATCCGTGCAATACCGCACGTATCTGATCGGACCTTGCCATATCTCCATACGGCCTCTACAACTTTTCGCCCGAAAGCTGAGTAACAGAATGTGGGGGACTCTAAAGACTCGTCAACACCTTGGTTGTGGATTTAACCACTAGCACGTTAGAGGTATAAGCCAATACATAACGGGCTACCAGGTATTGACCAAAAGGGACGTCTGTGAGCGAACTCAGCCTGACTCCCTACTGAGCCTGTCAGTGACAATATCCGTACAGTCCGGTCCGTTCGTCTATGAGTATCGCATGGCGGGCCTAGGGGGTTGGTAAAAGTCAGACCCCCAAAAGCGGTACAAGTCGTGTCGGAGTGTAGCCCAGAACACCCTGAGATACTACTGGAATACCTACCAGTAAATCTCCTTGCCTCGGCCGAGGGCTTCGTGTAATGGCTCTCCTAGACACAGCACGACCTCACCCCCAATACCGGGAGAGACGAACCCCTGAAGATACGCTCACTGCCTCCATGTGGCTCGGGACTGTACCCAACTAAAACCTGTTTGCACGACTCCTTTGAGCCGTGGTAGGGTAGTAATCAAAGTACAGTGGGAACTCACACGAGACAAATGACGATCCCCAGGTCGATGAACTAACCTGCACACATGTCACCAGGGAACTGCCATCTGACGTCTGGTATATGACCAACTAGTATGTTCCCGGCGAGTCCTGTCCGGTGTACTCATAACCCAATGAGCATCTGTATACATCTTAGGTGATCCAACTGACACCAGTGGCTTGTGAGACCGGCCACCGCCCCTCGTCGGGGTCTCGACTGTATACACTAGTCTATTCTGGAGTATCGATGCCCTGTCTCGAAACTCACACGACTAGGGACCATTTAAGGATATGCTTATAGACTGCCAGCTCCCACGTATATGATCGCCCTCATACTGCTGGTGGTCAAGCAAGAATCCTAGGGGCTCTACCAACGTGTAATAGCGACTTGTCAGGTCACCTAAAGCAGTACACGATGATAAAGGTAAACCAGATAGCATACTATCATCTCGAGTAAGACTGTCCTACCGGGATAGGTCCTCCATCAATCATTGCAATCACGTACCTGTGACCTAATAATTGACTCTGAGGGCACTATCTCCAACAACTACTAGATATATCGACCCGGACTTAGGTGGATTTTCTTACCCTTTCGTTTAGTCTATTAGCTTCGTCCTGTAATTTACTTGGTAGATGTTAGACTGGGCTCAAGTCATACTTATTTCCAAAACTAACGAATCGTGAGTATTTTAAAGACAGGCCGAGAGATACTACTGATTTTTCAAAGGATGTACCTTTTCTTAAAAGCAACGTAGCCCCTATTTTCTAAAAACCACGATTCGTGCTATTTAAAATGTCAACACCGTATGACTCGTATATATATAATGCATATTCTTCAATGTTACGCTTACTATTCATGTTCTTATTGCATTGCATGTTTATACGTGCTTCCTTAACTATTATGATATCGATTGTTAGGACACCAGCACCATTACCGATGATGTGTATGTCCACGAACACTTGCTTGCCGGCTCACACACATCATCATCGGTAATTGTTATGTCACGTACACTTTAGAGTATATCACTTTATGGATATAATTGCTAGCTGATGGTTCCAATATATGATTACTGTGCTAGTTTAGATATTGCATTCTTTACTTAGATACCCGTGCATGTATACATATTCATTGTCATGCATTATTATGGGGCTTTATGCCGGTATTCACTGTTTATTTACTCTTGATTATGGGATTCGGATTTTCCATAAGATTTCTGAATTTGAAGAAACCGCAAGGATTTATAAACTCATTTTCATTTCTAAAGATAGAAATTTGCGGTTTTCTCATGATATGATATTTATGAAGTCCACCATGAGTTTTCTCGGTTCTCGAGCGATATTATACACCCGATTCTAGGTAGGAGAAGGGACCGTCTGTGGGTGCATGGTGGACCCAGTGCGGTACCCCGGGACAAGAAGATCGTATAGAAAGGCGTTGAGCCCGGCAGGAGAGCACTACCGACCGGTGAATTTATGGAGACTCGACGTATATCCGGAGGATACCGTTCAGAGTTATGGGCCGATCCTGATCATGCGGAGCCCGAGATATTGAGATTTGATGATATGGGCCAGTCCGGATTACCGAAGTCCAAGATATTGAGATATTGAGATATATATTTTGAGTCGATACTTGACACGGATTCCTTGTTAATTTCATTGATGATACTTCGATTTTTATGCAGAAATCTCTCTAAGATAAGAAAACAGTTTTCTTATTTAGATGTATTTTGTTTTCATGCATTCATACATCATATATATGATATGTTGTTACCTGAGTCACTGATACGAGCACTTGGTATTACATTTATGTATAGATGTTTACCCTTGCCATTATTTTAGATGCTTCAGGTTATATATTGAGAATATATTATTGTATGACCTAGGAGAGAGTCATGCATGCGATTTCTTCTCGGTGATATTTTCTACTCACGAGTTGGCAACTCACCCCCGTTGTGCCACAGTTTCTTGCAGGTTTTGCCATACAGGTTTTCTTGGCGGCTTTGTTGGCACACTGCTTCTTTCCGGGCGATTGCTTTGGTAGGTGGGTTTACTTGTATCGTGACCACCGCAGTACTTTTATTTATTCAGTTGTATCTAGTAAACTCCATCAACCAGACTTGTATATTTGATAGACTTAGAAGACCAGTTGTATATTCTTTCGACCTTAGAATCGCGCGCTTGTATTATTATGGTTTTTCTCTGGGTTTCTTGAAAATGTTGGTTTATTTCTGAATTTTGATCCTCGCCCTTCGGCGTTGTATATTATATTGCTTTCGTGGTTGTATCCGCCAATTGGCGAAGGGCTAGCTCCCGCTTGGGGATGCCTTATGTATATTATTCATGTTTGTATCCGTTTGGGGCCAGTATTTACAAAGGAGACTCTGCCAAAATTTTCGGGAAAATATGATGTTGCTTTTAAATGTTTAATGCCACTTATTTATTGAAACCACTTGCTTTAAAACAAGTTTTCTTTCACTTCTTCTTTAAAAGGGTTTAGATTTTTGGGCTTTTGGCTTACTTGAATTAGGTGGGGTCCTATAGACTTCACATGATTCAAGTGCCAGTCACGTGCTATTTCGGGTCATGACAAGCTACCTCCAGACCTCCGACTCAAAGCATCTGTCACCACATTTGGCTTGTCCGGATGATAGAGAATCTCACAGTCATAGTCCTTCACGAGCTCCATCCAACGACGCTGCCTCAAATTCAGATCCCGCTGCTGAAAGATATATTTTAAGCTCTTGTGGTCTGTGAATATCTGGCACGACTCACTACGTAATGCATCCAAATCTTGAGTGCGAAGACCACCGCGGCCATCTCTAAGTCATGAGTGAGATAGTTTTGCTCGTGCTTCTTCAACTGCCGAGAAGCATAAGCGACGACCTTGCCGTGCTGCATCAACACACAGCCTAAACCCACTCGAGAGGCGTCATAATAGACAACAAAACTAGCTGACCCAGAAGGTAAAGATAAGACTGGTGCAGTCGTCAAGCGAGTCTTTAACTGCTGAAAACTCTGCTCGCATGCCTCTGTCCAAAGAAATGGAATTTCCTTCCTGGTCAACCTGGTCAGCGGTGCAGTGATACGAGAAAAATCCTGCACAAAACGTTGGTAGTAACCGGCCAAACCCAAGAAGCTGCGAATCTCCGTAACTGATACAGGTCTGGGCCAGTGCTGTACTGCCTCGATTTTCTTTGGGTCCACATGTATACCGTCTCTCGTAACTACGTGACCCAAGAAATCCACATTATCCAGCCAGAAAGCACACTTGGAGAATTTAGCGAACAACTGGTATTCCCTCAAAATCTGCAATGTAATTCGCAAGTGCTGCTCATATTCCTCTCGACTACGAGAGTATACAAGAATATCATCAATGAATACAATAATGAACTGATCAAGAAACGACCTGAAAATGTGGTTCATCATATCCATGAAAGCTGCTGGGGCATTGGTGAGCCCAAACGACATCACCAAAAACTTATAATGCCCGTATCGTGTGCGAAAAGCAGTCTTCGAAATGTCATCCTTCCGAACTCTCAATTGGTGATACCCTGACCGCAAATCAATCTTCGATAAATAGCCAGCTACCTGCAACTGATCGAATAAGTCATCAATACGAGATAATGGATACCTATTTCGCGCCGTAACTCGATTCAGCTGTCTGTAGTCGATGCATAATCTCATGCTGTCGTCCTTCTTTTTAACGAATAAGACAGGAGCTCCCCACAGCGATACACTCGAACGAACGAGCCCCCTATCAAGCAATTCTTGCAACTGACCCTTGAGCGGGTCAAAATCAAAGTCAAAATCAACTTTGATTCTGCCCTAGCCCTTTTGTTTGCTCTATATCTAAGCCTTTTCTGCCTTAGCTTCTCGATTTTGAGGGTTTGACGGGCATCCGTCATCCAGGAAGCCATCGTGAGTCGATTAACGGGGAGCTTAGAGAAGATACCCGATCGAATAGTTGTCAGAGGCGCCGCTGGCGCTTTCCCAAGATGCCTTGTTGTTTTGTTGGTGTTGATGGCCTTGCCCCCAGCTAGGGCCAAAGAAAGTCGTTCAAACATGGACTTGCGTTTAGGTAGTGGTGCCCTCGAGATCACCACATTTGGCCTTCTGCCTTTCGAGGCTGGTCTGTCTATTACCGGAGCTTGAGAAGCTAAGATGGCGCTAGCTGGCATGAACAGAATAGAACCAAATGGTAGCGGCGGCTCCTCCTACTATCCCCCGAGACTGGCCGAGAGGACCGTCCTGGCGTCCATCTTCATCGTGTAGAAGATGAGAGTTGTGTTGAAAGCTGAGATTGTCCTTGGAGACATTTTGTTGCGTCCGAAGATTGCAGTCGAAAATCGTTAACCTACAAATAGAAGCATGATTTCAGTACAGGCAATCAATATGTATATTGATTGAGTCCGCATGAACGTTTAACCCAAAATATGGGAGGAGAGATTGGGTCCCACCGGCGTGCCAGAATTTGTAGGGTGTTTTTCGTCACTCCATTGAGATGGGAATACGCGCGCACTTGTCAGGCGTACTATAGATTCTCCCTGCCTAGGGTAGACGGGGGTTTATTGATTGTGGGAATCCGAATCTCCGGCAGCCTCGGACTAAGCTGCCATTAATTACCCCTCGCCTTTGGAGCGAGAGAACCTCCGATTGACGGGTCCAACTGGTGATGCGAACTCGACGTGCAGTGTACATATGTTTTGAAAGGATTTTGGATATATCGAGGGGCCCACAGAGTTTTACGGGGGTCCCGCTACCCAGATAGCGGGCTGGGATTCAAGGGGGCTAACAGCCCCCTTGCGGGGTGCGGGGCAGCGCCTCGTTAGAAATTTTTTCTAACAGGGGAAGTATATTTAGTGTGGAGTGCATATAAAATGAAGGGGAGGGGCGTCTTAAAGACGCGTGCATGGCACGTGGCGCTGGGCGCCCATGGGTCACATGCCTAGCGTGTAGGCGCCAGCGCCCGCGAGTCACGTGCCTGGCGCATGAGCTCTTGACGCCCACGGGTCACGTGCCTGGCACGTGGGCGCCGGGCGCCAGTGGGTCACATGCGCATCACGTGACCGCTGGACGCCAGCAGGTCACGTGCGCTGCATGCGACCACTGGGCGCTGAGCACCCGTGGGTCGCGTGAGGCGCACGTGGGAGCTTAGCGCCCACGGGTCACGTGCCCTGCACGCGCCCGCTGGATGCCCGCGGGTCACATGCGCGACACACGACCGCTGGAAACACCAGCAGATAAGGGGCTTAGCCCCTAGGTTAGGAGTTAAACTCCTAAAATGGAGTTTGATTTATGGAGTTAAACTCCAACAGATTTTGAATGGAGTTAAACTCCTAGAGATCTTTGGATTTTCTTTTGAGCCTTGGATCTTCCCGGAATGGGATATTTGGAGATGGGTCTCCTTCTTCCTCCTCTCTGTTGGCTGGATCTTGGGGGAAGAAGGGGAGGTGAGACTTAAAATTCCCCCTTTTAGGGATTTGATGGGAGATCCGAGCTCCCCTTTGTGGGTTTTATAGTGAAAAACTATTTCTTTTTGAAAAAGTAAGAGTTAAACTCTTGATTTAATTCAAAAAGAGGAAGAATGTTTAGAACCTTGAGGAAGGAGAAGAAGACACAAACCCTAGTTTTTTTTATGGGGAATGAATTATTATTGTTTATTTCATTATCATGTTGCCTTATATAGGCTTACAGATTTACATATAGCCCCTTGGGCTTTACAAAATAACATTTTGCCCATCCCATGCCTCATGTGCTCATTTCTTTTGCACATGAGCCATGAGCTTTACAAAAGTTTGGCTTTATGCCCATTTTTCTTACATTCATGCATAAAAAATTACATCAAAATTATTTATCACATGATTTCATTTTTTCATGGGGAAGGTCGGCCGCGGGGCTCGACTTAGGCATGGGCCCACTTGATCTGGGCTTGGGCCCGCTTACTTAAGGCTGACTTTGATTTTGACTTGGTCAACCGCGGTGTAACTTTTGACCCCAACACTCTCGCCCTTTGCCTCCTCCAGCAGCTCGGTCTGGGAGATGTTTATGGGAGTGTACTCCTGAAACCTCGGTGAGTAAGGCTTCGGACGGTCGACCTTCTTCTTCTCCCCTCTGCCCAGTTTATTTTGGTCGGTTTGGTCACCTCTGGGTAGATTTGAGTTCACTTCGGACTCGAGTTGGATCTCCCGCTCGGTCCCTGCTTTTACCTCAGCCATGGTCTTAGGTTGCGCTAATGCAAAAGAGCAGAGCCACTCTTTATGCCTAAGACCTGACCTCAGCGCGGTGATGATCGTTTCATCACGGTGCTCGGGGACCTCGAGGAGCGCGTTGTAGAAGCAGGTGATATATCCTTTGAAGGATTCTTTGTCTCCACTCTTGATGGTGAACAGATAGTCGACCATCCTCTTCTGCCGTCGATTCCCGATGAAGTGACCGAGGAATTTGGAGGCCAGCTCATCGAAGGCCGAGATGGAGCATGGCGTAAGTCCTCGGAACCAGTCCCATCCAGCCCGGATGAGGGTGGTGGGGAAGGATCGGCATTGGGCTGCGTCGGAGTTATCCTTGAAGCTCATGCCCACTGTAAATGCGTCTAGATGGTCCTTCGAGTCAGATTTCCCATCGAAGAGGGCCACCTTGGGCGATTTGTTCCTGGACGAGACATGCTCGGCCAGCAGTTCTTCCGGAAAGGGTTTCGTCAGCGAATCGACGGAGTATCGGGCCCCTTCGCCGGATGATTGGCCATCCCGGCGTATGCCCTCGATTTTCTTCTCGAGGGCCTCGAGTCGGCGGTGGTAACCCGAGGATTCTGTACAGTCGGAGTGGTGGCTATCCCCGCTCCGGGTCTGCGCCAGGGTGCAGCTTCGATTCCGCTCTATCAGGCGTCTCAGATCCTCGGGCGATGACCTTCTTGAGTGGTCCGTGCGCTCGTCGTTCGCGTGATCCCAGCGAGAGTGGGGGCATCGGTCATGCCTGGAAGCAGGCGAGCTGACCGACACCTCCTCAGGAGGAGAGAATGCGCGACAGGCATTGGGACGACGGCCCAGTCTTTCCTGGGACCGTGGTGTGGATCTGTCCGGCGTCCAGCGAGTCATGGAATCAATCGCCGCATGTGGGTTAAGGTGGCCGGAGTCGGTCCACTGGTGGTCAGTGACGCTGTGACGGGGGTGAGGTAGATCGGGGGCTTGAGTGTGCCCGTCTGTCCTTCGGCAGACATCGTTATCGCGGAAAGGCGGAGCCGCGCTCTGGTGGTTAGGACCCGCCACTTGAACGCGGACGAGGGCATCTACCAGCGTCGTGAGCCGGTCTATCCGGGCAGACAATGCGTGGATGGCATTAGGATGGGGAGGCGAGCCGCTCCCGCCTCTGTTGTGACGGCTCGTGTTTGGATCGTTGCGGTCATCGCTCGCTATTGGATCGAGGGCGGAAGATCAACTTTTTTGGTGGAACAAAATAAGACTTTCGTTCCCACAGACGGCGCTAACTGATGGAGCTTCGGATCTCCTTCAGATGCTGTCCTCCGTTGATCCTGCGATGGCTGTCTTGGACGGCTTTGATTTGGTTTTGGAGTTTTTGGGTGTGGATCTCAATGGTTGATGTTGGACGTCGAGCTACCTGCAAAGAAGTCCCGGGATGGATGACCACCGTAGGACCTTCCGACGATCAAGTTAAAGCCGAGGAATAGGAGCAGAGTAGCGGTGTATTGAGATAATTCCCGTTATCTGAGTCGTCTGAGAGAGGGGTTTATATAGGGATCGCGTGGAGCGAGCAGGTGCGAGATCACCGCCGTCAGTCACGCCCCAGCGTTATTCTTGCCTTGAATGGTGGGATGCGCCCATTAATGCAAAGATGCCCTAGCGTGGGATGCGGATCGTAGGGAGACGGATATCTCGCCCTGGCGATATACACAGAACCGTTGCGGGGCGCATAGGATCCGCGCTCCTGGTTGATCGGGGAAGGCCAAGGAAGCTCGACACGTCGGGGGCTTGGAGACGAGTCGGGAGGCCGAGAAAGTTCGGCACGTCGGGGGCTTGGAGATGGGCCGGGAGGCCGAGAAAGCACGGCATGTCATGGTCTCGGAGACATGCCGGGAGGCTGAGATAGCTCGGAGACGAGCTGTTGGTAGTTTCCCCGGCGAAGGCGGAACGTATACAGGGAGGTCTCCTGGAAGGTCGGACATGTTCCCCGAGACGAGGTCCCGAGAAATCCTCACAATGCAACCGTTTATTCCACCTCCGTAGCCTTCGGGACATATCATCCGCCACGTGTCGTAATCCGAGAAGACCACTTGTGAGCATCATCACATCCGGATTGATTTAGCCAAGTAATTTCAAATCACACATCAAGTTTTCCAGCACCTTACAATAACTTCCCATGTTATCCTTATTTATAAAAAACTAGGGAAGTTACACTAAATTACCCTTGACTATCAAGGGTTTTCACTAAAATACTTCAAATTTATTTTTATTACAGTAAAATACCTTTAACTATGATTTCTAAGAGATACTTTTCACTAAAATACCTTCAGAAGTAGCCCTAAGGTATTTTACATTAATAAAAATACTTTACAGTATTTAAATGAAAATCCATAATAGTCCTAGTTAATTAATTTACCCAAAAAACTATACATCATCATTACAATCTCATGTAACAAATTGGGTTGTGGTGCTTTTGCAAATCGGACCTTGGGTAAAGCGGGTCGGGTCGAGCTGATGAATCCGCAATGCATTTGATAAGGCGGCGACTGCTCCTTTACTTTGTTCCTGTGCTTTCCTGCACCATATCGAACCCATTTCGAATCAGGTACCTTACTCACATTATTTTTTCCCCCAAGAATTAAATTATATTCATAGCAGCAATTTCTTAGGGTTTTCTTTTCATCCAAAAGCGTTCAATTTTAATCTCATATAAAAAAAAGTTGAAATCTTTCCTGGGTAGAAAAATGTTCGCTTCAAGGCTCTCACGGCTTCTGAGCGAAATCGCAAAAGGGGCAGCTAGAGGTATCAATCTTTGCTTTATGTTTCAAGATTTTTAGGTTTGAATTAAGTTGAATTATGATTCATTTGAAGTAAACTTCTTTTTCTGTAGGTCAATCTTCATCTTCAATGAATGGAAGAGGCAATTTGAGTGGTTCTATGAACAATTATTTGTATCCCATGGTTGGTAATTTTTTTTACAGGCATTTATTGTTGAATGATGAACCACCATTAACTTTTACCGGATTAGTTCGTAACATTGTTGATGACAAGGTTAAGACTTAAAACTCGCATCATATGATAACTCTCACCCAAATCTCAAGCTGGCCCAAGTCTAAACCGAGCGCCCAAGGCTCTAATTAACTGTGGTGCGGTGCTTAACCATATGCATGACGCAATCACAACATTGATTTGATTGTTTTAGGATTTATTTACTTACTTTTGATGGACAACTCTGCATTCATTGTTCAACTTACAACGACGACGATGACGACAGGCCTTTATCCCGAAATCTCATGGTCGGCTATTTGAATACGTTTCTTCCATTATGCTCATTTAAGTGTTGTCTCCTCGATTAAATTAACATTAACATATTATTCTTAATTGTCTCTATCTATGTTCGTTTAGTTCTACCTCTACTCTTTGTTGCATCATTAACTATAATTTTGTCACTTCTAACCGGGGCATTTGACGGTCTCCGTTGCATATGTCCAAACTATCTCAATCGGTTTTCTCTTAATTTGTCCTCTATGGAAGCAATTTTCAACTTGTTATGAATACACTCATTCCTTGTTCTCTCTTTTAGTGTATTTTCAGTCATTCGTCTTAATATTCTCATTTCCATACCCATTTTTTTGGACATGCTTTTTGATTGTCCATCATTGTAATTCTTAAAGAAGTGCCAGCCATATAGCTGTCCTATAGAATTTACATATCAATTTCAAAGGTACCCTATGATTCATTTTCCAACTAACAGAACAAAATATATCTGTGAGAGCTTCTAAGTGTACAATTCCCCTGGAGCTAGGAAAAATTAGATGGTCCAAGTGTATGACGCGATGTCTTGTATTCTTAGGCTGTTCTGTGCACTCAAGGAAGATTGAGACAGCAACACAGTTTTTGAGAGCCCCTTGCTTGTAAGGTGGGGGGTTTGGGGGGGGCACTCCCACCTGAATTTTTAGTGGTGTCATACCTGTAATTTTAAGAAACTTGGGGGGTATGTTTGGAGTATTCAATATTTGTATCGGGTATAGATTCGGGCTTAGAGAGTTTTCTTTGTAAACACTATTCTGATAAAGTGAATAAAGATCCCTTTCTCGTATAGAGGATGTGGGTGCTTATGCCAAACCTAGTTAAATCTGGTGTTTGTTTTTTCTCTTTCTTTTGTGTTGATTGTCATTTGAAGTATTTACACAAACCGAAACCAAGTTTATGAATTGTATTCTTTTATAATTTCAAGTCCCAAAAGTTTGGGATATTGGCTTGAAGTAAAATTAATCATGTGATTTAATTTTAGGTTAAGGTCATGTTTTTGATACAAGGTATATGAAGTTGTCTGTGTTTCATTCCAAATTAGGTTTTTGGAGAGTTATAATTAACATAGGGGGCACCTTGGTTGAAATTAGTGGTCTCAATGTGTTGTCACTATGAAGTCAGGAATTCAAATTGACTGCTGAAATAAAAAGCGTGCTTGTTTTGGCGTCTCTTCAAATGCTCATGGTTAACTACTCATTCAAAAAGCATAGCAGAAAGCATAATTGCTCAAAGTTGACTACCAGTCGCTGCATTTTAAACTGATTAATATACATCTACCTAAATTGGCTTAGGTTAATTGGTTCCAACACTTCAAATTCAAGTGAAGAAGTGAAAGGTCACTAGTTTAAATATTTTCCATATGCAATGATAAGGAGTGTTTGCCATCAAAACATTGTGACACACGGCAAATAATTTTTTAGGTGCATGGATGTGTACTGTCTTTCTCTTTTCATGGGGTATTGTCCTCCCCTTTAGAGTAAGTCTACAGGTTTATTGCCATGGTAGTGAAAAGAAAATTAATAAATCGTAAGCCTTGTTTCTTTCAGACTCTATTCAAAATCTTGTTTTGCTTCTTTGTGGTTGATGTGCATATCCCATTTGAACCAAGCTAGCCAAGATCTATCACAAAATCTGTTTGTTTTTGTAAAACTCGGTTTGTGCCCACAACACATGGGTCCATACATGGATGCACATGGACTTTTAATATAGTGGGACTTCATCCAAAAGAATCAAGTCTTATGGAGGTTTATCCCAACTTATATTTTATACCCGTATGCATCCCACAATTTTCCCGATGTGAGATCATGTTAACCACATTCTCAACACTCCTCCAAACGTGCAACGAGGACTTCACATTCGAGGGCTCAAACCTCATATATACATGTGGACAAACAAACACCTGAGCTTTAATACCATGCAAAACTCGGTTTGGGCCTACAACACATGGGCCCATACATGGATGCACATGGACTTTTAATATAGTGAGACTTCGTCCAAAAAGACTCAAGCCTTATAGAGGTTTATCCCAATTTATATTTTATAGCCATATGCATCCCACAATTTTCCCGATGTGGGACTATATTAACCACATTCTCAACAGTTTTCGAATCTCCCGGATGCTTGCCACAATTATTTCATACCTCATTTCCTGCTTCCTACCCTTCCGCATCTATGCAAAACATCCCCTCCCTGCATCTTTCCCTGACAATTTTTTTTCTAGCAGTGTAGACTCTTGAAGTAAATAGCTCAACTCAAATTTCTCCTGGATTGTCTCGTGTTAGACCTGGTTAAAGTTTATTAAATCTAGGCAGGACAATGTCATAGATGATGGTTTAAATGCTAATTGACAACTTCATATTCTATGTGTTTAAACATCAAACAGTTTCGTTATTCTTTTATAGCATTCTGTACAGTGAATCTTTATGAAATCTAATCAGAGACCTATACAATCTGTATTCACACGTATGCACGAGCGCATGCACACAAGTTTTTGGTTTGCTAGGCTAATTCTAATCTGCACTGTCCTTTGTAATTGCCTTCCCTAATTACAATGTTTTTTTTGCATCACTAATGCACACAATATAAATTTTAATGTAAGCATATGTGGTCTCCATTCATTATTTCATTTATGGAAGACATTTGAAGTTTTACCCAGTAATTATCATTTTACTTGCCGATGATTCTTTTAAAATCTAATATTATATGTTTTGGTAAGGAGTGTTTATTAATGCAGTTCTCAGTGAGAACTACATAACATGAGAGCTTCCAAGATATCATGGTATTCCAACTAGTAAAACTTTTGACATGCCACAGCTGCAGAAAAATAGGCTCTTTTGTACTACCAACACTGAAAAACCACAGGAGGAAGGGGAAGAGCAGAAAGAAAGGTAAGCTATTTATTTAATTGTTGCATTTAGATGCTTTTTCTCAAATTGTTTAAGAATTTTAGTAAATTCTGATTGCACTGCATATGATTGGAAGTCTACCTTTCATGTTTTCTTTGGAGTTACTTATGTCTTCCTGTTCTTGAGTATTTGTCTCTTCGCAACTGCTTTAAACATTCTAATTAAACATTCGGTTGCATTGGTTTAATTTTATTCTCATTGGATGATTGACATCTTCAAATCCTTCACATTTTTACTAGGTTGCACGGACACGTCTTTTTGGTTGTTATATCCGTGTCGGACATGGATTCGTGCCCGACACTTGCACGACGCATGTCTGACACAATTTACATGTCCCACTTCCAAATTAGACGACTTTTGATTTGGACACGTGTCGAACACATTTTACTAGTGCAGCCACATGACACAACAAGCGATTCCCGTAGTAGGGGCAATCCTATTTTTTTCAATTAAAGATGAGAAAAAGCCTAATCGTATTGAAACTTTTTTGGGTTGACTTTTTCTTACTATTTTACTCAATTTTAGTACTTACTATAATTTTTATTGTGAAATATATAAGATTTTTGTGAAAATTATTAGAAGAATGCTAGAATTATATGTTTTTACTAAAATTATGTTAAGTATAGTAGTTTGATATATGGTTATTGCTGAAATTATGTCGAATACAGTTTAAAAATTGTTGAATTCATATTCTTTTTTGGCGCAAATTGCTGTGCTGAAATAACTTAGTTCTTTGTTGAATTTTGATAAATACAATCAAAAATGTTGAAATGTTAAGGTTTTTACTAAATATGTTGTAATGTAATGGTGTTATATTTTTTTTAATTATATATATTCGTGTCCCCGTATCCTATATTCTGGGATTCTGCCGTGTCGTATCATATCGTATCCGTGTCCGTGCAACCTTGCATTTTGATATTTATCTACTCAAGATCTCAAAGAACTCCAACTATCTCTTTATTCTGTTAGCATTAAATTATTTAGTTCACATATACATATTAAGATAACTGAGAAGTTTATGTTGTATTTTCGTTAAGAACCATTATTTCATCCTACTACTTAAAAAAACAACATTTTTTTGTTTCGTTTCTAATTTCCTTTAAATTATTCAGGATATCCGTGACTTTCGTGAACAAGGATGGCGAAGAAAAGCTCATCAAAGTTCCTATTGGAATGTCAATGTTAGAAGCAGCCCATCAAAATGACATTGAGCTTGAAGGTGACTTTATCATGTCTAAATGTTAATTATTAGAAAAAATCAACACATCTAAGAAATTAAAATTCAGATATCGTGAAATTAAATTTAAAATAAATAAAATAAATTTGGCCTAGGGAATAGACGATATTTCTCTGTCTTAAGACTTAGATCTCATCTCTCGTGATGTGAGAGTTCTTCAAATAGAGCGACTCCAACTTCTTCCATTGCTTGGATGTTGTCTTCTCTTCGGCAACCTCACGGAGCATCTCGTCGAGCAAACTTGAGATAGTAGTGAAACCAATCTCGCCAACTTTGTAATTGGATCGTACTATGTGCTTTCATCTCCATCTCCTCTTTTGCTGCCGGCATAGTTTCCTCCGGGATTTTATTCGGCTCGAACACGATCTTGTACACACCCTGCTGCTTCAATAGGGTGATCATCTTAATCCTCCAGAGGCTAAAGCCGTTTCACCCATCGAATCTCTCCACCTTGAAATTCATCGATGCCATATTCGGGAATCAAATCCAGAACCGAATCAAGCTTTGATACCAGTTGGCGAAAACGTTGGATATGAATGAGAATCAAGCAATCAAGCAAAACACAAGCTAGTGTGAGTGTAGTAAGCTTTGTGAGAGATTGTGAATTCGAGAGATCTTGTAAAATTTGTTGTACTCAAATTCCTTTGTAATTAGCTCTCTCTTCAATTGAATAAAGTCTTCTTTCCTCTTTACAATTCTCTTGAGCCTTAGCTTTAATCCTTTAGTCTTTCTCCCTTGTTTGCTATATTCTCATCCATATCCAACGTTTTCGCCAACAATACGTGCAGGCGACCAAAAGATCAAATTTCTAGTGGTATAAAATCCCCTCTTTAGATATTTTGGTGGTGTACGAAGCGGTCAAGGAACGACACCCGAATGTTGTTTCAGTGTCATCGATCTTAATAAATTAAAGAAAAAGAAAAATCTTAAAAATATACAGAAGAGAGAAAAAAGGTTGAGTTTTTTTTAATATTTCCTTTGAAGAAGAGAAGGCTATAAATAGAGAAGACTAGAATTTTTCCATCGTCTATTGAGAGATTGCAGCAGAGAAACATTGGAGAGTCGCTGACAATGTGGAAATACTCTTCCTTATGTACTTTTCTTTCATCCAAATTATCGCAACAGAAATCAAAAGAAAATTAAGAGAGAATCTCCTGTAAATAATAACTTGGACATTATATAGCATCAATTGGGCTTTGGCCTATATGCATAAAAGAAGTCTAATTAGGGAAAATAAGTTATAAATCCAAGCCATGGCTCAGTAGATGTTGGACTAAAACAAAAAAAAAATGAATTTTCATCCAACATTCCTCTCCAAAAGCTATTTTTTTGTAAACAAAACAAGATATAAAATATGTATAATATATAAAAGCCGGTATCGTATATTATGAATTTGCCAAAAATAACTTTCAGCCTTGAACCTTTATTTAGTGACAATTGTCGCACCCTGAGGGATTTAATAGACGGGCTTTGAATTAGGACCCTGTAAACAAAAGCACACAATACACATCATCAATTCATTAACTACAAATCCATAATCAATAATCATTGTATCAAATTTCCGATGCCATTGCTTAGGTGCTTGTTTTAATCCATAAAGAGATTTCACAAATTTACTCACTTTATTTTCTTGACACTTAACTTTAAATCCTTCATGTTAATCCATATAAATTTCTCTCAAGTTCACCATTCTAAAAAGCAGTTTTAACATTCATTTGGTTAATAATCATTTTATGAACCGAAGCTAAAGCTAAAAGCACCCTATTGGTTGAAATCCTTGCAACAGAGAATTAAGTATCAAAATTACCAATTCGGTTCTTTTGAGTATACCCCTTTGCAGCTTGTTGGATATGGTTTTAGATCTAGATTTGGGAACTTCCCCAATCGGGTACTTAAACAGCATTCTAAAAGTATTTTAGAATGGACGATTCCTGGCGTGGTGGTTTACCTGCAGGTGATAGAGTCACCCTCTCTAAAGAGATGTCTTCTAGACTGATGAGGAGAGCGACTGGCATGAATGACATATCATTTGCTTAGGCAATTGGTTCAATCATTCAATGTCCTGTACAAAATCAGATAGATAATGTATCAGGGATTCTGGTTTTAGATCTAAATTTGGGAAGTATCCCAATCGGGTACTTAGACAGCATTCTAAAAGTATTTTAGAATGGACGACTCTTGGTGTAATGATGTACCCGCAGGTGATGGAGTCATCCTCTCTAAAGAGATATCTTCTAGACTGATGAGAAGAGGGACTGGCATGAACGACATATCATTTGCTTAGGCAATTGAGTCAATCATGCAATGTCTTGTACAAAACCAGATGTTGCTTATACGCTTACTGTAGCAAGCAGATATTAATCCAATCCTAAAAAAACAAAGGAAAGCTATAATGAACATAAGAGAATGTTCTTGGTATAAGGTAACGACAACTTTCTTTAGGAGGTAATTATCGGTTCAAGCTTCCAAGATGACCTGGATGACAGAGATACTGTCAGAGTTTTGAGTTTAACTTCTTCTGAGGATCAGTATATCGGATAGTGTTCCAATAGAGACACTGAGGTAATTATAGGTGCAGGATGCTGGTTATGACTCAACAGAGGATACAGCCTAAGAAGCTCGTTGGATGGAGTTGTTCATTGATGAACTTTGTCCTATCAAGTATCCAGACAAATGTTTGAGACCGGGTATCGCTTAGTTTGGGAGATTGTTGATCTCCGCAAAGTTGAGATATAGAAAGATGAAGTTAGAATATTCTGGCGAATCCACTTACTGAGGCTATTTCTCGAATACATTAAGTTTCACAAATATAGTTTGCGAACTGATTAGGAGAGAAGTTTGGTATTCGGTAGCACACTGGCTGTGGGTACGTGATACCGCGATAATTGGCCTTAAATGCAAGTGGGAGATTGTTGGATGTAGTGCTCTCTAGGCAATTATTATGATTGGAAGTAGACGATTATGATAATTGAGAGAGAATCTATACAGATATAACACTCTTACTTAAGATGATAGTATGCTATCTGGTTTGTCTTAATCATTGATGAAGCCCGTAAGATTGTTGCTTGACAACCAATATTATGATGTCGATCATATATATGGGAACTGAGTTGTCCATAAGCACATCCTTAAATGCCCCCAGTCATGGAAGTATCGAGACTGGACATCGATATTCCGGAGTAAACTAGTGTATACGTTTCTAAACCCCGACGAGGGACGGTGGCCGGTCTTACAAGCCATTGGTGTTGTGTCACCTAAGATAGTATACAGGTGCTCACTGGAGGTGAGTATACCGGACGGACTTGTCGAGAACTTCTAGATGGTATTATATCTATCGTCAGATGGAAGTTCTTAGATGGCATGAGTACATGTTAGTCCTTTGACCTGAGATCGTCATTTGTCTCGTGTGAGTTCTCACTGTATTTTGATTACTATCCTACCACGATTCAAAAGAGTCGTGCAAACAGGTTTTAGTTGGGTACAGTCCCGAGCCACATAGAGGTTATGGTCGATTGGCAGGGATTCGTCTCTCCTGGTATTAGGAGTTGATGTCGCGCTGTGTTCAATTGGCTATCATTAGAAATCCGTGGCCACGGTGGATGAGATTTACTGATAGTTGATCAATAGTATCTCTGTTGGTGATGAGCTTGACTCAGACACGACTTATCGGGTTAATAAGGGTCTGACGTTATCCATCCTCTAAACCCGATATGCGATACTCTTTGACGAAGAGACGGGACTGTACGAAGATTGTCACATTCAGGCTTATTAGGGTAAGGACGTACTTGATTGTTGACCCTCTTTTCGGCAAGTATCTAGGTAACCGTTACGTACAGCTAGTGCCGCTGACGTGCTTGTGGTTAAACCCGCTGTCTGCGTATTGTCGAGTCTTTAGAGTCTCGCACCGAGGGTTTTTCCGTTTCAGGCGATAAATGTAGGAGCCGTACGTTGGTACGTGCAGGGGTCCGATTAAACACGTGTACGAGATACACGGACTTTAATCGGATGGTTGATAATACTACCTGGTTTAGGATTAAGCCGGATTATTAAATCAGGTTTTGATTTAATAATTTATATATATTTTTTGATATATATATATTTTAGTATTATTGTATACTATTCATTTTCTCTCATTGTTGTTATCCGTATTTTTATTCGGATACGCGTATATGTAGCGATACGTATACCGAGTGAAGTATTCCATATCCATACGAGAATGTTTCTAGAAAAAGGGCACCTCATATTTATTTTTTTATTTAGAAAAATAAATGGGAAATGAGGTGGCATGAAGCATGCTTGTGCTTGTAGAGAGGAATAACTTGGATTGTGATCATTTATTGGGTTCACTATTTGAACCATGGTTGTATTTATGGTAGCCATCATTCTTTCGACAAGATTGAGATAATGTTTTTCTTCACTTAAGGATGCTTCATGGCTATGAGAGACTTGGCCATTCTTTTTCTCACCTCTCTCCTTCATCTTGCTCTCTCTTAAGCATGGTTATTGAGAGAAAAGATTAGTGGAAAAATTTCTATATCACCCACAATCCATCTTTAGCAAGTTTGGATCGTCGGTCGAAGCGTCTTTCGGTTTTGCCTTGGGTAGATCTTCTTCGACGAGGTGGTCGACTTTCAAGCGCGATCCCAGCGTCTACAAGCATGGAGGGATCTTCCACAATTGGATGGACACGCGTCGAAGATAGTAATTTCATACCCTTGTATGTTTTAGCTTGCTAGTTTAGGTGTATAGATTGATTTCTTGGATATGCATGTTTGGTGCTTGCATAAAGTTTTTATTTTCGTTTCCGTCTTGGCCGCGGCCACTACGGCGCGAGCACCGAACACCAACACAACTAACCCAGCCTTATATTTTTCAATACAGTCGTTAGGTCTTAATTTCTTCTTGAATATCCATCTAACATCCAATAGGCATATAACCAGGAGAAAAATAGTTAGAATCCCAGCTTTATTTCATTATAGATTCAATCTCATTATCTGCAACTTCTTTCCATAAAGGAGTATCAATTGAATCCATTGCTTCTAATAATAAAGCAATAAGCTCGATCAATTTATTATCAAACAAGCCATCTCAATTTATTCAACTCTTGATCTGATAAAAGATAACAAACTATCCCAACAATATATCAAAACCAAGGTTCGAGAACTTGGTTTCGTTATCGGTTTCGGCTTTCTAAAGTTTGGTTTGTTTCGGTCGATATATGTGGGTTTCACTATTTTCATTGCAAGTTTCAGTTTCGGTCTTAATGATTATTTCCATGTGAATGTGCATGTTTACACATGTGATTGTATTTATATGCATATACAAGGTCAAAAATATATTATAAAGTTGAAGCTAATGATATATACAAACCACGTAAAGCTAGTAATACATAATAAAATATTTTAGTAAAGCCAAGTATTAATTCAATAGTCCCGATATTGCTTTAGCTATGAATAAATTACGTATGCAGTACAACCTCTCTTTGTGCATCCTAAGATACTGCATGCATACTCCCTCTCACATGGGTGTCGCTTGCAAAGGTATAGTCTCTTCAAGGGGTGCCTTGCTAATTACTAAGGTGTAAGCCTCTCTCCTTCCCCACACTAAAGACAGGAGTAGAGCAACTGCCTACAATGACTAAGGAAACATCAGGTTAGTTTCCTTTCCTTCCCCCATCTTCTCCCCATTCTCTTTCTTCTTACTATGAAATAACAACAACAACAAACAACAACTGAGCCTTTTATCCTAAGCATATGGGGTAGGCTACCTGAACCAACATGAGAATCACGTTGGGTCAAGCACATGAATTCTCCGCCTCCACTCACTCCTATTGAACAATATACTTTCATTGAGGCCTCTGGCAACCATATCTTTTCGTATCACCTCCATCCATATTTTCTTCGGTCTTCCTTTTGTCGTTTTGACGTTGTCTATATTAAGAGTATCCAATCATCGAACTGGTGCTTCCATAGGTCTGCGTTGCACATGACCAAACCATCTTAAGCCGGTTTTCCCGTATCTTCTCCTCTGCAGGTGCTATACCAAATTTTGCACGAATATCCTCATTTCGCATTTTATCTTTTCTAGTGTTACCACACATCCAACGAAGTGTGTGCATCTCCGCTACGTGCATCTTCTGTGTTATGATACTACTTAGAAGCTCGGCATTCTATACCATATAATAAGGCAGGCCGAATAGCGCTCAAATAAAATCTCTTTCAACCTCAACGGAAAGTTACGATCGCACAGAATCCATGTTACACCATTTCAACCAACCAATTTGGATCCTTTGATTGACATCGCTATCGACCTACTCATCCTTTTGGATGATGGAGCCTAGATATCTAGACTGATCGCTCGATGATATCTCTTGCACATCCAGTGTTTACCACTGTGGTCTCGACTTCTCTGTTTGCTAAATTTGCAATGCATATATGTTGTCTTGGACCTGTTCAATCTGAACCCCCGAGATTCCAACATTTGACTCATAACGCCAATTTGGGATTAACCCCTGCTTTCTTCTCATTTACTAGAACAATATCATCAGCAAATAGCATACACCAAGATACTTCATCTTGGATAGTTCCAGTAAGCTCATCCATCATGATGGTAAACAGAAATGGATTTAATGCAGATCCTTGATGTAAACCAATTGTAATCGGAAAATCACTCGTTAGGTCCGCTGCAAATTCTGATATTTGTCACTACTCCATCATGCATGTCTTTGATTATATCGATGTACTTGAACGAGACCCCTTTTTTCATTATTGCTGTAAGTCCACGTTACCCATCCCGGTTCTTACGGGGAGACGGAATAGGTAAAAAACGATTTTTGACGCAAGGTAACATGGACTAGAAAAGGAGGATCTTTACTAAACAAAAACCTAGCAAACTAACTACAAGTTTAGCTACTCGGTTAGAAGGTTATACCTAGGTCTTGAACTCCTTCTCTTCTTGCTTCTTGGAGTGGTTTGAATGGCTCCTCCTCCTCGTCTTCTCTTTGCCAAAGAAGGATCCACCCGAAAGCCTCTACCTTGAGCTCCTACCTCAACCTAGAGGTAACTAAAGTGCTTGGCTTGCTAAACCTAGAACCCTAAAATGAGTAGAGTGAAGTCTTGAAGGTTTTAGCTCAAGAGCTCATGGTTCTCAACACATGAGAGATGAAAGCTTTGAGAGAAAGAGGGAGAGCTCAAACTATGAGAGAGAAAGAGCAAGAGAGAATGAGGATATTTTTGCAACCATACTTTTATATGAGAGAATTATGAATTAATAATAATAATTAAAGAAATTGTTATGGTTCATTTGGAATGACCATTATCATTTTACATTAAATGAATTTTGCAAGAATCAAGAAGCATCTTTCATGTGAAATGATGATGATCAATATGTCAACATAGGTCAACAAGTCAACCAAAGTCAAATGGTCAACAACCCTAATCATGGCACAATTATCCTTAATTAATACCATTAATCATATTTCTCATTCTCATTAGGGTTTGGGAAAAGTCAACGGTCAACAACCCTAATGAGAATCCTCTGTCTCTGTCAACTGTGCATACACACCCGCATCCGTGTTCCGAGAAACATGAATACAATAAGACAAAACCAATCCCAAAACAAATACTAGGATCTGGCTTAAACCAAAGCCCGCTAGTAATAACTGTCCGGACACCAAACGCGCACAAGTGCGCGGATGCGAACGAACCCCATCGCAAAACCATGCGATCTCTACTCTGTTTTGCCCAAAGGCGAATAACCCTCTGTGTGGGACTCTAAAGACTCGACACTACGCTGGCAGTGGGTTTAACCACAGGCCGCAAGCAGTACTAGCTGTACGTTCCGGTCCCCAGGTAGATGCCGACAAGAAGACTGATGAGGTGAAGCCATCCGAACTCCTACTGAGCCTGAATGTGACAATCTCCGTACAGTCCGGTCTGTTCGTCTGAGAATATCGCATGGCGGGTCTAAGGGCGGTAAACGTCAGTCCCCTAATAGCGGTACAAGTCGTGTCGGAGTGTAGCCCAGAACACCCTGAGATAACACTGGAAAACCTACCAGTATATCTCGCTTGCCCTGGCTAGGGACTTTGTGTAATGGCTCTCCTAGACACAGCACGATATCAACCCCCAATACCGGGAGAGACGAATCCTGTCTAACCGTCACTGCTTCCAAGTGCTTCGGGACTGCATCCAACTGCTACCTGTTTGCACGACTCATTTGAGCCGTGGTACGGTAGCAATCTAAGAACAGCGGGAACACACTCGAGGCGAAGTGACAGTGTCAAGTCAGCGGACTAAGCTGTACTCATGTCATCCGGGAACTGATAACTGACGGTAGGCATAGTACCAACCAACAGTTCCCAGCAAGTCCTGTCCAGTGTACTCGTAACCTAACGAGCACCTGCATACTATCTCCAGTACGACGTACGGATGGCTGTGGGATAGACCATCTCCCCTCCTGGGATGAGAAGCGTATACACTAGTCTACTCTGGAGTATCGATGCCCCGTCTCGATAATCCTACGATTAGGGACCTGTATAAGGATGTGCTTCTAGATTACCCAGCCCCCACTAGTGTGACTGCCATCACAACGCTGGTAATCAAGCAAAGATCCTAAGGGCTCCACTAATGTGTATAGGCGATACGCTAAAAGAAACACATGCACACATTAAAGTAGAAACAAACCAAGTAGCATACTATTATTTTAAGCAAGATCGTCTATACAACTGTGAATATCCCAAGCTTCCATTAAGTAATATACAAACTAGTATGATACAGTAATGACCTCTAGGGCATATACACTAACAATCTCCCACTTGCACTAAGGCCATGTACTGGCGTATCGAAGACCTATCATCTCGATCAGCCGCTCGAACTGAGTCTGGGGTATGACCTTCGTGAATGGATCTGCAGTGTTATCTTCTGTAGCAACCCTCCGAACCTCGATCTCCCGGCGATCCACGATTTCCCTGATCAGGTGATACCGCCTCAAGATGTGTCTGGACTTCTGATGGGACCTGTGTTCCTTCGCTAAAACTATAGCCCCGTTGTTGTCACAATACAGAGGTATCAGATCAACAATGGACGGAACCACTTGAAGTTCTGTCAAGAACTTCCTCATCCAGACGGCTTCTTTTGCGGCATCATATGCAGCGATATATTCCGCTTCCATCGTTGAGTCAGCAACGGTTTCATGTTTGGAACTCTTCCAACACACCGCCCCTCCATTGAGGGTAAAGACATAACCCGACATGAATTTGGAGTCATCTTTGTCACTCTGGAAGCTGGAGTCAGCAAAGGCCTCCATCTGGAGGTCTTTTCCGCCGTAAACCAAAAACATGTCCTTAGTCCTTCTCAGGTACTTCAGAATGTTCTTTACCGCTATCCAGTGTTTCTTCCTAGGGTTTGACTGATACCGGCTTACCACACTCATTGCATAAGCTACATCTGGTCTGGTACACAACATCACATACATTATAGAGCCTACCGCAGAGGCGTAGGGTATAATAGACATGCGATCCCTTTCCAAATCAGTCTTGGGAGACATCTCTTTGGAGAGGGTGATCCCGTGACAAGACGGTAAATTACCGCGCTTGGAATCTTCCATACTGAATCTTTTCAGTATGGTCTCGATGTACCTGGACTGTGAAAGTCCTAACATCCTCTTGGATCTGTCACGATGGATCTGGATCCCCAGAATGTAAGAGGCATCACCCAGGTCTTTCATGGAGAACCTGTGTGACAAGAACCCTTTGACAGATTGTAGCATATGAATGTCATTTCCTATCAAGAGAATGTCATCCACGTATAAAACGAGGAATACGACAGTTCGTGCTATAATTTTACTATAGATGCATGATTCATCTGGATTTTTGATAAAGCCAAATTTTTTGACCGTCTCATCAAAACAGATGTTCCAACTCCGCGATGCCTGCTTCAGTCCATAAATGGACTTAAGTAACTTGCACATCTTCCCGCTGCTCCCACTCTGAATTAAACTCTCTGGCTGGTCCATATAGACACACTCCTCTAAATTTCCATTTAGAAAAGCGGTTTTTACGTCTATCTGCCAAATCTCATAATCGTGGAAGGCAGCAATTGCAAGAAGGATCCGAATGGATTTGAGTATAGCCACTGGAGAAAAGGTTTCGTCATAGTCCAAACCAGGTCTTTGATGAAAACTTTTTGCAACAAGTCTAGCCTTATAGGTCTCAACCTGTCCATCTATACCAATCTTCCTTTTGAAGATCCATTTGCAGCCTACGGGTTTTACCCCTTCTGGAGCAACGTCCAAAGTCCATACTTTGTTGGTGTACATGGACTCCATTTCGGTCCGCATTGCATCCAGCCATTTTACCGAGTCAGTGCTCTGAATGGCCTGCTGGAAGCTAGTCGGCTCATCATTATCAATGATGCAATCTTTTCTATCCCCGTCTATGAGAAAATCGTAGTATCTCTCGGGCGGATGAGACTGCCTACTACTCCTGCGGAGCGGCACAGGAATGTCCTGTTCTTTCGAACCTTCTGGTTCTACTAAGCTTTCAGTAATAGCTTGTGGTTCTGGAATTTCTTCCAGTTCTATTGCGCTCCGACTTATCTGATTTTCTAAAAATTCAGTTTCCAAGAAGCAGGCATGACGAGAAACAAAAACCTTTTGTTCCTCTGCGCAATAGAAGAAATATCCCTTGGAGTTTTTTTGATATCCCACAAACTTGCACTGTACTGAGCCTGCCTCGAGTTTGTCCGCATGTTGCTTTTTGACAAAAGCTGGACATCCCCATGTCTTAATGTGCTTAAGATAGGGTTTCTTCCCACTCCACATCTGATATGGTGTGGTAGGCACTGTCTTAGTTGGAACTCGGTTCAAAAGATATGCAGCTGATTCTAGTGCATATCCCCAGAATGACCGCGACAACTCAGCGTTACTCATCATGGAACGTACCATATCCAATAGGGTTCGGTTCCGTCTCTCCGATACACCATTATGTTGGGTGTATGGAGGAGTAAGTTGAGAGAGAATTCCATTCTCTTTTAAGTAATCCAGGAACTCGGCACTTAAATATTCACCACTTCGATCAGATCTCAGTGTTTTGATACTTTTGCCTGTTTGTTTTTCTACTTCATTCTTGTATTCCTGGAATTTTTCAAAGGCTTCAGATTTATGCTTCATTAAGAAGATATCCATACCTCGAAAAATCATCCGTAAAAGTAATGAAGAATAACCACTTCGCGCATGTGTAGACATTGGACCGCATACATCGCTGTGTACGAGTCCCAAGAGCTCGCTCGCTCTTACTCCGTGTCCAGTGAATGGAGTCTTTGTCATCTTTCTTTTGAGACATGATTGACAAGTTGCATATGATTGATATTCGAACGGATCCAAATATCCTTTTTTATGCAACTTAGTTAACCTTGTCTCATTGACGTGACCCAGTCTACAATGCCATAAGAAAGCATGATTTATTTCTGGAGACTTTCTTTTGTGTGTATTCTGGACATTGAAAATCTGTGGTTGGTTCAAAACGTATATACCGTTGCTTAATGTACCCGACCCAATCAGAACATGATTAAGGTGAATGTTTACAACATCGCTTACAAATGCAAAATCATAACCTTCTTTAGACATTAAAGATATAGATATGATATTACAAGTCGCACTGGGTACAAAATAACAGTCACGCAAAACCAAAACATGTCCATCTGACAATCCCAAGTGATAGTCCCCCACGGACTCAGCATCCATGCCAGCCCCGTTTGCAACTCTGAGGGTCATATCACCTGCCTTCAAAACCCCACGCTTTCTCAGTGCCTGCAAAGAATTACAGATATGAGATCCTGATCCGGTATCCAATACCCAGGAAGTAGAGTTTACTGATAGACAGTTTTCAATAACATACACACTTGAAGCCGAAACCACAACTTGCTTCGGGTCTTGGTTCTTGGCCTTCCAAGCCCTGCAATCTTTCTTCCAGTGTTATTTCTTATGACAATAAAAGCATTCTTCCTTCCCCACAAGCTGTCCCGCAATCTTTGCTACCTTTGCCTTTCCCTTGGCTTCCATTTTACTAACACCGTCCATTGGTTTGGTGGGGGTCTTCTTCTTCTTTCCCTTGGCCTTCGTTTTGGACCTAGAAGAGGAAGGTCTTCCAATAGACAAAGTGGATGTTTCCCTTACTTTCTATAGGGTGCCCTCTGCACTCCTCAACATGTTGAGGAGTTCCGGATGTTCAACTTCTTTTCCTTGCATGTTGAAGTTCAGGATAAACTGGGCGTAAGTGGAAGGAAGGGACTGGAGAATCAAGTCAGTGTAGAGCTCGTTCTCTAACGTGGTCCCGAGGTCCGCGAGCTCTTCAATATAGCCAATCATCTTAAGCACGTGTTCCGCTACCGATGATCCGACGGCCAATCTCGCCGAAAACAACTTTTTCGAGACTTCGTATCTGGCGATACGGGATTGCTCTCCATATAGTTCCTTAGTATGGAGAAATATGGATTCAAGGTCCATATTCTCGTGCCTCCTCTGATGTTCATTGTCCATAGAGGCAAGCACGAGGCACTTGGCCTTCGCGCAGTCAATCTCCCAGGTCTTACGGATTTTCTTATCCGCGACGCTGGATTTGGGACCTGGGACAGGGGGAGCTTTAGTGGTAAGGAGATACCCCAACTTGTCATAAGTGATTGCCATTTTGACATTCCTGAGCCAATCTTTGTAGTTTGGCCCTGTCGGTATATTTTTATCTAGTAGTAACTTAAGTCCGGTCATGATGTTTGGTCGCTGCAATTAGGAGAGAGAGAAGAAACACTTTAGCATGATGCTCTTGCAAGTTTAGAGTGGTTTTTAGTTTGTCTAAATAGGATGGCTCCCACTGTTTCTCAAATCCTTCCTCAAACCAAAGAAGAAGAATTAGTCGGGATCAATCTCACCGTACAATACTTGCTTAACCGTTCAGCCACGCCAGTGTTGGTACTTTGAGGGAGGTTTTACGACGCTTTTGCGAAGTTCCTTAATTAAATGACCTCTTTTCCCTGTGGGCGTAGCCCCGCTAACACCTTTCTAGACACCTACTTGGTTTATAACATTGATCGTTAAGTGAGAAAGTTTCCCGAGGAGTAGCATATACTCACAGTAGGATCGGGATCCAAATATCATCGTGTGATAAAGCTGAAGGAATCCTACCAGAATCATCACACTCCAAATGGTATGCAGCACTAGCAAGTTTCAGTTTCTTTAGAAACTCCCGATGTGGATTTTTGCCCCATGCTCTTATGACCTTGATTTTGGCCAACAAATCATAAGTCATATGTCAAGTTCTACCCGTCATTTTCCAGGTTAATTTGAACCCACCCATACCTATCCTTGACTTTGGCCAACAAGGCAGTACGACTGTCCCAAACCAACGCATCTATCTATGCTACATATGAATATCCAATAGCTACCAATCACTATGCCTTGACTTTGGCCAACAAACACAGCTTGAATACTATTGACTATCCATATGAAATGACGGAGGGCTTTGAATGGTTTTGGCGAAACCGTGAACGTAGTGAACTTGATATAATCGAAGGAACGTGATAGCTTTTAAAAGGAGTGGTTCAAGCTCCGCGTTTTTAAAAGTTTTCTGTTTTGAAAAGAAACCGAGTGGTTTTGAAATTGTTCCAACGACTTTACTTTGGTTTATTTACTTGCATTAATTTAATACGTCCCATCAATTAATCCTACCATTGCAGAAAACAACGAAAATATGAAGTATGCTTATGCCATCCGCATTCGCCACGGGGCTCCGTCATCACCCGTTAGGTTACTTAACTAACGACAGAGCGGGGACTGGACTAGCGCGGATGCAAAACATAACGCCTACAAGATATCATATATAGATATATACATTCGTCAGATGCAATGATAGCCATTCCAGATCACAGATGAACACATTGGATATGCTAGGAATCCGCGTTTCGTTAGCCTGCAACGAAAGACGGATTACACGGTCGCGATGAATAGCCAAAAACTCCACCCTAGACCCCTACGGGTGCGGCAAACTACCCGCCAAGTACCCGAAGTGAAGCAACCTCCTTCAACAACGTGAGTAGGATACTCGGCACTTCAAAGTACCCGGTAGTTTGTGCACCCCACCTTGGGTCTATCCTAGGAGCAAAAACAGTAAAAGAAATAATATACAATGGCGGCTACAACCTCATCCCGGATGTACGGCCATAAAAATAATATTACATCAATTTACATATTATATCAAATGAAAGATAAAGACACTCTCATCTCACAAAACCCCGGCTATTCATCCGCGACAATCCAACGAGTTCATATACACAATTCAACAACATTACAGATCACAGATATGCACAACCCCCACTAATCGACGTATAGCGATTAGTCGACGTTCAGTGCATATATCACATCACAGATATAACCATTTAGCAAAAGTTTGTAGAACTTCGATCAAAACACCAATTTGTAACTACCCCAAACACAACATTGTTCTCTGGATAATCTGGGCAGAAACAAAATATCTTAAAAATCCCAAAACAGTACACTGAACAAACTGCAGGAAATCCGAGTCGCGGCCGAGTCAACTCGGCCGCGGATCCGCGGCGAAACGCGTGGTTTCGCCGCGCTTCCGCGGCGCGTTGACCGAGTCATGGGCTCGTTTTTCCTGCATATTCCTAAAAAACCCTGCACCGATTTTTAAGGTATGTGGAATTATTTTTAGAGCAGTTTTAAAAATCGGCAGAAAGTTTAGTTTTTTTGACATGTTTCGCGATTTTTTTTTGGATCGAAGTTCTAATCACTTTGCTAACATGCTAGTTGTTGTTTAGCTAGTGTAAGTCCACGTTACCCACCCCGGTTCTTACGGGGAGGCGGAATAGGTAAAAAACGATTTTTGACGCAAGGTAATATGGACTAGAAAAGGAGGATCTTTGCTAAACAAAAACCTAGCAAACTAACTACAAGTTTAGTTACTCGGTTAGAAGGTTATACCTAGGTCTTGAACTCCTTCTCTTCTTGCTCCTTGGAGTGGTTTGAACGGCTCTTCCTCGTCATCTTCTCTTTGCCGAAGAAGGATCCACCCGAAGGCCTCTACCTTGAGCTCCTACCTCAACCTAGAGGTAACTAAAGTGCTTGGTTTGCTAAACCTAGAACCCTAGAATGAGTAGAGTGAAGTCTTGAAGGTTTTATCTCAAGAGCTCATGGTTCTCAACACATGAGAGATGAGAGCTTTGAGAGAAAGAGGGAGAGCTCAAACTATGAGAGAGAAAGAGCAAGAGAGAATGAGGATATTTTTGCAACCATACTCTCATATGAGAGAATTATGAATTAATAATAATAATTAAAGAAATTGTGATGGTTCATTTGGAATGACCATTATCATTTCACATTAAATGAATTTTGCAAGAATCAAGGAGCATCTTTTATGTGAAATGATGATGGTCAATATGTCAACATAGGTCAACAAGTCAACCAAAGTCAAATGGTCAACAACCCTAACCATGGCACAATTATCCTTAATTAATACCATTAATCATATTTCTCATTCTCATTAGGGTTTGGAAAATGTCAACGGTCAACAACCCTAATGAGAATCCTCTGCCTCTGCCTCTGTCAACTGTGCATACACACCCGCATCCGTGTTCCGAGGAACATGAATACAATGAGACAAAACCAATCCCAAACCAAATACTAGGATCTGGCTTAAACCAAAACCCGCTAGTAATAACTGCCCGGACACCAAACGCGCACAAGTGCGCGGATGCGAACGAACCCCGTCGCAAAACCATGCGACCTCTACTCTGTTTTGCCCAAAGGCGAATAACCCTCTGTGTGGGACTCTAAAGACTCGACACTACGCTGGCAGTGGATTTAACCACAGGCCGCAAGCAGTACTAGCTGTACGTAACGGTCCCCAGGTAGATGCCGATAAGAAGACTGATGAGGTGAACCCATTCGAACTCCTACTGAGCCTGAATGTGACAATCTCCGTACAGTCCGGTCTGTTCGTCTGAGAATATCGCATGGCGGCCTAGGGGGCGGTAAACGTCAGTCCCCTAATAGCGGTACAAGTCGTGTCGGAGTGTAGCCCAGAACACCCTGGCATAACACTGGAAAACCTATCAGTATATCTCGTTTGCCCTGGCCAGGGACTTTGTGTAATGGCTTTCCTAGACACAGCGCGATATCAACCCCCAATACCGGGAGAGACGAATCCTGTCTAACCGTCACTGCCTCCAAGTGCTTCGGGACTGCACCCAACTGCTACCTGCTTGCATGACTCATTTGAGCCGTGGTAGGGTAGCAATCTAAGAACAGTGGGAACACACTCGAGGCGAAGTGACGGTGTCAAGTCAACGGACTAAGCTGTACTCATGTCACCCGGGAACTGATAACTGACGGTAGGCATAGTACCAACCAACAGTTCCCAGCGTGTCCTGTCCAGTGTACTCGTAACCTAACGAGCACCTGCATACTATCTCCAGTACGACGTACTGATGGCTGTGGGACAGACCATCTCCCCTCCTGGGATGAGAAGCGTATACACTAGTCTACTCTGGAGTATCGATGCCCCGTCTCGATAATCCTACGACTAGGGACCTGTATAAGGATGTGCTTGTAGATTACCCAGCCCCCACTAGTGTGACTGCCATCACAACGCTGGTAATCAAGCAAAGATCCTAAGGGCTCCACTAATGTGTATAGGCGATACACTAAAAGAAACACATGCACACATTAAACTAGAAACAAACCAAGTAGCATACTACCATTTTGAGCAAGATCGTCTATACAACTGTGAATATCCCAAGCTTCCATTAAGTAATATAGAAACTAGTATGATACAGTAATGGCCTCTAGGGCATATACAATGATACAGTAATGGCCTCTAGGGCATATACATTAACAATTGCCTCTCATAATATCTCTTTATCTACCTTGCCGTACGCTTTCTCTAAGTCAATAAATATCATATGCAAATTTTTTCTCCTCACCTGGAAACGCTGAACAAGTTGACAAAACAAATGAATAGCCACTGTCGTCGATCGTCCAGACATGAACCCAAACTAATTCTCTGTTATCTTAACATCATTTCTTAGCCTGTATTTAATCTCTCCCGAAGCTTCATGGTGTGACACATAAGTTTTATTCCACGAGAGTTTGAGCAATTTTGAATTTTATCCTTGTTCTTGTAGATAGGTACATGGGTACTTTTCCTCCACTCATTTGGCATCTTTTTGGTCTGTCAAATCTTATTAACCAGATCTGTCAGCTATTTAACGCCTCTCTCTTAAGTATCTCCAAATCTCGATAGAAATTCTGTCTGGACCAACCGCTTTTCTTGATTTCATTCCCTTCAAAGCCTCTTTAACCTCATGTATTCTTTTTTTACTCATGAAATCACGGTCTATATCTTGAGATTGAATAACAAGTCCATCCAAATTCTTAGTAAAGTTCTTATTGAACAATTTGTCAAAATAATCTCTCCATCTTTTCTTGATATCCTCATCTCGAACTAAAACCTTCTAATCTTCATCTTTGACACACTTCACCGCACATAAGTTTCTGATCTTCTTTTTTTGCATCCAAGCGATTCTGTATATATCATTTTCAGCCTCCTTAGTATCCAACTTTTCGTACACCTCCTTTTAGACCTTCGCTTTAGTATCCCGAACAGTTTTCTTAACTTCCTTTTTAGTTATTTTATACTTCCCAAATCTCTCTGGATCTCTGCTTTTCTTCAAACCATTATAAGAATCCCTCTTGATTTTAATAGCAGTCTTTACTTTTTCGTTCCACCATGATGTGTTCTTAGATGGTGGAGCACCATCTCTCGACTCACCAAGTAGATCTCTAACTATTCTCTTGATACAACTAGCCATCTTGTTCAATGTTGTGTCTGAATTATCTTCAGACTGCCAATCCGCCTCTTGAACTACACGATCTATAAAACCTTTTTGGTTACCTTCTTTCAGCCGCTACCACTTAATTTTAGACTTTACCTTACGTCTAATCTTTCCAAGTTCTCCTCTAAATCGAAAATTTAAAACTCAAAGTCTATGTTGAGCGGTTACACTCTCACCCGGCACTACCTTACAGTCGATGCAACAACCTCAAAGAAAAAGTCTTTGACTTGCATTCGATCCACTCCTAAAGGTGATAATGTGACTCTCTTTTTCTAAACCAAGTGTTTGCTAAGATCAAGTCGTAAGACAAAGCAAAATCTAGAATCGTGCTACCTGCTTCATTCCTTTGTCCAAAAACCAAAACCTCCATGGATAGTATCAAACCCACTACGACTAGTATCTACACGTCCATTGATATCACCGCTAACAAATAACTTCTTTCCACTAGGTATGCTTTGCACCATCTGGTCTAAATCCTTCCAGAATAGACACTTACTAGCGTTATCAAGACCTATCTATGATGCATAAGCAGTAATAATATTAAGGATCTCCCCACCTAGAATAAGCTTAACCGGCAGAATCCTATCATCTTTTCTCCTAATCTCAACTATATCCTCAAACAACCTTCTATCTATGATTACGCCTACTTCATTACGATTTTTATCTATGCCCGTATACCAAAGCTTATAAGCTTAAGGCTCTATGACTCTACCCTTTTCATCTATCTACTTAGTTTCTTGCAAATACATAATACTAACTTTCCTCCTAATCATCACCTCCACTAAGTCAGTTAGTTTACCCGTAAGGGAACCTATATTCCAAGAAGCTAGATGGATCCTATAAAACCCTTATTTGTCACTACATCCAGGGTCCGGTGTAGCGCGCCGTTTCCGGATGACGACCTAAAAGCCTTTGCATATTTAACACTACACCCGGGATTCGATATAGCGTGTCGCTGAGTAGGGGACGTCCCAACGATATTCTTATTATAGATCATGTCGTAGGATGTGACAAAGTTTTACGTTGGTTGTTATAAACCTACCACAACACTCATCCTTTCTCATCCGGGCTTGAGACCGACAACGGTGGGTTTTCTTCTTACTATGAAATTGTGACCATAAAAACAGAGTTCTACTCCCCAAAAATGCTAAATTTTTTTTGATACTTATAGTTTCGGTTGAAACCGTTTCCCCCCATATTTCGGATCGGTTCTCTACGATTACCAGTCCAAAACCTCAAACCATGACCTAAACTATCAGATTCTTAACATACCAAATGATAACTAAACTTAGCTAATACAACAACTGAGCCTTTTATCCCAAGCATATGGGGTAGGCTACATGAACCAACATGAGAATCACGCCGGGTCCAGCACATGAATCCTCCGCTTCCACGCACTCCTATCGAACAATATACTTTCATCGAGTCCTTTGGCAACCATATCGTTTCGTATCACCTCCATCCATATTTTCTTCGGTCTCCCTTTTGCCTTTTTGCCATTGCCCATATCGAGAGTATCTATTCGTCGAACCGGTGCTTCCATAGGTCTGCGTCGCACATGACCAAACCATGTTAGCCGGTTTTCCCGCATCTTCTCCTCCACAGGTGCTACACCAACTTTTGCACGAATATACTCATTTCGCACCTTATCTTTTCTAGTGTTACCGCACATCCAACGAAGCATGCGCATCTCCGCTACGTGCATCTTCTGTGTATGATGCTTCTTAGGAGCCCAGTATTCTGTACCATATAATAAGTCAAGCCGAATAGCGCTCCGATAAAACTTCCCTTTCAATTTTAACGGAAAGTTACGATCACACAAAATTCCTGTTGCACTCCTCTATTTCAACCAACCAGCTTGGATTCTTAGATTAACATCACTGTCGATCTTCCCATTCTTTTGGATGATGGAACCTAGATATCTAAACTGGTCGCTCGGTGATATCTCTTGCCCTTCCAATGTTATACCAATATGGTTTTGACTTCTCTGGTTACTAAATTTGCAATGCATATATGCTGTCTTGGACATGCTCAATCTGAATCCCCAAGATTCCAATGTTTGCCTTCATAATTCCAATTTGACATTAACCCCTGCTTTCGTCTCATTTACTAGAACAATATCATCAGCGAATAGCATACACCAAGGTACCTCATCTTGAATAGTTCTAGTAAGTTCATCCATCACGATGGTAAACAGGAATGGACTTTAATGCAGATCCTTGATGTAAACCAATTGTAATCGGAAAATCACTCGTTAAGCCTCCGTAGGTTCTGACATTTGCACTACTCCATCGTACATATCCTTGATTATGTCAATATACTTGACGGGGACCCCCTTCTTCATCATTGTCCCCCATAATACCTCTCTAGGTACTTTGTCGTACGCTTTTTCTAAATCAATAAATATCATATGCAAATCTTTTCTCCTCTCTCGAAAACGCTCGACAAGTTGACGAAGCAAATGAATAGCCCCTGTCGTCGATCGTCCAGGCATGAACCCAAACTGGTTCTCTGTTATCTTAATATCATTCCTTAGCATATGTTCAATCACTCTCTCCTAAAGTTTCATGGTGTGACACATAAGTTTTATTCCACGGTAGTTTGAGTAACTTTGAATGTCACCCTTGTTCTTGTAGATAGGTACAAGGATACTTTTCCTCCATTCATTTGGTATCTTTTTGTCTGCCAAATCTTATTAAACAGATCTGTCAGCCATTTAACGCCTATTTCTCCTAAGCATCTCCAAATCTCGATAGGAATCCCGTCAGGACCAACCGCTTTTCTTAAAATCATTCTGTTCAAAGCTTCTTTACCTCGGGTAGTCTTATTTTACACATGAAATTATGGTTTATATCTTGAGATTGAATGACAAGTCCATCCAAATTCTTAGTAAAGCTCTCGTTGAACAATTTGTCAAAATAATCTCTCCATCTTTCCTTGATATCCTCATCTCGAACTAAAACCTTCTGATTTTCATTTTTGACACACTTCACCGCACATAAGTCTCTAGTCTTCCCTTTCCCGTATCCGAGCAATCCGGTATATATCATTTTCAGCCTCTTTAGTGTCTAATTTCTCGTACACCTCCTTGTAAACCTTAGATTTAGCTTCTCGAACAGCTTTCTTAACTTCCTTTTTAGCTATTTTATACTTCTCAAATCTCTCCACATCTCTACTTTTCTTCAAATCTTATAAGAATCCTTTAATTTTAATAGCAGCCTTTACTTCTTCATTCCACCATGATGTGTCCTTAGATGGTGGAGCACCACCTCTCGACTCACCAAGTAGATCTCTAGCTACCTTCTTGATACAACTAGCCATTTTGTTCCATGTTCTATCTGAATCATTTTCGACTGCCAATCCGCTTCTTGGACTAGACGATCTATAAAAGCCTTTGGTTACCTTCTTTCAATCGCCACCGTTTAATTTTAGGCTTTACCTTACGTCTAATCTTCCTAATCATCTTCTAATCTTAGCTAATATGACAAATATATTCAAGACAGTTATAATGAAATATATAACATCCTAACAACCTCCTTCAAACTCATGGCAGATAACTTTGAGTATGGATAACATGTTTAACCGAAATATACAATCTGTAAGACGATGGTGGAGAACAAAACTTCTTTTGCATCGAGCAACACGAACATATGACATCGATCTCTTTCGCCGCAACAAGGTGGGCCATAAAACCATTAACCTCTTTCGCATAAGCTAGGCAGACTTGCCTGAAAGTTGCTTTCGCTAAAATTGCCGAAAATAAGAAAGAGTATGTTGCCAAGAAACGTCGTGGAAGAAAGGATTGCACAAACTTGATCTCGATGGAGGTATATGATAATGATCAATAGTCTTATCGGATATTGTCATATTGATTTATTTGCTTCGGAAAACTAAGCTATTGATAGAAAGTGTAAATAGATTTGGATCGAGCCATTGGTTTTGATACATGATAAGAAAGTAATAAAGTCGATCAATTTATTATCAAAAAAGCCATCTCAATTTATACAACTCTTGGTCTGACAAAGAATAACAAACTATCCCAACAATATATCTAAACTATCAAAATCTCAACGTATCCAATGATAACTAAACTTATCTAATATAACAAAAATATCCAAGACAATTACAATGAATTATATCATATCCGAACAACTTCCTTAGACATGTTTGGATCGCCTCCAATCAAATAGGTAAAGAAATCTTCATCAAGATTTTTCTCTGGCCTCCTAGGCTCAGGTTCAGGTTCTGTAGATTTTATTGAAGGTTGAGAACCAGATGGAAGATAACTTAGGCAGAATATTGGAAATCCTAGTTTTGAAAAAAAAGATGTTCTCAAAGTATGCTGCATTTTGGGCCTCAATAATAGTTTTATTAGATATCTCATTTATTTCAGAACTTATTACTAAAATCTGCTTACATTGCTATTTAAAGCATAGGCTTAATTACCAAAACTACCCTAAAGTTTCCACAACTTTCAACAAACTACTATAAAGTTTCAAAATCGAGGATAACTGCCCTCTTTAACGGTCAACATCCAAACATGTTAGTTATAATTATTTTGCCCTCGTACTAAATCTAATTAATTATCTTAAATATTTATCAATTAAATTATTAATAATTAAAGTAATTAGGGCTAGGATTAGGGTCAGGTGATAGGGGCAAACGGCGTAGAGCAGAAGGTAGCGACAGAGAGGAGGAAGTTGATGACGATGACGATGACGGAAGGTGGTGGTGATGATGGAGGCGGCGGCGACAGAGAGAGGTTGGGGAGGAGGGGGAGGAGCAGGTGGGGGGAGGGGAGGTCGGGGGAGGCGGTTAGGGAGCGGGGATGATGATAATGGAGGAGAAGAAGATGATGCTGGAAGTGGCGCGGCGTAGGGGAGATCGGGGAGAAGAGGGGAGGCGGTGGATCATGATGAAGAAGAAAAAGATGATCGTGGGGTGGGCGACGGAGACAGGTTGGGTCGGGGAGGAGGGAGGGGGTAGGCGTGGGGGAAGCAACGGGAAGGAGGTTGACGGCACGGAGGAGGGTGTGGGGGTGGTGGAGCCGCGGGAGGTTGACGTCGTGGAGGAGGGGAGGAGGTCGACGATGAGGCTGCGGTGGCTGAAGTTAGGGTTAAGGCTCAGTGAAGATGAGTTTGAGGGAGGGTTAGAATTTTTTTAATTTTTTTTGATGAATGACAATTTGCTGACGTTGTGCCGTTAGGACTAATATGACGCCGTAAAAAAAGGTAGTTATCATCGATTTTGAAACTTTAGGGTAGTTTGTTAAAAATGGTGGAAACTTTAGAGTATTGTTTGGTAATTAAGTCTAAAGTATATCCAATAAATATAGCATTAGCAGTTTTAGGCCTAATTTTTATTTTCTTTGGTTTAGATATTCTAACTTTAGCCAAACATCGCCAAACATTGAAATAGTTAATTCTAGGATCTCTATTCTTCCAAAGTTCATAAATTAGATCGGAGTCTCTATGAGGAATTTTATTAAAGGATGAAACATGAAAATAAAATAGCTTCACCCCAAAGATCTTTAGGAGCACCTGAACCGAAAGACATAGCATTCACCATACCCATAAGGATTCTATTGTTCCTTTTAGCAACCCCATTGGATTGTGGTGTATAAGGGGCAGTGACTTCATGAATGATCACGTGCTCTTGACAATAAAGGGTCATTTCATTAGACATGTATTCCCCTCATGATCAGATCTAAGGGTCTCAACAATAAAGCCATTTTTTTATAAACAAAACAAGATATAAATATGAACTTCAAACTGAGATAGGTTATGATCCTATCGATAGGATTTAGAAACAGATCCTACCACTTTATTTGCCTTTGAATTTGCACTGAGATATGTGTTAATAATCATGTGATTATTTAAAAGAACGATGGTTTTCTTTATAATTGATTGCACATATCCCAATGCATCTAAAGACAGAAAATAGAAGTATTTGTTTCCAAATCCTATCGATAGAAACATAGCCTATCTCCTTCGATCCTCATAAACAAAACAAGGATATTTTATATCTTATTTTGTTTATAAAGAATTGGCTGGGTGGAGGGATATTAGATGAAAATCCACTTTTTGGGCTTTCGTCCAACATCTAATGGGCCATGGCTTGGATTTATAATTCCCGTAATCGGACTTCTTTAACGCCAAATCCAATTAATGTTATATAGTGTACAAGTATTGATTTGCATAAGATTCTCTCTTAATTTTCTCTTGATTTTTGTTGCGATAATTTGGACGTAAGCAGGATGATGCAGAAATTTTGGTCAGGGGGCAAAAATGTTCTGTTGAAAAGTCCCTAAATAATATAAAAAAACATCACACAATTTAAAAAGTAAAAACAATCTTTAAAATAATTTTAGCATTTGGAAATTTCCATATTATAATGACATATTGGAACCTATACTATTAACATAAAGTATCTTTACTATTATAACTAGAACCCACATGCCATCTTCTCATCTTTTATTTTTTAAAGAAAATCCAAGAACGAAAAAAAATCTCTCTAAATTTGTGCTTTGAATTTAATTTTTAGACTCTCTCTTCCCTTGCCCTCTCTAAATTTATGTTTTATGTTTATTTTGCACAAGCCTCAATATACACACGTGCATAGCACGTGCAAAAAATCTAGTAAAAAATAATGCAAACACTAGGAATTGAACCCATGACCTTCAACTAGACAATTGTGTAACATACCATCTAAGCTAGACTTCAATATTGATGATTTATAGCATGTGTAGGTATAAAACATATTCTAAAATATAATACTT